>CM018692.1:17900073-18336807 GCA_009363875.1 Mikania micrantha | reverse complement strand
ATATGATTATGAAATGAATTTATGTTATGAAACAATACGGCGTACCAAACTATATGGTACACTGTACTGCGTATCAAATTGGCGTTCTGAATGAGCCTACCCCCTCGTAGTGAATTTCAAAAAAGCACGAACAGCATACCTGGTTTCGTACTGCGTACCGCGATCCATGTGACTATGTTGGATAAGAGGTCAAATGGGTTTCATCAGATTGGGCTCCCCGTACCACAGTTTTTTTTTTAGTTTATATCAATAAAAAAATGTGCTAAATATGATTACCAGCTATAACATTACAAAATAAATTAATTTGTCTGAGTAAAGCATAACCAAAATGGACCTATTTATAGCTGTACATCATGTTTGCTTTATGTAATGAACTTGAGCTCTTTTCATTATTATTTTTCCTTTAAATATTTACATTGATGTGTGTAGGCAAAATTGGGTGATGCCAATAAATTCTATTATGATGAGAAACTTAAGAGATGGGTGGAAGAAGGGGTTGATCCTCCAGGAGAGGAAACTGCCCTTGCTCCGCCACCTACAATGACTACTTTCCAAAATGGATCACCAGATTATAGCCTAAAGACCGCTTTAACAACTGAATCTATGAGCTCTGAATTTGCAAGCCCACCTCCCGCTAGCCACACTTCAGGAATTCCACTGATTCCTGCCACCACGAACCAATTTTCTGCACGTGGAAGAACCGGGGTTCGAGCAAGGTAAGTATGACAAATTTTGATTATTCAAGATATTGATAGATATAGGGGTTAATCAAGAAAAACGTCATATTTTCTTATTTTTTACAAAAAGTCCCCTAACATATTTTGGCATATTAAAGCCTCTAAACATGTTAAGACAACAAAAAAAGGTCACTCAACCTCTCTGATAATGGAAAGAGTTAATGCATTTGTTTATAATGCATGTACTTGTGAATAAATATCTAAAATGATGAGCCTACTCATATATTGGCCAAAAGAAGATTATATGAATTTTTTGTGCACAAAAAGTTGAACGTCACTTCTTATTAAAATTTGACTAATATTTAGATGTAACAAGTCGTTACTTTAAATATGTTTTTTTAAGTATATGCATTCTGGACAAGTTAAAGACCTTAATATACCAAAATTGGGTTGAGGGACTTTTTTGTGTTTTCTTGATTGTGTACAGATTTTGGTATGCCAAGATAAATGGACATTTTTATAGTTTTATAAATAGTTATTTTATTTTACCATTTGATAGCTTTTTTGCAGTTGGTATGTAACTGATTGTTTAATTCCTATGTAACCTTATAATAAATAAACAGAATCCAAAATTGTCTAAACATCAATGCTTACAAAGTACAAACTGATCATCATAATACTTATTGTCAGATATTTGTACCAAAATGCAAATTTAAACACCCGATGCATTATTCAAATTTTGACATGCTTTTGACAGGTATGTCGATACTTTCAACCAAGGTGGCGGAAACCAGACCAACTTGTTTCAATCTCCTTCCCTTCCTAGCATCAAACCCAAAACAAGCCCTAGCCCAAATCCAAAATTCTTTGTTCCCACAGCTGCCCCTGCATCGCCCGAGCAACCAGCTGATGATCCTCCTGATAACCAAACTCCCCCGTTGGTTTCTTCTGGAACCAGCCAATCTGCAACGGGCATGCAGAAATTTGCATCAATGAATGATATGTCAAAAGGGGGATCATCATTATTAACAACATCCACATCATCGGTCACCAATCATTCCATGTCACGAAGAACATCATCATGGAGTGGAAGCGCGATTCAAGACTTTTCGGTTTCTGGTGGTAACAGTGAACAAAAACCTACAGGCGACATGCCTCAGTACACGCTTATGCTAGATAAGACTAGTTTTACACACTCGTCCAATGATGATCTCCAGGACGTTGAACTTTAAAGCAAACAAGAATCTGATATGTTTCATATTATATCCATTTGTATACTGAAGTGCTAATTAGCTGTTTGGAGAGAGGAGTTTTGTTAATTTTAAAGAGTGGTGGAAGAAAGAGCTTCCACTGTACAGTTCATTATATTTCAGGAAGAACCTCAAAATGAAGTAGTGTTTTGGTAAAATAGATGAGATGGTGACTGTAATTTATATTCTTTTAAATTTAAGTTATATATATGTAGATCAGGGTCATATAATAGCTCATTCTTACAACGATAACCCGTCAAGATCAATCTAAATATTTGTTTTACTATCTTGTTATATAGGTAAAACACTTTCTTTTGTGTGTGTAAATTCATGTGTTAAGGAGTTTACACCAAACATTTCTTCTTTTACTTGTATGTATAAATTCATGTGGTTAAGTGTGCAAGGGTTTGGATCTTGCACGGTGCAAGGGTTGTACATGAATTTATACATATATAAAAAGAAAGTATTGTACTTGTGTAACAATAATATTCAAGAAAAAAAACAAAAATTGGGTGATCTTGGCTGATTATTGCTATAAGAGTAGGTTATTAATAGAATTTTACCCTATATATATGTGAAAGTATAAGCTTACATTTATATTACATATGTGGTTTTTTGAAGATTTTAATTTTCATTTTATGGTTAGAATACGCACAATGACAAGTTGATAACACATTTCAGGTCAACTATCTTTTTGCATAATAATATCTTTTTATCTGTGCTATATTATGTGTTCTTTTTATATGTGACATGGTATAACTTTAGTTTAAAGTAATGAAAACATGAGATAAGTGTTTAAGTTACCTCTCTGTTGACTCTTTACAGGTTATCAACAACAAAAAGTGCAAATACATTAACTACTTAACTAATTCATGCATCATTGACAGTTCATTGAAAGATTAACAACACCATGAACAATGAACAAGAGCTTGAAACTCAACCATTTTGTCAGTAAGGCTTGTGCCAAGAAACACACTACATCTAGTCATGGAACAAGAATCATCTGACAGCGGCAATCAACCTAATTAGCATCAACATAAGCATGAATCACATGATTGTAGACTTGCGAAATTAGCCAATGAGTAATGCTACCCATGTATTTGAAAATTAGTTTCATTGCAATCTTGTTGACAGGTGGTGATCAATTGGTTTATCAAGTGATGTCTACAAAAGTAATATCTATACGAGTCTAATTAAACACTCTAATACATGATCAATTTTGAACATGTGATAGGGTATGTGTGTATTCATTGTGCATATATATGTTATTATATTTATGTGTTACTAACTTTCTATCCCTCTCTCACATGCACATATGCGTGTGAGTGTAAGAAAGTTCAAAAGAAAACTTAAAAAAAAAGTTAAAACAATAAAATTGTTTTTTATATAAAACAAACATAAAAAATTCATTTTCTCATGTGAAATAACATGTTTTGCATAAGATTTTCAGAATCTGTTAGTTATGTCTTTCAAGTCCTCCATACATTTTTCATTATAAAACACCCTCATTGCTTATAAATTGCCCTTTAGTTTTTGAGTAAGTGGATGTTTACGTTTACCACGTGTCACTCGTAGCATTCAACCAATATACTCTTTGTAGTATTTTCCTATCAACTTAACAACATTAGATATTTATTTTTTAATCAGAACAACACAAGTTTTTCTTCAATCATTGGGTGACTATGACAAAACATTTATGTTCTTCACCCATATCAGGAAGCACTCAATAGTGAAGAACACCTCAAACAAAAACATGTTTTGTTAACAACTATATGGTCAACTGAAATAAAGCTGATGACAAATGTTATACTTAGTGAAAATGTTGATATATAATGGTCACAAACATCAACGAACGCATTATTTTAAAAAAAAAAATTAGCATTTTCAATCGCAAATATTAGACATAAAATCATCTTAAATTAAATAGTTTATATAAAAAATCTTAAATAATAATTGTAATTAAAAGTGTTTTAAACTACAGTTCAATGATCTGAGTTTCAAATTACTATGTTTTTAATAAGATACAAATTTCAAATGAATAGATTTTATTTTAAATGGTATGTTATTAAACTAGAAATAAAAATTTAGGAATATAAAACATAATTAACAAATAAACATAATAAAGCTGCACCTCATTGAGGTCAAGGGTTCAAATCAGTCGTTCAGCCTGAAGTCGTTAAAAAACATAATAAAGGATTAAATGGAAACGACATATAACACCTGGAACGTTCATAAACGCATGAAAGAACACGATCTTTTTCATGAAATTCATGTAACTAACACAACAACAACAACAAGCGTACCTAGTAAAATCCCACTTAGAGTTCAGGAAATAAATTACTATCACAAGTAGAATAAATGAGCTTGACAAATTTTCTTTTCATGTTCGTTCTTTATTAAACGAATGAACATAAACAAATTTTTTGTCGAATAGTTTACGAACTATTCGGTTCATTTACGAACGAACATAAACAAACTTTTTGTCGAATAGTTCATGACCTTTTCGGATCAATATTTCCATCCGTGAGTTAGCAGTTAATAAAAACTAATTGGGAAAATTAACCTAACATCCTAACGGAGTTTTCTTCAATGTTATATTCGAAATCACCATCCCGAGCGACTGATACAAAACCCTAAATTGAGTTTCTCTACGCCATCAATTTCAATCATCGATGGATTTTTCAAAACTCTCTGATTCCCAACGTCAAGAACTCGAACAACTGCAAAAACAGTTTCAAGAACACCAAGCTCTGCAACAACAATCATCTGCAGCCGCCGTGCAACAACAACCACCCGCCTACGATCCATTTCAGGTTCATCAACCATACCATCCATCACAGCCTTACAATCAATCGTATTATTACAATTATCAAGATCCAGCCCATCCCCACCAACAACAATCGCATCAGCAATACGATGCTTCTTATTATCATAACTATTATTCGAATTCATATCAACAACAACAACAACAGTATACGCACTCGGAGACGTTGCCGGTTACGACGTATGCTGCACCAAATGAGCAACGGAACCTAGGGTTAGGGCACGTTCAGGATCCGTATGTCAATATGGGTAATCAGGGGAATTTGGGTTATCCTGGTCCTTCTGGTCTTAATCCTACTGCTGCTGCCGCGGCTGTTGCAGCCTTGTCGCATCTGACACAGTTTGCTGGCTCCATGGCTGCTGCGGAACGTCATAATCAGAGGCACTTCCGTCCTCCGGTATGTTGGTTGTTGTTAATTGTTTATTGTAGGAATCATCTCATGTTGAAGTTGTTGATTTAAGAGTAAAGCTTGCCCATTATTCTGTTTGGTTTCCTCGATTCAAGTTTGTTTGGGCATATTTTTTCGATTGGGAAGTAATTCTTCAGTTTTAGCGATAGGGATCAAGAAACTTCGAAATGGATATAATACCCTGGTCTTTGTTTAAAAAGCAGGAAGCCCACATAAGCGACATGATCTAAAATTAAGGCGCAAAGCGCAAAAGCACATGTGGGGTGCAATTTATTGTATAAATTTTGGTATATTTTTTGTAGCTTTCTAACACTATTTGCAAATTTAGACCCGATTAAGCTCTATGTATAGTTTAATATCTAAATAGCTTATATGTACAACCTAAAATGCCTGTTGTACGCCTGTACAACATCATGAAGCACAAATCCAAGTCCTGTGCGAAAAGCATGCCTGAAACTTGTGCCTTTTCCGATAATTGCTTAAAAAGCACGCGCCACATGTGTATTACGTACACTTTTTGCCGTATGTAGTGTGAAGTGCAAGAACCCTCGCATTATGTTGCCTTGTGTATCGGCTCGCCTTTTTGTGCTTTTTTTAACCAAGACAATGTATCAATGATAGAAGATGGATGGGCCTGAAAAGTGAGTTTGAGGAGCTTAGATGAAAAGCAACAGTTGGGTACAAAATGACAATGTGTATCATTGTTCTAATTTAGTCATTTTACAATTGAATTTACTGATATACTCTTTAGAATTAACTAGATTATTATGGGATTATTTTTATACATGACTATAGAACATGGTCAGAGTAGGTACGTTTATGTTTGATGTTATAAAAGCATTGATTATATCGTGGCTATATTGAAGAAGTTGTGTTATTACTTAACATTGCTATGAAACTTATATTTTGAACCTAGAAACTGAAATGCATTTGTCAAGTGTCCATGGTATTAATGGCACTCATGTAGGGGTGTTTAAAGTAACTTGTACGTGTATTTGTTTGTATATTTTTGAGAATATTTTTCTTATATTGGGATGTCTGTAAATTAAAGCCTACTTTTTTTTGTACAAGTATAATGAATGACTTCTATGATAGAACTAAAAAGTAAATTAGGAAAAGAAAATCATGGAAGTTCTCAAATCCAAGATGTTCATCATAGTGCTAATAAGTGATTCCGCATGCCATCATTGCTATGGGTAACATTGAATGATGCATCGTAATCCATTACCTAGGATTCCACACTGCTTTCACTTCAAAGTGTGAGAGCATCATCATCATCATAGTAGCTTACCGCAGTAGTATTCAATCCACTAGAATTTCGATCCTAAATCATAATTTTTATTCGGATATTGACCCCTGTAATGTTCCTTTTTGTTAGTCTCAACATCACACACTTGGTCAAGTCCTAGACTAGCTCTTGCCTCGACCTTTGCTGCTCCCACTATTTTGGCTATTTTCCTTTCCCTAGACCCTTGCCAACGTAAAACATATCAAAAAAAGATCCTACTATAGCGCCCTTGGATGAACCCCTTGGATGGACATCTTCAAATGTCAACCTGTTAGTTCCCACTGAGTTGGTAACAACACTCGTTGTCTTGGACCAACTATCAGGCATTGAAGATAGCAATTGTACACCTTAGTCTCGTCAGCAATTTCCTTTCCACATATGGCAATCTAGACCGAAGAGGATTCAAATTATTAATGTGATTGGTTAATGAACTTCCCTCTTTCATTCTCATCATGAATAGCTCTCTCATCAAGAATACTTTGTTAGCTTTCTTTTTGTTGGCATCCCGCAAAGTTTTTGCAGCTTCCTCCATTTTCTTAGGTTTTTCTTCCCATACCATATCAAAATCCCTTTGAACAAATAATGCATCCATTTGCATTTTCCACCAACGAAAATCTAAATCGACAAACTTTTCAATCACAAATTTTCCGTCTTCAGCCATGATGACAAACGAAAACAGATCAAAGTTACTCGGTTACCAAGTTGATAATAAACAGTCAAACAAAACAAACCAAACTCTAGCCTGGCAAATCGAAGAGTTTCTAAACTAAAACCTTAATTATTGTCTTAAGAGTTTAACCCGGTACCTAAACAAAATATTTTTCACCCATGATATCAAAACCCGATAACAACTAATCCAAAACTCGATTTAATGAACCTGAATGAACCAGACCGAACCTCCATTGCATCCAAAACATATCCAAATCAAAATTAAACAAACAAGAACGACAAACCTGACCGAAAGTGCAACTGGAGCAACCACAGTGGTAACAGATTTCGACAATCTGTGCAGATTTGAATGACGACGACGGTCCTATGTCAGAACCCTAGAGTTGAGATCAACAGCAGAAAAACCCTAATTAGGTTTGGCGCGACTGCGACCGAAATCCTAATTAGCAATGGCGGCTTGAATTGTACAATTCGGCTTCGATGAAACCCTAACCTCGAACGGTGGTTGTAGACCTTGCGGCATTGAATGCGAAACCCTAAAACGCGGTGGCGGTGACACCTAGTGGTTATTCTGGCAGCAAACGGTCCTTTGCATGTCGTCTCTTTAGTGAGATCATGTGTTCAACGAGCTAAAGCTTTTATACCACTTGTAATGCATAGTGTGGTACGTGGAAGCGATTAACACACACACGCACAAACGAATATCACACTAAACAAACAGAAAATAAATGATACAAAGATTTATCTTTTATTACTCAGATGCTCAAACGAATAGTGAGATGTGACATGAAGACTTACATGTACCTTTGCGATGAAGAACAAACTTGCAACTAAGAACATCAGAGATTGTGATGAACAGAGGAGGGAGGGTGCCATTGGGAGTAGAAAGGGGACCGATCTTTTTAAGTTAAAGTCCAACCCACATCTTTTAACCTTTTACCAAGTTAGTTATTCACCCTTAAAGTTATAGTTTTGATTAAAGTTTACCTTCAATTGGTTTATTTCTTTTCTTATGTTTTGTAAGTTTTATTTTTTTTTCACACAAAATGATTACTTGTACATTGGGTGTATCAACATATCTTGTGCTTCTTTAGGTTGTATTTATAACTGTTTTAGTTGTATATAGATGTGATTTATATATTAAAGTGTGTGTGTGTGTTTACATTTTATTTCTTGTTAGGCTGTATCTAAGAAAAATATTAAAATTGATATATTATAATTTTTCAAGTTAAGCCTCTTGTATGAAAAGCGGTGCGATTTGTGCCTTGGGCTAGGGACCCTAGCGTTTTTGTGTGTCTCACGCTTTATAAAACCAAGTCCTGTCCTGTAGCTATGATTATTCAATGATGCCTCTCTTTTCTTATCTTTGACTTGTCGTGGTTTACACTAAATGAAATCTTGGGATACGAAGTAATCATATGCATGGTTGTAATAATCGGCCTAGTCAACCGATTAATTGCTAGTCGGCTAGGCTCCGATTAACTTTCAACTAGTACGGCCCAAAAATCATTAGTCCGTCCAACTCGGTCAAAGTCTGAGCTAGTCGGACTAATCGTTCGACGACGATTCTTGCGATTTCAGTGAGCTAGCGGTCCTAATCGGGCACATTCTAGCGATTTAGAGACCCCATGGTGATTCAGAACCTAGAAGAGATGATTAATTGAAGCTTAAAATTATTGATTGTTGCTCAGATCGCCATCAACGGATCGCCTACCTCGACCCATATCATCCATCGTCGTCCCCGATCGTCCTTCATACGTCGCCTACCGATTGTTGCTCGTCCCCGATCATCCCATCGCCTACCAATTGTGGCTCGTCTAGTCGTCCCTGCTTGTCCATCGTCGACCCAGATTGTTGCCCTACCGATTGGCTTCCGATTGTTGCCCTACGGTCGAGTGTCGACCCACAAATATATATCTTTTGATCTTCCCCTTTTTTTCATAATTACCATTTATACCCTAAAACTTAGAAAATTAAATACACTTCCTTCGTTTGTGTGTGTGTGTAAATGGTGATGTTATGGAAAATCTTTGAAGTATTGAAAAATGTATACTTACTTTGAAAATTATATATAAATTTGTGTGTGTGTAATTTTGTAAAATTATACACAAATTTCCAATCCGATTAATCCCTAGTCCCCACCTCACCGTCCGACACTCCGACTATTGACTAGCGATTTCTATAACCATGATCATATGATATGGACCCAAGTCGCACCAGCATTAGAGTTACTATCATGGCTACCTCCATGGTGGTAAAACTAATGTTATTGGGTTTCAGGACTTCTACCAACACACATCTTCGCTTGTTACAGACTATGGATTTCAAGAGATAATTATAAAAGCAAATTAAATGTGTTTATTCTCTTTGGACTTGCATAACTATTCAGGTTTTTTGTTTGAGATGAAGCTTTAAGGTTTCATGCTGGTCATTGATCCCCTACACAAATGATGCATTTGAGGATGAGAAAAAACATGTTGGTTCTTGCACCTTTTAGTCCCTTATGGAGGAAGAATATATTTGATCAAAAAGAGAAATAAAGGTAACATGTATACGTGATATTGTCAGAGAGGAAGCTGTTGTTCCAAAGCATCAAGTAGGTTAGCACCACACATGAGAATCTGACTGATAGACAGTGCATATTGAGAAGTGTTTTCAGTTTTCTTGAATGATGAAAACACTGCTTAAGCTGGTCGCTTGTGATTCTCAAAACCTATGTGATGTTTTGTAACTACTAGGGTTTGATAGTGAAGGCATTCATGCTTCAATTTGAAGATGTGGGAGTTTGACACGGTCTCATTTGTTAGAGGTGGCAAGATGGGGGAGTCAAAATGGGCTCAGGTTGAAATAGTTTGCTTTCAATATGGGTTGAAACATGTTGGATCAGGTTGACCCACATATATTTCTTATAAATAGTTAAAGAAATTGCATACGCTGAAATTTTTTTAACTTACTATAATAATAATATAGTTTCTAAAGTTTAAAAATCTAAGAGGCTGTAAGCATAACCCCAAGATGGGTCTTTCTACATGTTCGACCCTTTTGATCTCTCGTAGCTAACTTTTCTTTTTGACTCAATTATCTCTTTGGAGATAAACGGAAACCCAAAACGATTCATTTATACATATATGGGTTGACCTTTAAAATTGCCACCTCTAATATCCATCTTCTCATGACAGAACAGATTCTTGATACTAAAATTAGTAAAATGGTTCAGCTAAAGGAGCGGACTCATTCTTAGGTGATCTAATTACAGTATCAAGGGTTGAAAACTGGTTGTCTCTTATAAGCATTTGCTTGAGTAGTTTAGTTTGGTTGAACTCGTATTGTTCTTTGGTACCAGGTTGCCTGTTTTTGTCAAACTCTTTATATAGGCTTTCTTGTTTTAATTTGTGCAGTCTACTTAATTCCCGAATCTTAATCTTTTTCTTTATCCTAGAAAGCAACGATTTTTCCCCTTTTTTTTGTTACTTCTGTTATTTAAGCTTTGTGATTTGCAATTCTGTATTTTCTATTTACCTCTTTATGTATTGATTGATGCACTCAAACAAAGCCTTTTTGTTTCTTTCGAAAATGCCCTGGTAATCGACTATTTATGAAGACATTTGATTGAATGCTTCTTGGGCACTTTTGTTTGTTCTTGATAAAATTCAACTTTTTTGCAGGTTGGTCACTATCCCTACCAGGGTGGTGGAAGACGCGATGGACGTCCTTTTAGAGGTGGTGGTCATGGAAATTCTGGCTTCCGGCGACCAAATGCTGGCGTATCAGGTCCACCTTTTCGTGGAAGAGGTCAGGGAAGGGGTCGGGGGAGGGATAGAAGGGGAAGGCGGCATGGCCCGCCAATTGGCTCACCATCTTCTCAACCTGATTCAGCACAGGCCAATGCACAACCACCTGTCCGAATTGCATGGTGTGAAGTGTGTAGGGTTGACTGCACCCATGTGGAAATGCTTGACCAACACAACAATGGTAGACGCCACAAAAGAAACCTCCGATTGTTGCAACAAAAGAAGGCTGCTGACCAACCCACTGAGCAACCTACGGACGAACCCACTGAGCAACCTGCTGACCAACTTGCTGATCAACCCGCTGACCAACCCATTGTCCAAACAGAAGAAGACACAAAACCTGCTTCAGATATCGTTCCCGAACCGCATAGCAACATCCCAGAAAACAATCCCGACAAGCAAACAAAAGTCGGTGATGATAATAACACAGTAGAGACCAAGGAAAATGACAATCAAGAAAAGAAACCCCGGATGAAACGCAAGATGAGAGACCGGGTTCATGGTAATCGAGGGAGTCGTGGGAGTCGGGGAGGTCGGGGAAATCGAGGGGGTCGTGATGGTGCTAAACGTATGAGGCCCATGGGCCCACGGAAACTGAAAGTAGTAATCCCATTGGTGTGTGATCTGTGCAATATAAAATGTGATACACAGGAAGTCTTTAACAGGCATGCTGCCGGCAAAAGACACATGGCTAAGCTGAGACGGTTTCAAGGCCACCAAGCCATGTATGGAGCCACAGCGGTTCAGGCTCTTTATCCTCCTAACCCTCTTTCACAGACATTAGCTCCTCAACCAGCCTATTATGGTGAACCAAGCTCGTACCCAGCTGCACATGAGGCTTATGTTCCACCTCCGTACCAAGCTGAGATCCCGAACCCACAACTTGCTGATGCACCTCTGGAATTCGCCACCCAAACACATGCCAGCAATGGAGTTCAATAAGGCTATTTCTTCATGCTTTTGATATGGATAGTGCTATAACAGATTATGTTTCATGCATTAAGGTTGTACCTAATTTCTGTCTTCATGTGATTTGGTTAGAACTAGCGACCTTTGGCCATGCGTAACTTTTAAATTTCAAAGAGCCTTTTTTTGAAAGGGTGAATTAGTGAATATGACTCTGTTGGCACATAGTTAACAGGTACCATATTAGTAAATTAATGACATGGTACCTGTGGTTTGCTAGTACTTCATTCTTGGTTCTTAGGCTTTGTAAATTACTCATATGGTCTTAAATTTAAACATTTGTGACACATAGTTTTTAGGTCTCAAATTATTCTCACATACTTGGACCAAATTACTTTTAAAGACTATGTGTTACAAATGTTTAAAGTTTGAAACAATACGTGCAATTTATGTAACCCAGTCTCTAAAAGTAAAATACTAACAAACTATAAGGACTATCTCAGTAATTTACTCTTACAATTTTTGTCTTTTAAGTTTGTTCAAAATTTAAGACTTCAATAAAATTATATTAAACATCCTTTGTTTGAAAAGTTATAGTTTTAACCCTTCACCTTAAAGGACGTTAAATTTGGTGTTAATTGTGTGTAAAATAACAAAGACTAACCTTAGGGAACAAAAGCTTTAATCAACTCTAATAATTAATATTCCATGGCCTTTGTTGCGATTTAGACGCCACCAACATTCGACTCTATCATTCGCGCTTCAAGATCGATTTCATGTCAGTTGATGTTCTTTCTGGTTGCGACAATTCTCAAATGCTACTGGCTTTAATGGAACATCTAAAACCACTTTCATTTTTTTCAATTACCGTGAGAACCTACCTGATCCCTTTCAATATCCGACTAATCAAGTCACAAGCAATCAGGTGTGTGGCCTTCAAAGAAAATTACATTAAGTGAGAATTGAATTTGATGCTTTTAGGTTTTGACTTTTTATTATTTTAGTTCTCCAAATTTGTGCTCTCTCAAATTGATGGGAGAATTTTGTTTTTAGCTACTTTTATGTTTAGACCTAATTCTTTGGCATTACACTTCTTTTTCAACGTGATGGTGAATGACAGTGGTGGTGGTTTTATTTTTTATTATTCTTTTAGAAGATCTATTGAGTAAACTACAGTTTTGTTTTTAAAGGATGGTTTGGTTAAGTTACACAAATAACGTTAAAATTGAGCGTTTGTTAGTGTAAAACTGTAAATGGTTAAAACCATGACAATTTATCAAACAAATGATATCTAGTGTCATTTTGAAAATTGAAGGACACAAGGTAAAATTTTAAACAAACTAACATAACAAGAAATGTAATTTACTCATATATTGAATAAATTGATTTTTTATTGTTATTTACTTTTTTTTTTATTTTATTTTTTTACCATTACGACACTTTAAATCAAGTCATGTAATAACTTTAAATGTTAGGCAATTATGTATAAATGGATCTAAATTTAAAATCACCACCTTCAGCCTGGCCTACATTCACATTACACTTCAATAAATGTTGTATATTGTGTGCTCAAATAACAACATATGATTGAAGTTGTATGTATTATATAAGGTCATACAACAAACAATGACATTTGTAATTATCCTAATTGGACATTTGGACATATTCAAATGGAAGGTTACTGTAACATCAAGTATTCAGTAAATAATTAAATCTCGTATTTATACCAAATGTTATTATTTGATAAAAAAAAAAAAGTTTTTGAAGGACGAATTTGGTTAACTGATGGATTACTGGAGTATTATAATGTCACCAGTAGTACATCCTGATCGTATTCACCACCAAGTCTAAATCAGTTTAGGAGAAAACACAATTTTTTGAGAAAACTCGCTTATGAGATTCAAACCCAGAACCTTATGGTTCCTGAGTCTTATTCCACAATCAAGATGTCACTGTGCTATAATGTCTTTGGCTATTATTTGATAAATAATAACATGATATTAATAGACGGTTTTAAATTATAACTATTTATATTAATTGAGAAGTAATTATGATTTTCATAAATATATATAAATATAAGTGATATTTATGATAAATGAAAATTATATTAGTATATATGTGTGTGTATGTGTTTGTGTATTATAGATATATTTAAATTTAGGATATTATATTTAAACCATATTTATCCATAAAAAATATATGTTCCTATTATAAATATAGGATTCATTTAAACCTATCGTTTTTTGAGAGAAAAAAATAAAAAAATAAAAACCCTTGTCAAGGGTTTGTTGGGCAAACGCCAAAGCAAGTCAGAGGCTTCGTTTTACATGCAGTTTTGGTGATTAAAAGTATTTTAACTCTTTTTTTCCTCTTGTTCTTGCATTTGGACTCAAGAACCGTTTTGTGTTTAATCAAAACAGGCTATTCATTTTTTATATAGTATAATTGTTAAAGTAAAGGATACACAACCTAGAGATATCAAATAATATTCTCGCTTAGGACGATTTTTCTTGGGAACTAGGACCGGCTCAAGTTTTTTGGTGGCCTAAAGCGGAGTAAAAATATGTGATTTTTTTTTCTACTATATATAAAAAATGGTATTTTTTATCTAAGCTTATGACACATAATGTATAGATAATCAAGAATGAGAAAGTTACAAAAAAAACATAAAACACAAACAAAATATGAAGATTAATTACAACTATTAAAACAAAAAAATTTTTTCACAAATTATAATTAGTTAAAAAAAGCCCCAAAAGTAAATAAAAGATTATCCTATTTGATAGAGACATTGTCTCTTATAAAAAGCAAGCGAGGAATATTGCGATATAGTTTATAAGTATGAGTATGATAATATGACTTTTAAAAAAAGTCTCAAAAATTTGAGACCCCTAGATTTTAGTCAGTGTGGTCTTAGAGCAAGTACGGGAGGTCTGACCGCACGTAACCCATATTTGTAGGGGGGCTAATTTTTTTTAAAAAAAAATTGTATATATTATATATATTATATATATTAATTTGTTTTACAACAAACACATATAATTTACATTCCAATTTTTTTAAATATATTTAACCTAGTTACGAATTTTATGAAAGCTAAAAGAAAAACTTTTTCCTTAAACATTTGATCCAATAACTCATTGCAATTTAAAATTTAGGTCAAAAAAACAAATTAACTCATTTCATATTTAGTTACAAACTAATTACCACAAACGCACACATAAGGGGTCCATTTTTAACATTCGTACAGGACACCTAATTTTTCAGAGACGGCCCTGATTTTAGTGGCCCTAAACTAAAGCTTTTTTGTTTCATCAAAGCCGACCTTGTTAGAGGCCACCGATCCTTTTCCTCCTGGTTTATCGGGTATTGAGAAATCTATAAGGTTTATCACACAAGTGTTTTCTCAGTGTTACCATGTGATCAAATACGGCCACACCGAGTTACTAAATCCACATTTCAACACTTTTTCTTAAAAGTCCACCGTAATTATCGCTTCCTTCTGCTTTTTAAGACAAACAAAACTTCATTTGGTATATAATTAATCCATCAAGGATCTTTCTTCCTTCATTTTCTACAACGGTTTTACATATGTTTAAACTTTTTTGTTTGTTTATGCTAAATTTATTTTTTATGTTACATTGTTATGTTTGTTAGGGATTATTAGGAATAAGTTGCATAGAAAATGTAAAGAAATAACAACAAATTTTTTTCGATCTACAACAGTGATTATAGTTTTTTCTTTCGAGTTATTAACCGTTTAATATTTTAGTTATGTTTGTAACACATCCGTATTTTGGCTACTACAAAAGCGATGTTTTTAAAACCAGACAGGACGTCAAATTAGTCTCTTTGTTGGTCAACGGTTTGAACCAGATGGCATCATAAAAATTAAGTAAAGATCAAATAAGAAGAGATTTTTGCTTAAAAAGAGAATTAATTAATAGAATTTTGACATGTGCCATGATAATTTACATATAACATCTTAATTTTTGTATTTGATTCTTTTTTATACTGCATTTTTTGTGTTTTTTTCACTTTTTGTATAGTATTTTTGTTTTTGTACTACTTTTTTATTTTTTTGTACTCTATTTTTATTTTTCTGTACCGGATTTTTTTTACTGGATTTTGTGTTTTGTACTTATTTTTGTTTTTATTATTTTTAGCTTTTCACATGTCAAATTTTTATTGGTTCTTACTCTTTTTAGACAAGAATCTCTTCTTAATTCATCCAACCCCTTAAATATTATATATAATATAGAAATTAAAAAAAAATAATCAAATAGGTAAAAAAATTTTAAAAAAATCCGGCCAAACTGCCCAATTCCTTTAAAAATGGTATCCGAAACCCAATCCAACCGGCATGTCTGGTCCAGGTTTACAAACATTGATAAAAAGGATTACTTTCAGTATGGTGATCATGTATTCAACCATCTCTTATAATGTACAAGGAATTGAAGATAAGACTACTATAATTTAAGATAACATAAAAGGGTAATATTTTTGTTGTGTATCTCCTTTGTTATCATCAATTCATCATACCTTAATCATGTTGGTTTGCTGTCAAAATATGAAAATTGTTGTGTACGGTTGAAATTCAAATTTCAATGCTATTAAAGTTAAAGGTTAAAAGTTCAAGTCTCATCGAAGGTTATTTTGTATAATTTAGCTAGCTATGGTTAAAAAAAATAAATTTAAATTTTTTATTTATTCAATTTCAATCTTTTGTTGGAAAAAAAAATGTATTTGGCCCTTAAAATGTGAGTGCAAATAATCAAAGACTACCAGCTACTCACCCAATTATTGAATTAACATATATATAATTTTTATTTACTGGTAGTCACGTGCTTAACATTTCACAGTATTTTTATTTTTATTTTTTTCAAATTCTTACTTTGAATAAAACAAAATTCGAGAAAAAAAATATTATTACCCGAGTCGATAAAAAATCTCTTTGTAACACAAAAAGTCCAAAAATATGGCAAACTTAAACCAATATAATAAACAAATTTCTTTTACTAAATACACAAATGAAACATAAAAAATGAAATAATAATTATATACCTGAAAAAATAACAAATAAATAAATAAATAATTTATCTAAAACTTTTAACCAGAATAAATTCTAAGCATCAGCAGGGGCAATCCAATGACGTCCATTAACAAAGCTCTTTGCAAGAAACTTATGGGCAGAATCGTAATTTAACTCCCGGGCCCAAGAGAGCCCACGTACTGCTGCAGCCCCTGGGCCCCAGCATCTATAAACACCAAAGTAGGCAGTCCTGCAATTAATCAGTCATAAAACGACGTCGCATGAAAAATAAGGCTAAAATGGTGTATTTTCATATTTATGGTTTTTGTCACTTTTGTTTAATTTTCAATGAATGAATTAAGCTTACTTGCTTTTGTTGCCTGTATGGTCCCAGTCATCCCACCCACCGTGTGCAACCACGTCATCAAAGTAGGTGTATGAGTAGACGATCCGTGAGTACTGACCCATGGCTCGACCCACGTATAACGGTCCGGTACCGGTCACCCTACACCCCACGAAAGCGAACCCGCTCTTATCGTCTGGTGTTCTTCGGTCGTGTGCCGCGATTGACCCGAATCTTTTTGCTATCGAATGTAGCTCGCAATCCTGTATCCAAAATGGTATTTTTGAAACTTTTTAAGATTATTAAATGTATTTTTACAAGTTTAGAGAAAGATAAAATAAAGCTTACTTTGTACATGGAACGGCCGTTGCCAAAAATGAAGTCTATCGAACCCTCGATGTAACACTCCTTGAAGTAATGACGACCTGCGTCGTCACATAGAGTGTCCTGCGCCCCGTAAAACCCGCACCCCGAAAAATACGCTTTGTCGCCCGATATCCGGAATGCCGCCGCTTGCCACCCGTGCATTCCGGGCATCGGTGCCGGCGCTGTATTCTGTGCGACCATCCAATTTTTGTCACCCATAAAAGCCGTATGACATGAAATTAAGATGTACGTACGTCGTACGTACCTTGAAGCTAATGTTACGGGCAGAGAAGTAGCTAGCGTAGACGATGACCGAAGCCGTCTGATAAGTACGCAGCTGCTGCCCGTCCCGCCCGCGGTCGCTTGCCCGGTCATGCCATTCGATCACCGTTGTCTCCTTTCCCTCCCCTTGAAATGTAACGTACGGTTTACAAGCCGGAACCACCACCTTTTCCCTGTTCCGGCCATCATCATCATAACACATTACACATGCATGCATGCAAATCTTGACAGCAAGTAAACCCATACGGTTTAGAAAGAAAATTTAAACCAAACGACTAATTGCGGTTCGAAAAATGACAAACCAAACCGACCATATAAGTTGGGTAAACCAAACGACCGGTATTGACGGTTTGGTTTTGCGGTTTCACGGTTTTATAAAAAAAAGTATATAATAGTTAATATAATTATGCAAATAATCATAATCCATTTCAAATTCGTATTTCAAAAGTCAAAAATTATAATATAAAAGCCAACCAAAACTAGTTCAGAAAAGTGATGATATGTTAGACAAAGTTGTGATCTATTACAATGGTTTGTAATAAATTTCAAAGTCATACTCCATTTTAAATGTTTATAGTCTTTATAGCTTTTGAACTCCATTCATACACACACATAGGGATTGTAAAGAATTAAAAAATCATATTTATAAGCACATGATTTAAGAGGTATAAAAATAATTATCATTTAAACTAGAGAAATTTACTATTATATCCTTCAAACTTATGATTGAAAATGGTTTTTTAATTGTTAAGTAAAAATAGTTTTTAATTTAACATCCCTTAAGTGTTAGGATCAGATACAAGTTGTTAGTTTGTAAAAAGTGTAAAAAACAAAGTGATATTATAAATAACCAAGTGCTATTATTAACAAGGCACTGTTAAATATTATAATAGCACTGTGTTAATATTATAATAGCACTTTGTTATTTATAATAACACTTTACTTTTTACAAATTTTACAAAAATATCAGTTTGTACATTATACTTACACACATATACAATTACTGCGGTTTATACGGTTTAGTAAAAAAGCAAACCATAAACCACAACAAATCACTCGGTTTTTAAAATGCTAAAACCATAAACCGAACCATCTAAATTTTGAAACCAACAAAACCAACCAATTGTCTTTAGGTCGGTTTGGTTTAAACAGTTGGATCAGTTTTTGGAAACCCCTATGAGCGTGATTTTTGCATCACATTATTATATATATTCACTTTTATTGTAACTGTTATATATACGTACACGTAAACGCCGGCGGAGATATGAATGAGGACATTTTTCCGGTTATTTTCCGAAACGGAGTCCACCGCTGCCTGAACCGTCATGTAATCACCGTAACCATTGACGTCAACGGTGATATTATGGTGACCGATGGGTCCCACCCACTTGTGGCTAGATTTAGAGGTTAGATTTAATGACGTGGCAGAGAATGTGAAGAAGAAGAAGAATAAGAGGATGTACAAAATGGAGGTAGCCATTAATGAAAGAAGCAGAATGATAAGTTTGAAGTATGTATGTATGTATGTATATATACTTGTGTGTGTGTGTCTATATAACAAATGAAGTGTTGTACAATGTGGAGTGAGTGTTGTACGTAGATCCAGGGGTTATTGTGTGGATGGAGTAGTGGATGATAAAACGGTGTAGGAAGCTGAATGATTTGCAACGGTCGTCTTTTGAGGTTATTTTGACGTCTAGAAGTAAAATTAAAAGAAAAAAAGACCTACAGACCCTATAATATGAGTGCTAGGTACTTTGAGTCCTCGTAGTTTGAAATTTGACAAATTAGTCCTATTTTGTTTGGATATTTTATAGGTGTTAATCATGAGGACTTGTAAGAAAAGGAAGAACCGCTGAATTTGAGTGAGTTACTTCTTGCAAAAATTGGTTACATTTTTATAAAGTTTTCTTTTTATAAAGTTTTCTTTTTCAAAAAAGACAAGTTATGAAATGTTTAAGTACAATATGGTCTATTGATAGTATGAGTTATCGATAAAGTTGGGTATCCAAATTGAACCAAGTTTTAGTCAAGTGTGAGACATTATTTGAAGAGGCTAGGTATTTTAAGGTAGTCACCAGCAATCATGGGAGGCCCTGGGGAGAGGCAAAACCCACCTCCGTCCAGGGCCTATATATCCCAAGGGAGCAAAAATTTTAAAAATCGTTTTTAAATTATATATATTTACTTATATCTCCAAATACAAAACCGAAAAAACACAAGTTTATAATTCACTAGGGGCTTTTTTTTCTCAGTGCGTCCGGGACACTTGAATTCTCAGGGTCGCCCCTGCCAGCAATGATCGGGATGAAAAGAGTAATTAAAGGATTACTCATGATGCTTAAGTATGGTTATTCTTACGTCGCCCGGCTCCAAGCACTTAGGTGAGCCGGTTTCTTCTCATGTCTTGCCTTTGTAACATGGGTGTCGCACGTTGGTATATGGGTCTTTTGTCAATTAATAATTTAAAGAATTCAAAATTTTTAAATCTCATTTGTATTGTTTGAGATTTATCAAATGTATTTTTCTTTTCTTTTTTAAATCTTAAAAATTTTATTTTATTTATATATCTATTTTTTATCAGTGATTGTTTTGAAATGCTTATTTTTTATACAAATTTTTGTAATACACGGGTAAATAACTAGTTAAAATATATAGAAATAATTAACTTAGCATATAAACAGAAACAAGAACTTTATCAACTTAAATTAATTGTCTAGGCTGGAAAATAACTTCTTAAAAGTTGAAACTGGTGGAGTGCACGGTGGCTCTATGGTGGCCTGGTAAGGCTGAGGCAATTTATTAAAAATAACTATAAATAATTATATTTTTAATAAATATATTTTTATAATACAGGCCATCCATAGCCCATACTATATATTTATAAGTGGGGCCCTTTAGAAGTTAGGAAATTCGAACGTTAGAGCCCAAGACATATGCCCTCCAATTTCCCCGTTTACGTTTTTCTTGTTTTGTTTTTTTATGTGAAAAGGTATCGTCTATTTAATATTTATTATTTATATACTTCTAATTGGTTAATTTTTATTAAATTTCTTGGTTAATTTTAGATGTAAATCAATATCTTTGCAATTATAATATGTATTAACTTTTTTTAAATATTGGTGGATGCCTTTTTCCATTGCCTGTCATCTTTAAATAAAACGGTTAAAAAATTTTATATGAATACATTTTAACATTTTTTTCATAAATTTTCTATTTTGCCATGATTGTAATTAGACTGGTGGGTATGCCCGGGGAGTGGGCGTGAAGAGGGGCGTGGGAGGGCGTGGCACACCGCCCCCCTATGGCGTGAGTGGGCGTGGGAGTCCAAGGCGCGATTGAAACCACGCCCCTTCTCTCTCTCTCTCTGTCTCACAGTCTCACACACACACACATATGTATATATATAAAGTTTAAAAAAAGAAATGATGACGTGGAGTGAGTGGGTAATGGGGCATTTCCACCAAAATGGTGGGGTGAGTGGTTGTGGTGAGTGCCTACGTGACGCCTACGTAACGTATAGGTGGAGTGACTGGGTAATGGGGCATACCCAATAGCCTTAGAGTAAACAAGGTGTTTCACATTCAGGAGCGGACCTAGCCTATTTTATGATGAATTTTTATTTTTAAGTGTTATATATATACGATCTGATCTTAACTGACCCTCAAAAATTTTGACACCGAACCCCATGAAATTTTGATGACACTGATGAAGCCCAATTTTAAACCATTTGAAAAGCAAAATTAATAAAATTAATACTCAAATAACACAATATGCATTATCCGTGACTTAAAAAGATCGAATTTTTGACATAAATAAGAAAAACAACTCTAATGTTTTTTGATTTATTTTAGTTTTTTTATTTTTTTTTGATAACCTGACCCGACCCTATTCTAATCGGTCCAAAAAATGAAATATTTAATGAATTGCAATACACCCAATAAAGTTCCGACCCCCATTAAAAAAAAATTCTAGGTCCGCCACTGTTCACATCATGTATTGTGCCTGGGTAGGGCTGTAAACGAACCGAACGAACACGAACGAGCCCTTGTTCGTATTCGTTTGTTTAACTTTTAACTTGTTCACGAACGGTTCACGAATGCTTACCGAACGAAAATTCTTGTTCGTGTTCGTTCATTAAGGATTTAGCTTGTTCACGAACGGTTCACGAACGCTAACGAACACATATTATTTAAATAACCAAAATCAACATTTGTAATCTCAAGCAATGGAGATAATCATTTATAAATATATAAATTAAGATATTATAGTATTAAACTAAAAATAACTTTAAGTATTATTGTATTAAACTAAAAATTAAAAATAAACAACACATTTAATGCATACATATAAATGAACTTAACCGAACATAAACGAACGTAAACGAACATGTTACCGAACGTTCACGAACACTAATGAACGAACACGACCTCTGTTCATGTTCGTTCATTTAACTAAACGAACGAAATTTCTTGTTCGTGTTTGTTCGTTTATTAAACGAACGAACATAAACGAACTTCCCGCCGAACGGTTCACGAACCGTTCGCTGAACGTTCGGTTCGTTTACAGCCCTATGCCTGGGAGCTTTTTCGACAAAAACTTTTTCTGTCATATATTAATATGTAATCATATGCATGCATGCATATGTATGACAACAATGTTTATCATACGATCAAAATAATACGATCAAAATACTCTATGATAATTGATTAAAGCTAACAATATATATAGAGCTCGGCTAGGGGTGTTCAGTTTCAGATATCCGAAAATTTTGGATAATGGTTTTCACTATCCGAATACGAAATTTCGGACATCCGAATTAATATTCGAAAATTATCCGGATATTAGAAAAAACATCCAAAAAAAGTATCCGAATATCCGAAAAAATACCAGAAAAAACTATTTCGGATATCTGGACTATCTGAAAATTTTCAAAATAGGTATTTGAATCCGAACTTCCGGATATTTCGGATTCGGATTTTCGGGTATTTCGGATACGGATTTTTTTGAACATCCCTACATAGAGCTATCACATGTGAATGGAATTATCATACAGACGGTTTATGTGTGGTAAGTCAACATCTTTTTGATAAAATCACGCAAGAACAACTAACACTTGCGTTATTTTATTATACAAACTTCGTACAGAACACCCTTTTGTATCCTAATATATATGTATTTTAAAATATAAAAGATATGTTACATATTGGTAAAAGGAAAATCGACAAGAATTATGTGATAAGAACCTCTTCTTTTATTTTATTTTATTTTATTTTATTATTATTATTATTATTTTTGGTAAGTGCAACATATATCCATTATGCTAATAATACCTGTATAATATTTGCATATATACCTTAGTATTTACATAGATGGCCAGCATAACATGTTCACTGCAAAAGTTGTCTAATTGTTTTTCACATGTGAATTATCATTTTTATGTTGATTTATTTCATTTCTTTTTCAAACGTCACGTAAAATTTATTTAATATTAAAAATATTGTTAAGACTACTTTTAGTGAAAAATAAAGCCAACAACTACTCTTAGATTTCCTCTATTTATTAACCTTTTAGCAATACTTTACTATAATTTATTATCATCTCAAACTAACAATTGAATTGGTGTTATTAATGGACCATAATCCTATTTGATTTTCTATAAATCTCTTAACTTTCATTTGATATCTCTATTAGAGGTTAGTAATGCACAAAGTGATTTTTACATGTAAATCGTATGAAGTATCATGATGCAAAACATGTGTTTTGAGATGAAGATACAAGTGTTTATTAAATTATGACTGATTTTTGACATATATACTGTTGTAATAGTTTAAACGCATCGTTATATTCATACAATTTTTTGTTACCAAACTTGAACAACTTAGGAACCATCGTTGCAATTGGTTTAGACAGACTATTATAACTAGTTTAGACACAATTAACACCTACATCAACATTTTCTTAAATATTGTTTACCATATATATATATAAATATATATATATATATGTGTGTGTGTGTGTATGTGTGTGTGTATATGCATGTGGTGTTTGTGTATTATTATATTAGAATAAAAACAAGCTTTCTTGATTTATAGTATACCATATTAAAATCATGTTACATGAATTAAATAAAGATATGTTGTATACTTATTGAAAACTTATATTTTTTTAAAAAAGCATATATGCGTTATATTTGTTTAATTAATCCGAAAATTACATAGATCGAATAAAAATTTGGTAATCTTTAACAAACGCAATTTTCAAAATATATTTTTAAAAAATGAACTTGATGTGACATTTATAAATTCTTGTAAATTGATTTTTAAAATATTTTTTTCAACTAGCTATTAACTTTTTTATTCGTGTGAATAAAAGTTGATAAATGTTTATTCACAATAGAGTATACTTAATTCTTTAAGTAACTTTTAACATAGTTGAAATAACTCAAATTACAATTTATATCAATATATATAAAAAATGAAGAATTAAAACTTGATTTTTTTTATTTCGTCTATATTTTTTTTGTATTTTACGTCTTCTATGTTTTTTTCATTTAAATCATCTAATCCCATTAAATATTTGAAAATTTTTAGAAAACAATTATAATAAACTATTTGTATCATTATTCGTTCCGTTTTTGAATATTTTAACAAGGATAACTTTAACTTGGTTATATTTAAAGTTTAAATATAATCTTTCAAATTAAAAAAATAAGTTTATTATATATTATTTATTATTCGTATTCATATTCATAACTCATAACTAATAATAAGTATAAATATTAAAATAAAATAGAGAGTGATACAAAAACAAATAGTACATAACTTTAACTAATTAATGACAAGTATCTCAATTATTTTTAGTTACTATCACTCAAATTAGATAGATGTAAAGTTAAGCTAAAAAAAGATCAACACTGACATTTTTTGTAGGTTTATTTTTTATTTACTAGTATTACGATGTAGGTTTATTTTTCAAATACATTTCTTATCTTGTTATAAAGTAGGAATTTTTCCCTGTATTAAGTAATCAAATTTCAAGCTCAATTCTTCTCGTTAGTTGTTCTTAGATGTAGTTATTTGGTTATCGTAATAAAGAAGGGTTAACAATTGATCAGTTCCATATATATATATGTATGTATGTATATATATATAATGGAGGGTTCAAAAGAAAACTCCCCACTTTGTAGAAAACTAAGAAAACTCCTACTAACCAATTAATTTTTTAAAAAAAAATTTCATGATTTTTCTATTATTAGCTTAGAAATGTTATATACAAAAAGAAATTTTAATAAAAATATGTAGATCGCGAAGTTACGTATATGTAACCTATAAAGTTACATATATGTAACTCATATATGTAGTTTACAAGTTACATATATGTAATCAATGAGTTACATATATGTAATAACTTGAGTTACGTATTTTTTTTATATTTTTCTTATTGTTAACAAATCTAAGCTTATAATAAAATAAAATGTAAAACAAAAAATGAAATTGATTGGTAACAATTGTGTTTAGTTTTCTAAGTTTTCTCAAAAAGGAGAGTTTTTCTATGTAACCCTCCCCTATATATATATATAGAGAGAGAGAGAGAGAGAATCTAAACCTTTTGATTTACTTTAATGTGGGCTCCAAAGTAATAATATGTAGTTATTCGGTTAACGCAATAAGAAATGTTAACATTCGAACCATCCCATATATGTATACTAGCCTAAAACCCTGTGTATTACACGAGTTGGATAGTTAAAAATATATATATTTATTAATATATAATAATAATAATAATTTTTAATAATTATAAAATTATATTTTAAGATAAAAGTATAATTGAAATATTTTTATAATTTATAAATTATAATAAATTAGTAAAATATAAGAATAAGAATTATATTTTTTGATATATTTAATTATATAATTTAATTATAAATATATATTAGGAGAGAGATGCGGGGAAATTTTCATTAGATTGTACCGAAACGCGACATGTGTCCTCTAAAAATACTCTTTTATTATAATAGGTAGATATATATATATATATATGTGTGTGTGTGTGTGTGTGTTTGTAAAGTCAAAACAAGCCACAAGTCAGCCAAAGAGTCAGGCTTGAGCTGACCCAACCCTCCCTCGGGCTCAACTAGAATATAAAAATAAGTTGAGTTGTCTTGACTCGTTTACAAACAAGTTTTTTTTTAGTTGAGTTTTTTTTGTAAGTTTAACTTTTTTCAAACTAGGTTCGAGAGAGGCGCAGACCGTAATTTTTTCAACAACCCTAGATAGAAGGATAAGAAAAGTCTGGTAATACAATAAATAATATGAAATGCATTAGATATATCAAGTTTAGATCCCCATGGAGTTCAATATGAATCTGAAGTCCAATATGTTATAAAGAGTAACAATTTAGTTACTAAATGCATTTATAGATATAAAAAGGATGATATAGGCCTCCCATTTTTGACTCATAGCAAGATAATGGGTAAATTTGGGTAAGAAATATTGTATTTTAAGTTGAAACGAATAATATTATGACATATAATGGGTTGAGATAGATACACTTTAACACAATGAGGGTCGAGATGAGTAACTTAAAAAGTATGTGAATATAATGTTTTTAAGCAAGTAAGAATGATTAATAATATATTTAATGATAAAATTATTAAAAATTATTTACACAAACTATTTGATTCATTAAAACTTATTTTAATTTGAACTAAATTAATATTTTTTAAAATCGACTCATTTAGACCTAAATTGATTTTCCTTAAAACTTATCACAAGCAGCACTCATCTTGACCCGCACAAATCCTGACTCATTATCCAACCAAACCCAATCCGTTCGTTTTGCCAAACATACTCACATATATCAACATTGAAGCCGCATGATCTGACTGTTAAATCAAACAAAGAAAACGTGAAAATAAATCAATTTCAAAATCAAACATCCACAAATATGAAAAGAGCATGATAATACAAAAATTCTAGAAACAATACAACATTAAAATAAGAAAAAAAAATTGTATACATCAATTTTTTACTCATAAACACACCATATTGCTTTTGTGAGAAGCAACAACCAATGTTGTTAGATTACAAGACTACGAGAAAATAAGAAAATATATGTGCATACAAAGACTTTCCTCCCACCCATATAAAACCAAAGAGCCTTAAATCTAAGACCTGAAGTTATTTGGGTTTATGCACTTTTTGTTGACCAAAAATGTCTGTCTTGGATTGAAGCATCAAAGGAATATAATAATTGATTATGAATATTAATAGAAATGGATATAGAATCAACCAAAGCTACCTACATTCTAACCCCACAAGACTATGACACGGGTAAATAATTTTAAACATTAATTTCTGCTCTTTTTTACATCAATTTTGACAATTTTAAGAAGAAAAAGGAATTTAAGGCTCAATTATTCTTCAAGAGGTACCCCAAAAGTAGACCAATCAACGCGATAGCAATGACAATGATGATCGAGACCCCGCCCCCTTGACTTTTGTTGACGCCACGCTTCAGGAGTTCCTAGAAGTTACACCGAAGTGAAAAGAAATATGATGAAAAATAGGGGAAAATTTAAAGATTAACAAAACAGTAAAATAAGTCAAAGTTGCTGAAAGTCAACCAATGTATTTTCAAATGCTTAAAACCTTCTCAATCACTTAACTTATATAATAAAAAAATATTAGTTTAAAAAATAGTTTTTATGTTCTTATTAACACATTGATTAATATTATTATTGACATTATAAAAAGATGTCCCAGCCCGACCCGTTTGGATCCACATTAAAATACTTATTTTGACCCAACCACATTTCTAACTCGTTTCCCAACCTGTCCATTGTGCCAACAGACTAAAAATTTTGAAATGATGGAGTGGGGTATATGAGATAAATGACGTCTCACAATTTCTTGACGAATTTTGTTGTTTTGTTGAATAGCAGCATTCTTTTCATCAGTCAGCTTTGAAATGAGGGATCTTGCCTGCAAATTCATGGGTGTTTATTTTGAAACTCAAGCAACACAATTTATTATAAGTAGATGAATAATGATCTCATGGTAATACATAACAGGCAAATTGTGCTAATAAAATGCATTGCTGTGATGGGATCAAAAAAATTGCTTCAATAAATCATATGAAAATATTGAAGTCTTGAAGGTTCTAAATTCCAAAAACTGAAGGTAGGCTAAAATAAGCAAATGTCATATAAGCATCAACTCACCTCAGAGGATTTATCATCAGAATCCACATTTTGTCTTGCAATGACCTGCAAGCATGAACAAGAAACAGCATATTGTTACATGACAAACATGACGTATATAATTGTAAGCAGGAAAGTCTAATGAATCAAAACCAACCTCAGATCCATTCAAATTCCCGCTATCAAACGACACTTTGGGTGAAACTCCTTCATCAGGTTCCTCAAGAACCGGTGAAGGTGGTTGGGGTGGAGGAAGATATAACACTTTCAATTTGCACTCTTCCACAACACGCCCCGGAGTCTTAGTGAACTGTAAACCCAAACCACCATAAAGTAGCAATCTTAAAGTGTGCAAAATATGTAAAAGAATTATTAGTTTTTATTTGTTTTTCATCATGATATAGCCATATAGGTCAGAAAGGTCACTCAAATATTAGTTTGATCCCAAATGTTAGATCACTCTAGAAAAGCAGAAAACACAATGAATAAACTTGGAGATGGTCCAAATTCCGAAGTATATCTTTAATGCATAACACCTCCTAAATTGTTTTATTCAAAGATCTAGATTATTATAGATTTATAGTAATAATATAATTTTTGTGGTTATAACTTGCATCATCAATTATTGTTTAAAAACAAAAGTAAGGTTCAAAAGCGTTTATGAATCAACACAGCCCATCAAGGGCCCGTTTGGATCTGTACCAAAGTGACCTGTTTTAATCAAAACCCATTATGACCCATACTTTTAGAGAAAATGGGGCATTTAATTACCATTTCAGGCGTAATGTCCTTCGGAGCTATTCCTGGGCTAGCAACAACACTTTGAAGCAGAAATTTGTCCCTGCATTGCATGTCGGGAGGAGCTTCCTTCTGAGCTTGCATTGTTACTGCAGTAAAACTAGAAATTTAAACAAATGCAACACATGGAAAATACGTATCTTTCAGGTGAATTTTTTAGATCTAGAATGAATCAACATTGTTGTAAGAGATTTACTAGTTGAAATCAGTATAAAGTGGACTTATGATTCTAAAACTTTTAAATGATTAAATCCCAACATACAGAGTTCTGAAAGTAACCACATTTTTAGTAGCTCAGCTTAAAATAAACATAAGATTTGAATATCAGCATTCTCTATTCAAACTATACAAGAAACTTAGAAGTGCATCAGAACCATACAATCTTCCGTGGCTTTTCATCACAATCAAACCAAAGTTCTTTCATAAATGCCAAAAAAAAAAAAATAAGATGAAAGTATGCAAGTAAAAATGTACAATGGCTTGTAAGCGATTCCATATTTGAAATGCATTCAAAATCATTGGTTCTTGCAACAGCCTTGGTGTTCCTTTTACATTTCACAAGTAAATGAGCAATTTAGATCACAAATTGAAGTACCTTTTAGGATTTCAATTTCAAAATGTATCATTCTTTATTAGCAATTTAGCACTTCTGTTTTTCTTTTGACATTTACAAAGTGTTTAATTGCAACAAAGTGTCAAATACATTGTCTCAAAAAGCCAATAATCAAACATTCAACAAGTGATGCAGCAATAAGCACAATTGATTCCCCTCTAGAAGATGCCTCAAGGTTGGAATTTTGGTTCCACTGGTTTTCTATTGAAGGCCACCTGCTCAGCACAAACTGCTATCTACCTAGGCCCATTTGGTACACATGTTTTAATCAAAAATTAATGCCCCATTTGTGGTGCCCTCTATATATGTATGGGACCTCAAGGGCAAAAGTTAAATTGCACTAATTTTACCGTTATTATCCTTATTTTGTGAAAATAATCGTTAAAAGGGTTGGGACTTCAAACAATAACTTTGGGGCAGGACTCCTTCGGAGCAGCCTCTCTATCCCATTAAACAGGGTAAGGTTTGACTCTATCTTCCCCAAGCGGGAATATATTGGTAAGTTTTGGTCTCACCTTGAAAGCCAAACAAACTCAAAATTAATTCGAAAAAAAAAAGGGATCACATTCTGATTCTTATAAAAATTCCACAGCAACAAAGCAGACAGTTTCATGATAAAAATTTAAGGGGAAATGAACCTATTATGTCACATGTAGATCGAGGCAAAACCACTCCAGTATTCGGACGAACGCAATATTTCTTCGGATTCGTCGTCTTCACCTGAAAATTTTGAATCCAAATTTCAGATTTGTTTTATAAATTCCGATCATTGTCTCGATTTTGAAATTGCAATAAACATACAAAACAATATATCCAAATCTTCTCAGATCAACAATCCCGCATTTGATCATAACAAAATCTAATGCATACACATTTAAATACCTTGAAGGCTACATGATTCTCGGTTTTATTGGATAACTGAAGCGAGCATGAGATCTGTTTCTTCAATTCAACTAATTCATAAAATAAAATTAATACAAACAGGAAAACCAATTTATAGTGTTCGATCCGCGATGAAATCGAAACACTTACATGGGAATTTGAGCTCTACAGGATCGACATTGAGAAGCTCCCCGGTACTCATTTTTTCGTTGGATTCCAAAATGCAAGAAAATCATAAAAATGTTTGTGATTTTTGGAAAGATGGAGATTAAAATATGATCCGATAATCTCTGGGAGAGAAAGAAGGAGATGATTAACTTTTGTTTATCATAATATAAAAGGCAAAACCGCAGAGATCGAGAATCAGACATGTTTCGACTTTTACAATTTAAAAAATAAAAAAAAAAATGTACATGACATTATACTAATCTTATGCTTTATATAAGCGTTACTTATATCTTAAAATATGACAGAGATGTTGCTTAGAACTCATACTTTTATGCTTTCCTTATCATACTACAAACACCACGTACATATATTCAAAAGCACACTACGAACATTGTATCATACTTAATCAAACACATAACTACATGAAGTAAACAGTACACATAAAACCAAAAAATAGATATACTAAAATACAAAGGAAGAGCCAAGGTTAGATATACCCTACTACACACATCATGTAAACAAACATATAACATACCTACCAAACAAACATGTATATCAAACAAGCGATCTATACACAATAAGAGGCCCTTAAGACTAAGACCAAACCTAAAACTATGATCTTTAACATATACTTTAAAAAACTATAAATTTCTCACATTTATCATATATTTACAAGAACTTATGTTGCTAATCATGTCCTCAAAGAAGTGCAACCGACAAATCTTGATAAATATGATTATCCCATGTCAACATAGGTCTGGTCCTACGCCTCTTTTCCTTCACAGTGAGATTCTATACTCTTCATACAGGTGCCGACAAGTTTATTCTCGTAACATGTCCGAACCATCTTAGTATTTCTTTCTGTAGTTGTATGAGATGTTTGTTGTCTCTAATATTTCCCTGAAAACTTCATTCATTATTCAATCAAGCCTTGTGTGTTCACACATCCATCCCAACTTCGTCATCGTTTTCGTCTTCAATTTTCGTTCTTGAATCTTCTTAATTGGCCAACAATCAGTTCCATACAACATGTATGGTCTAACTAAGACTTCATAACATTTACCTTTTAGTTTTTTGAAAGCCTCTTGTCTCATAACATGTTTGTGACTACTCTCCACTTATTTTAACATGCCTAGACATAGTGAACTATATCGCAATCAATGTATCTGTTGCTCTAAAGAAATGATGTTGAATATTTGAGCTTTGTTGTTTGTGGCACCACCTGGTCTCCTATAGTCGCGCATCTATCATCCCAATCCCCCTCTTCGTCGATCTCACTAAAATTACAGTAGAGACACCTTCTTACGTGCAAGTCTTTATGCTATAAGGCAACTCATTACTTTTCTAGCCTTGAATTTAGGTATTTATTTCCATGGTGCATATTTTTTTTTTATTTTCTCTTCATATGTGCTCCTTACCTTTTAAATATAAATTTTAACATAACTCATCATCTTTTTTAATAAGTTACAGCATAAACTAAAGAATTTTATAATCTATAATCTAAGTATAATATTATTATAATTTTCTTTTACGATGTATGTATTGTGATTAAATACATATGTGTAAAATTTGATTTTTAAAACCTCCTTTAAGTAAACATACATAAGCAAAAGTAATACCATGTATAATTATCATCTGATTTGGGATAACTTTAAGAGTAAATGTATCCCTTGTAGATATATAAATATCCTTTTACTAAAGGATACGTATGCCTCTAGGACGAGTGTAAGAGAACCAATGGGAGATACAAACTTTTTTCATGTGGAGGTGGGCTGGTGGGGATACACCAAGGATTGGCATTTAGTCCTTTCGTTTTTACGGTTATTTTAGATAAGTTGTCAAAGTCCATTAAAAAAATATTACATGACACGTTCTTTTGTGAATGATAATGCGTTAGATACAGCAAAAATAGAACTAAAAGCGAACCATTTAATAACCCAAACCAAACCAAAATAATCTTTTTTTTTTTTGAACGACCAACTAATCAACAACCGGGTACTTCATATGCAGACCACAATGGTTAAAGGATGCTCAAACTGGCCACTAGTCCAGATGGACGGAGTCTTTAGCCCACCAGCCACCAATTTCAGAGGAAAACTGACCCAAGCACCAGCCCAAAGACACCAACGATAAAAGACCGGTTTTGATCAAACCGAGGACCCGGTATTCTATCACTTCCCCGCAGCGGTTACACGCGTCGTCTTTTGGTCTGAGTTTTACGGATGTGGTTTTGCGCCTTTCGTTAATCACCGCCAGACATTTGGGCTCTTCCGATGATGCTACGACGATCCTTATTCAGCTGGTGTGGTCGGCGCTTGTGATCGTTGCAGGTCAGTCATTCGTCACTACTGTCTTACGCTCCCTGTGTTGCTGCTGATTTGCTTTGTCTGTTGTTTGAATGTTCAGTGTAGCAATACTGTATTCTACCCATTGATTTTGTTCCTGGATGGTTGCATAATGCTTCTTCTAGGGTTTTGATTTTGTCTTTCATTGCTGGTATTTGAGGTTGTTTTAATTCCAGCATCCTGTAATTTTCTATATTTTGTGGCTGGAAATAATTGTAATCAGTTATAATAAGCTTCCAAGATCAAAGCATATTCATATTCGTCAAAATCTTCAAAGTTGTGACAAAACCACATAATTAACAGCATTGAGCATACCATGAATTTCCAGCAATACTGGGTAAAATCATATGGAATCAAACTCCACACAGGTCTGTGGAATAGCTATTCCTCTTGTTTTTTGTGAAACAAGCCTATTGTATTTGTATTTGTGTAAAGATATAAAAGTCTCATCTGGTCAGACCTTTGTCTACTTTGCCTTAAATTCAATGCTTCTGTCATGTCCCTGATGTATATGTAGACTTGGGTTGCTGCCTTGCTGGTCATCTACAAGGGCGGCGAATTAATAGAAACAACAGGGGTGCATTTGTGATTGTTTTTGGTTCAGGATGGCTTTATTTAGGAATGCTGCTTTGTTATTGGTCGTCTGTATAGGTGACAAATAAATAGGAAGGACGTTTGTTTTTGAATAGCTTCGGCCAGTGTATTTGTGTTTTGTTTATACGTACACATGTATTATTAGTTATGTGGCTTTCTGTTATTGATGTTATAGACCTGTCATTACCTCAGGCCATTGTCTAGGATGGTTATATTTAAAAATTACTTTGTATTCCTAATGCATGTGTTAGGAGTTTGTGACGATCGTCTTGAAACCCTTATCGTCTGAGGTCTTTCTTTTGGCTGATCCAGCGATCCTGTATAAAAACTATTGCTATGCTGTTGCCTGTTGGTGTTTTGTATTTGTAATAGATGCAAGTGTAGTCACAAATTCTTTATATTGCTTGGTGCCTTATTATGGTTGGGTTGTTTGCTTTTTTACAGGTTCTTTTTTGTTGTTTTGCTCGGTTTTCTCTTGCCACTTAAGGTAAGTTTGCTTGAGTTGAGTTAAAAAAAAATTTGGGCTTCTGTTTGTTTGGTTACAGTGTGATGCTCATGATATATAGGGGTTTATTAAAAAATATAAACACATGACATATAAATGTTACTGTTTTCCGATTAAAAAATATAGACACATGACATATAACATCACATGAAGTTGCACATTAGTTTGACTACTCAATGATAGTAGACATGTAAATGTGCATGATTTTTGTTTTAACCGAACAAACAAGTCGAATACGAACATTTAAATGAACATATTTATTTTTGTTCATATTCATGCATTAAGGAAATGAACAAGTTTACATTGGTTAGTCCTCTTATTAAAATTGTTTCAAGTTTTTTTTTTTTTTAAACTGCATTTTGTTAGTTCACCTCTTACCAGACATCCAAATCCTAAATCCAAAATGATTCTTCGGCTCTCCACCAAATCACCGTTTAGTTTCTCTCAAGATCAATTCACCTGCATCCGAGCTTCATGGCAGGAGGTATCAATTATTGTTTTCATTATTGATTTTGAAACAAAATTGCTTCTATCCTTCAATTAATCATCCATATTGAGTATGTTTAGTAGATTGTGAGCTGTATGCTTAATTTTTGAATTGGAATAGATGGTTATTTCTGCAATTACTATGTCATTGCTCGTGAGCGGTAACAGTTGAAACATTTCTTTTGAATAATTCAGAACAATCACATTCTTGAAATGCAATTTTATATGAGGTTGTTTTATTTATATCGTGTTTTTGCGAAGAAGACACGATAAAGTGTTAGTTTTTAAGGGAAGATGCGATGCTCACCAAAATTACTAATTAATTAATTAAAAGATGTTTCTTTGTTTTTTTTGGATAATTTGAGGTTGCTGGAGTATTAGTTTTTTCAGCTATTCCTTTCACTGCTGTTAAAGCTATCGCCAACAGCTCCCTTGGGGAGACACTGCAGAGACGAATGCAGGAGCAAAAGAAAGTTGCCGTCAACAAGGCTTCACTCTATAAAGCACAGGCAGAGAATGCAAAAAAAGACAGGCAAGTAAAACCCTTGCATCTGTTAGCAAATTTGTTATTGTTGTATGATAATAATGTGCAGTCACTGCTACAGCTTTTGGTATGGAGAAGAGAGGCCCCGGTGGCTGGGCCCAATCCCATTTGAATATCCTACTTATCTTGATGGTGAGCTGCCTGGTGATTATGGGTTTGATATTGCAGGCCTCAGTCAAGATCCTGTAGCTTTCAACAGATACTACAAGTAATACCTACTCATAATTGTTTGGTAGTTTGTTGCACAACATATCAACTACCTGCTGATTGATATTCACTTTCAGTTTTGAAATATTGCATGCACGTTGGGCTATGCTTGCTGCATTGGGTGCCCTAATTCCAGAGTTACTAGACCTTGTTGGTGCTTTCCATTTTGTTGAACCTGTGTGGTGGCGAGTCGGGTACTCAAAGCTTCAGGTTGTTTCACAAATCCCTCTCCTTGTTGGACCTGTTTCCTATTATTTATTTTTTTGTGTTTTTTTATAAATCCTACCCATTTAAATTGTCAAAAAAATAATAATAATAAAAAAATCATATACTGAATCACCAATTGTCAATTACTTCGCCATGAATATGAGTTCAAAAACTATTTATATTGAATTGGTGTGCACAACAAGAAGTAATCGTTCTTTGGTATAACCCCAGATAATACACACTCATAGGTTTTGAGAGAACAAGAAACAAATTCAGATTATTCGATTTATTACAAGTATAGTTACACAGGTATTTCATACCCTTTGACATTGACATTTATTCAACTGTCAAATGACAGTTGCATGGCGGGAGTTAATCGTCATAATACCTAATATAACCCTTCTACATGGCATGTGACACTAAATACACTTAACCTAATTTTCTTTTACAACGTCTATGGCAAGCTTAATTTCCGCCAATTAATCATGCTTGACTATTATATCCAGGGTGAGACACTGGACTACCTTGGGATACCAGGGCTCCATTTTGCTGGGAGTCAAGGAGTGATTGTCATAGCAATCTGCCAAGTTCTTCTCATGGTAACCCTTTCCTTCAACATCTGTCAATCAGACCTTCAAAATCAAAATACATATATTCACCGAATATTGAAAATTTTAATATGTTGGTATAGGTCGGACCAGAATATGCAAGATACTGTGGTATAGAGGCTCTTGAGCCCTTAGGAATATACCTGCCAGGTGACATCAACTATCCAGGTGGTGCACTCTTTGATCCATTAAACCTGTCTGAAGATCCAGCTGGTTTTCAAGAACTGAAGGTCAAAGAGATTAAAAATGGGCGTCTTGCAATGGTTGCGTGGCTAGGGTTTTATGCTCAAGCTGCTTTGACCGGTAAAGGACCTGTGCAGAACCTTGTTGACTTCATTTCAGATCCCTTGCATAATAACATCATAGGTCTTCTTGGTAAGTAATACATTGATGATATCATCTTCCTGTTTCTATATATGTTAAAAAATTGTAATGATTTGAATTGGAAGATGTGTTTTCATTTGTATATAATTTAACATATTAATTGCAAAAAAGGCTAATGTTTTCTCTAATAGGAGGTATATGCTGTGCCAAAAAACATTTTTTTAACGGCTTGGTACGACGACACCTAAGACGGGATTTCAATTGTCCCCTCGGATTTGACGCTCTGGGGCGTACGCCCGAGCCCACCTCAAGAGGAACCCCACAACTGGGTAAACTCTATGAGTTTGCCTCAGCAAATATGCTTCGGCTCGGATTCAAACCCAAGACCTATCATAAAGAAATCAAGGGGATACTATTAGGCTAGAAGCCCATTGGTGCAAAAAAACAACTTTAATTGCATGATTACAAAAAGTGCTAAAACATTTATAAAAAACATAATTACTGGGGTACGTTGCTAAGGATCACATGATGTTAACCAAGACAAGCTTTAGACTTGATCAATGTTTAATAATTTCGCTATACATGATAACTGATAAGTAAATTGATTGACTATTGAGTCTCCTCAGCAATATTTTCATGTCTGAACTTGCCTGACCAAGCATCGATTAATCGGCCGACCGTTAAGAGCTAGAGGTGGTTAACTAGGACTCGTAGCTAGAGGTGGCCCTTTTAACACCAAGAATTAATGACAACTTTTGACAAAAACATTCCTTTTAAATTCTAAAAAAACAGTTTTTGCAACTATGACAGTAAGGTGGTGTTTGATTTTTGTTAAAAACCTCTTCTAACCTCTTCTAACCTCTTATGTCTGCGCCGCGCAGACGCGGGAAGAGGTTAGGCTGTTTGTTTTCTCGAAGACGTTTCATTAAAAAAGCTCTGCGTGGCCTCTTCTTGGCGCAGACATGGATCAAAGTCTTCTCCAAGAAGAGGTTATCCTCTTCAGTCTTCACGTCTCCTCAAACCCATTCCCGACCATGGCTCCTCCTCCACCGCCACTGTCGCCGTGAGGCCACCTCAACCCACCGCCGCCGTGAGGCCACCTCAACCCACCGCTGTCGTGACTGCACCTCAAGCCACCGCCGTCGTGACTGCACCTCAACCCACCGCCGCCGTGAGGCCACCTCAACCCACCGCTGTCGTGACTGCACCTCAAGCCACCGCCGTCGTGCGATCGAACCCTAGGGCCTCGCCGTCGTTCGATCGAACCCTAGGGTTTCTCCTCGCCGCCGTGAGGGTTTCTCCTCCCTTCCCGATCTTTCTCTTCTTCCCGATCGGAGATGTGCGAAACCCCAGACGACGAACCCTAGGTATTCGATTTCGATTTCACTGGTCGACGGTGATGTGTTCGTTCGGAGATGAGCGGCGGTAGGTGGAGGGGGCGATCGGAGATGAGCGCCGGTTGGTGGAGGATCGGAGGTGAGCGACGGTGAGGTTGGTGGTCGATCGGAGATGTTCAGCCGGTGGCCTCAATTCGCAGACATGGTGGAGGATCGGGAGGTTGGTGAGCGACGGTCAGGGATGGTGGGGTTAGGGTTGGGGTTCTTGGGAAGAGGTTTTGAAAAATTGAAAAACAAACACCCTCAAAACCTCTTCTTGCAGAGGTTTGGTCCACCTCTTCTCCAAAAGAGCTTCGCAGACATGGTCCGCAGACTGCAGACGTTTTACCTCTGAAAAAACAAACACCACCTAAGCAAGAGTCAAAGATGATCGCTTTTTAGGGTTGATTTTTTTTTGAAAGAACCTTTCTTTACACATGTGTAACTTTATGTCGTTTTATAAAGAGTTAAAAGTATAAACGAATTAAAACTATTTATTTTAGATGAACACATCAAAATTATCAATCAAACATCAAATGTTGTATATAAAGAAGTATTCAACGTTCTGTGAACTATAAGTGTAACTTTATATTTGACATATACATTCGTGTACTAAAATTGTATGTAAAATTATATATTTGAGATTCATACCATTTTTAGTAAACGATCCATGTAGTACACATGTATGTAATCTAAGTACATACACACACATGTACATCTTTGAGTTCTAAATGAGTTTTGCCATTCAAAGTTAAAATCAGATTTAACCTTTAAGATGCATCTTTTTGTGTATTCTGATTGTAATTGACATTTAGAGTACGCCTCAAATTTTTAATTTGGAGTATATAGTTAACGCAACTTACATGTGTACCGATGATCTTTTTTTTTTTAAAACGAGTCGTTTGTCTATTATAGATGACTTTATAATCATCATTGATTTGAAAGATGGGCTGGTTTCTTCATCTTGATGGTTGAAATTCAGATTTCTTTTTCTATCTTATATGAGTTTTATTTCTTTTTTTTTTTTTTCAAATAGTTTAGGAACGTCTTTCCTAGGCTTTGCTTGGTTTTTGCAATGTATTTTGGTTGGTTTTGTTGTGTCTCATTTTATAGTTAAATTTTGTTTTAATCAAATAAAATTTTGCCTAGATTTTGTAACTAATACAGGTTTTGGTCAGCTTAGATATATTTAACCTTTTTCATTCATATTCATGGTTTTCTCATCATTGAATGTTGCCAAAAGCGTAACACGCAGGCACGAGTTGTGTGATTTGGGTCAAACTTGCAAAAACCAAAAACAGCCATGCCCATACACTGTTAGCTACGCCTCAACAGCTACATCCAGTTCCGGATCAATAGTTGGCGGCACGTTGCATCTTGCACGGCTTCAAGTCTTCAACATAGGATCGTGCCCATACTTTGATATTTGAGATCGTGTCATGATCCGTGGTGGTAACATGGCAGTGTCCGATAGTTACATGTTTACAACATGACAATAATTTTTTTGACCACAGAAAAGAAAAACATTTTTTTTAACAGCAACACCTGAACTTAGGATATCACTGAGTCTGAAAACTAGACTCGGATTATATGGCAACACCTGAATCCAGTATGTCCCACCCAGAAGGAAGCTCGTTTTTAGAAAACCCCCTTATGACTAATATGCTTTAAGAGAAATTTAAACACATGAGCTTTCATTCGAAATATCATTATTTGAAAAATCATGGTGATAATAGAAAGGGAAAATGCACATCCTGACCAAAAGTTTCCCTAAAATAACCATTTGACTTTCAAATGTCAATTTTGTCCATGTTCTGTACGGACGCCGGCACCTGTAAAAACCACCACTTAAAATTTGACACGTGTCTGCCCGTATACTCTGACTCCCGCCCGTAAGTTCTCAAATTTTCTCACGAGCGTCGGACCCATACTGACACTGAATGAACTAGGCGTCCGCCTTTTAAAAAAAACACCCTGGTACACGAAATTTTTCACAGGCGCTTGCCTGATTGAACCAGGCGCCCGCCCGTATGAAACAGGCGTCCGCTTGTTAAAAAAAAAGCACCCCGATACCCGAAATTCGTCACAGGCATGCCGCCTGAATGAACCAAGCGTCCGCCTGTTAAAAATAAAAGCACCCCGTACCCGAAATTCTTCATAGGTGCGTGACAATAGTGTCAGTGTGGGCCCGACGCCCATAACAAAAATTGAGAACTTACGGGCGGGATTCAGAGTATACGGACGTTCGCGCCTATATAACATACGTGTCAACTTTTAAGTGGTGGCTGTATAGGCGCCGCCTATGTACACACAAGCGTCGCCGTCCATGCAGAACATGGACAAAACTGGCATTTGAAAGTCAAATGATTATTTTGGGTATTTTCCATAAAAGAAAAACACTTGGGAGTGAATATTCGTACATATGTTTCCTTTCATATTGCATGAGTCCAATGGCAGCAAGTGTAGCATATCACTAGTTATCATGAACACCAGTTTGTCATCTCTGAAATCCTTATTAGACAGATGCAGCAAACACGAGAGTCTAATCTCCCAAATCCATGCTCATGCCATAACCTCAGGGATCTTTCAAACCCACCAAAATTTCGCCTGCAAGCTACTCAACATATACGCCAAAAAACTCAACATTCCAATAAAAGCCCATAGAATCTTCGATCAAATTCAAAACCCTGATATAATCTCATGGACTTGTGTAATGTCTCTCTACTTGCACTCCCAGCAGCCCTTCAAAACGCTCAATTTGTTCTCTGATATGATCGTGTCAACAGGATTGAACCCAGATGAGCATTGCTTGGTGGCTGCACTTTCAGCTTGTGGGTCTGCTAAAAATTTGGTTTTGGGGAAGATGGTTCATGCGATGGTGTTGAGATATGAGTTGGGTGCTGATGGGCCTATTGTTTTCAATGCTTTGATCGATTTTTACAGTCGGAATGGACGGATGTATTTGGCTAAGAGAGTGTTTGAGTTGATGGTTGCAAAGGATATTGCTTCATGGACCAGTTTGGCTAATGGGTATGTTCTGTGTGGTGATATTGAGGCTGCAGGTCAAGTGTTTGATGAAATGCCCGAGAGAAATGTTATTTCTTGGACCATGATGATTGTGGGTCATATTCATAGCAAGAATGTGGCAAGTGGGTTAAAACTTTTTAAAGAGATGAGAACGGAAAGAGGTGAGAACAATCGTCCTACTTTTGTCACGATTGTTGCTATTCTTTCTGGTTGTGCTGATATCGGTGCTCTTGATTTTGGTAGATCATTACACGCGTATGCTAATAAGGCAGCTAATCTTGTTACTGATGTTTCAGTCAATAATGCGTTAATAGATATGTACTCTAAAGGTGGAAGCCTTGAAATGGCAAGAAAAGTTTTTAAACAAATGCCTCAAAAAGACGTTTTTTCTTGGACAAGTTTGATTTCAGGATTGGCACTGCATGGTGAGGGAAGATCCGCGGTAGAAATCTTTAACAATATGGTGTTAAGAGGGTTATTGCCAAATGATATTACATTTTTGTCTGTGCTATCAGCTTGTGGTCATGGAGGCCTAATCAAAGAAGGGCAGACTTTATTTGACAAAATGGTTCATTCTTATGGTTTAAAACCGACAATCAAACACTACGGATGTATGGTGGATCTGTTCTGTAGGGCGGGACATGTAACTGAAGCAATGAAGTTGATCAAGAACATGCCTTTTGAACCAGACGCGGTTATTTGGAGGTCAGTTTTGAGTGCGTGTATGATAAAGCGAAACTTGCAATTAGCTGAAATAGCAGCAAAGAAAGTACTTGAGTTAGAACCTTATGATGATGGGGTGTACATGCTTCTTTGGAACATATATCGGTTAACCAACAAGTGGGAAGACGCGATAAAGACAAGGTCATTAATGAGAAATCAGAATATTAAGAAACAACCTGGGTGCAGTTGGATTGAGATCAATGGTCTTGTTCATGAATTTGTTGCAGAGGGTACAATGCATCAGCTTGTAGTTGATGTGGAGACTGTTTTAGAAGTTCTTAATGGTCAGTCAAGATTCATTCATGATCTCTTTATACTTTGATAGATACGCATCTTCGTCGTAACGAAGTATTAAAAGGTCAATTTTTGGGGTATATGAGTTAATATCATAAACTGGTCGACATGTTAATAACATGATTAAATAACATGTCTGATGAGTTTAACCCGTTTGTGATATGCAAACACCTTTTCATGTTAAATATAATTTGACATGATACGTTTATTAACCGTTTATTGACACGACAATTTTATAGTTGAATAAATAATTAAAAATACTATAACTAAATATTCTATATTAATTAGCATAGTATATTCTTGACAATGCATAGTGAATCATATCAATAATAAAGTTAAATGTGTCTGAGTCATTCATGCTATTAAAATGTTTTTATTTAATCATGTTAAAGTGTCGTGTCATTGTGATATGTATACATATAATCGTATTAAACGTGCCATGTTGTGTAACTCACATATTAAACATGTTAGTACTAATGTTTAAGAAAATGACACATTTAGTTAAACATATCGTGTTTGGTTGAATGGTTGTGCTAAACTTGTCAGCTTCGGCTTTAATAGTCGTTCATGACCCAACTAACACTAAACGGCACATCGTATATATTTTTGATATAATTCACCCCTTCAACTTGCACATGACTACATGAGTGTATATTCTTCATTTCATGCCCCTTTTCATTTTCATTCAAGTAACCCTTCAGGTTTTCACCCTCTCTTCTTACCTCAATTGATCATTTTTCCTTACTGTATGTGATAGTTATATGTATAACAGCTGAAGCCTCATTTGCTTATCGTATGTGGCTTCAAGAACATCTACAAGTCCGTGAACGATGCTAACTTCAAGTCTTATATCTAGCATTTAACTTCTGTGAGTTCAACCATGATGTTACATCATACACTTGTTAATCAAACAACATCAGAATGAAAATCCAAAAAAATGCCTCAAAATCTAACTCCAAAACCACAAATCATACACCTAAGCTTTATTAGATCTTGGTACATGGCTGCATTTGCAACCCATTGAAACGACTAGCAAATGATCTTGAATTGGTGTACATGTTAAACATCAATTCACTTCGCACCAACTATATATAGGAATAAAGTAGCCTAAAATAATTTGTTTGTCTTGTTTATTTTGGAGTCGGATGTAAAGCACATCTTTTACTCCAGAAATACAGGTAAGATTTGCCTACATCCACTCTTCTAAGATTCTATCAATAGCTTTGTTACGAGTGAGATTTACTAGTATGGGTGTTGGTTATTGGTTGGTGATAGCAATATACTTTTGTGTCTATGCATGCACCTTAGTCAAAGGACTTGTGTAAATTTTCACTAAATCACAAATAGTTAGCATCTTATACATCTTCCAACCTTGACAACAATACTATTTCACCCAACATTTTATATATATTATCTGATTCAGGGTGTGATTTATCAGCAACCAAGAACTCATGAAACTCACCCTCCACTTCTATAGAACTACGACCCGGGGTTTTCTTAACACCATTTCCTCTCATCATACTTCTAACATGTTTCACATCATCCCATTTACATCTAGTAGCACATAAACTTTCCATAAGCACATAAATACCACTATCATTTGGATCCAATTTCAAGAGTTTTTCAGTAGCAAGTTTACCTAGATCAAGATTGTTGTGCATCCTACATGCATTGAGAACCGCTCCCCAAACAGCTTTATCAGGTTCTATTGGCATTTTTATAATCAGTTCATAAGCTTCATCCAAAAGCCCAATTCTTCCAAGTAAATCAATCATGCATGCATAATGTTCAACTGTTGGTTTTAACCCGTAATTTGTCTCCATTTCTTTGAAGTAACTTCTTCCTTGGGTAAGTAAACCTCCATGACTACAAGCTGATAACACTCCAACAAATGTGATCTCATCTGGTTCATGTCCCATTTCTCTCATTTGTTCAAAAAGCTTAAGGGCTTTCAATGCATGCCCATGAGAAGCAAAAGCAACAATCATTGAGTTCCAAGATACTAAATCTTTATCTTGCATTTCAGTGAAGAGCTCTACTGCTGCATCAATGTTCCCAGATTTGGCATACATGTCTATGAATGCGTTTCCTAATGTCACACTAAGATGAATGCTTTTTTGCTTGACATAATTAAAGTACAACCATTGACCTAAATCTAAGCAGCCCGATTGAGCACACGCAGAGAGCACACATACTAAAGTGCTCTCTATAGGAACTAAACCTGCATTTTCCATTTCATAAAACAGTTCTAAAGCTTCCTTTGGTTTATTGTTTTGAGAATAGCCGGCAATCATAGCATTCCAAGATACAATATTTCTATCAGGCATTTCATCAAACATCTTCTTCGCCATAATCAAGTCACCATTCTTAGCATAGCCGTTAATCATACTCGTCCATGAGAAAACGTCTCTATTTCTCATATTCTCAAAGATCTCTCTGGCAGTAACCAAAGAGCCACATTTAACATACATATCCAATACTGAATTCATCAAATTAAGACTCGTGTTCATGTTCATTTTCATGTTCGTCCTTTTCACATAATTATGAACAGATTTTCCCAATTCCAAATCCCCTTTCTGAGAACAAGCAGAAAACACTGCTATCATTGTGATTTCATTAGGTTCAACCGCACTCTCTATCATCAACTCAAAAACTCGCCATGCCTCATCTGCCATTCCTTGCTTCACATACCCATTAATCAAACTAGTCCAAGAAACAACATCTCTCTCACAACTTTCATCAAACACCTGGCGTGCACAACCCAACCTCCCCCTCTCACCATAAAAGTGAACCAGCCCGTTTCGCACAATCAAATCACAACAAAATCCCACTTTCCAAACCAAAGAATGCACCGATTCACCCACCTGTAAACCCTCACACGCTTTCAACCCAAACACAAAGCTCCTGCGGTCCAATTCTACGCACTTCCGGACCATCAAACGAAACAAACACAAACCTTTTGAATACAAATGCGATTTCAGATACCCTCTGATCATGACATTCCACATATAAACATTGGGATTAGGGAAGTGGGTGAAAATCCGTTGAGCATAAGGCAGATCGCCTGTGTCTGATAGAGCACAGAAAGTTATGATTCTGCTTACGGGGAAGACATGGAAGATGAGGCCTGTTCTGGTCATTTGTGCTTGGATTTGCTTTAACAGCGGCATGGAATTGCATGATTCTAGAGCTAATAGAATCGGGTTTGTGATATGGATAGTGGTTAGTGAAGAGTTCCATATGGGTTTCGATAGGGTGGAGAAGAAATGAATGCCGCATGAAGCATTGAAATGAAGGGGTTTCATGTCAACGAATTTGAAAAGGTCTAGAGTGGACTCTGTTCCGTTTCTTGTAGTAATCGATGTCAGTCGACACCACACCTCGGGCCCATAGCTGCTAGCAGAGGTGCACAAACCGGTTAACCGGTCGAAAACCGGTTCTGCAATAAACGAACCGGTTAATTGGTCAAAGTATAGTAACCGGTTTTTACAAATAACCGGTTTTTCAGCCTTTAAAACCGAAACTGATTTAATAACCGAAACCGGTTAACCGCAAAATAACCGATTTTTTTAGTAAGATGAACCGGTTAACCGGTTTGAAAAAATCGGTTTGGTCCATTGAAACCTAAAACCGGTCCTAAACCGTTGGTTTTTTCAAAAACCTATAACCGGTACCGGTTCGATTAACCGGTTTTTTTGTGCTATCTCTAGCTGCCAGGCAGAGGTGTAAACAAGACCAGAATTGACGGGTCCGAGGTTAGACATGGCTCGAGCTTAGTTCTTTTGTAGGTTCTCAAACTCAAGATTGCTGCCATCTTACCGAACACGAGTGTTAAAACAAGGTTAATAAAATTAAGAGTTTACATGATATAACAAATCAAAAAGAGTTTACATAATATATTTGCATGTTACATCTTAAACTAATGGGTTACCCGTGCGTTGCGACGGGTAATCCAAGACAATTCCCTGTATCAAAACGCAAATATATGTGTTGTCACTCTGACATAAGGCCTTAAAGGGTAGCGGTATACACGTGTTTGCTAGGCCGGTATGGGTATTCGTTCAGGGAATTAATATTATTTAGTTATTAGTATTATTTAATTATTATTATCAGGTGAATACTATTATTTTATTAAAATTAAGTAATTACAATCATAATGATATAAACAATAAAAATACTCGAGAATATATACAAACACATTATAGGTTTGTGAATAACATACAAAATTTATGCGACTGTTTGGGTTTGAAACTTATGTGAACGTTCGTGAGTTAATTACGATCAAACTAATATAATTATGACTAGATAACGCAATAATATATTAAAAGCATGCAAATATTAAAAATATGTGAATAAAGTCAGAGAAAGATTTAAAAAAATAAGAATTCAAAGTTTAAGGTTAAATCTGAAAGTTAGAAATTAATTTATGTTTGAGATTGTTTTTTCTATCAAATTTAGTATACTATTTTTTGAAATGATTGACTCTATTTTTAGAGGTGTTGGACTCATTATTTTGAAGCGGTTTAAGAGATTAAAGTCATGTTCCATTTTTTAAGCGGTTTAATCAATTTTATTAACACCATAGATTATATTATATATTTGTTATTATTAGATAGTTATTATTATAATTTAATGATTATTATTATTAAAATATATGTATTTTCAGACGTATTTTGACTAAAAATGAACGGTTAAGTCGTTGCATCATGTCACAGTAATAACATCAAGAAATCAAAACGTAGACCAAAAAATGATCATACTACCAATTTATCGCAAAACAATAAATCAAACAGTCTACAAAAGTTTTGACTACAGTTAATTAATTATTATTATTATTTAATTAGTATTAAAATTAAATAATAATAATAATTAATAACTAATTAATAGTATTATTGTTAGCCCTTTTTGTTAACTTTATAGCAACTATCATTAATATGAAGAAAAAAATAGAGAGTTTAATCAATTAACACTGTAGACTTAAGTTGTAAATATATATTTATATAATTTACCCATGCTTTGACCGTATAATGATGATTCTATGGCAAAATTATTTGTCAATCAGTTAAGTTGAAAAATTTTACTGATGACATAATTATTTGTAAAGTCTATAAATGATGGATGTAGGTAGAGCATATATCTGGTTGAAAGATATTGTTTATAAAGAGTCACTGACGCAAATATAAACATACACAATTAGGTAAATAAGAGTCATTGCAAAATATGTAATTTTAAACTTAGAGAGATAACTCTTAAACCATAGTTAGGTCCTATATTTTTTAGGTTATTTTAAACATGTAAGAATAATATAGTAGTTTTAAATATTTTTTTCTCTCCATGTCACCTCTTACTTCTTAAAAATCAAATAACTTTTGCTTATCTTATCATTTTTTAAAATAATTATACCATAAAATAAAGGTTTTTCACTACTACAAAACCCCGTTTTTGTGACTGCAATTTTGGTCACAAAATGATGCAATTGCCCTTTTGCCACCATTTTGTGGCAAAAAATGTAGTGGGAAAAACACCCGTGGCACAAATGCCCTATTGCTACCGTAACATTTTTTGCCACCAAATGTTGTGACCATAAAAATTGTGAGAAATATTGCCACCATTTTGCCACAAAGCATGTTTGCTTCCATTTTGCCATATTATGTTGTTACCATTTTGCCACCAACCTCGTTTCTATTGTTACAATTTTGCTACCATTATTAACTGTTTTGCGACCAAACCAACCTATATTTATATTAATTTGCTATCATTTTGCCACCATTTTCTACCATTTTTTCATCACTTTGTAACAATACCATAGCAGCTACCTTCTATGTTGCCTACATCCATCTGAATGCATATATACATCATAAAATACTTGCATAATGCATCTCAAATTTTATAATTATATAAATTTCAAATGGCCCAAATCCAAACAATGGTAACATCATAAACATTCAAACAATTGAATAACACAAATTATCTTTACATAATAAGAATCTTAGCAATCAAAATGAAGTGTTTTATAGTCTATCTTCAAACCATATTTTTAACACATCTTCAGTTGTTGAGATTCTATTGCCCCTATTATCTTTCTCCATCTTATGTTTTCTTACAACTCTCTGATAATTTCATCAAGTCCTTTATCTTCTTTTTCCTTCATGAGCTCCTTGATAAAACCAAATTTTAGCTGATCAAAACCAAATTGAAAGTCAGGAGTGATACGCTTAACTAAAAGAGTACATTAACCATTAACAACATACAACAATTAGCACGTAACATACAAATTTTATGCATGTTTATTGCTATATTAGAAAAAGTTTTGGAAGCTTACCATTTGGTCATGTGCATAATGTGAACCAGATACATTAAATTTTTCAGATGAAGGTGTCATAATTCAATATTTCTAAAGATCCATAATCTTTGCCAATAACCAGGATTACCGTGTGAGGCAAAGTATCTGGAACAGAAGTGAAAGTATAGAAGAAGATTCTGACCCAACATTTATAACCCATTTACATACAAATGTATACATATACATATACATATATGGAGCTCGAATGAAAATATTGGAGTTTATTGTAGCACAAAATACTGACCTTCTTCAATAAAGAAAAAGAAGCATGAGCATCTTTAGTAGATCTAAGCAGGTCATCAATATATTTCCATCAGATTTTTACACTGAAGTCACAAAAAAAAATGTAAATTTCACATGAATACAACAACAAGCATACCCATTAAAAATCCCACTTAGAGTAGGGTCTGGGGGAAAGGATAGAGACAAACCTTACCCCTATCCCAGTTGGGATAGAGAGGCTGCTCCAAAGGAGTCCCCGGCTCAAAGTTATCGTTTGAGGTTAATCACTCAATGCTTTTAACGATTATTTTCACAAAATAAGTAAAATAACGTTAAAATTAGTGCAATTTTACTTTTGCCCCTTAAGGGCCAACACGTATATACATTATATGCGTGCACCACAAATGGGGCGTAAATTTCACATGAATCTGAATGGAAATATGCACCTACCCCAAAATCAACCGCATATACACGAGCATGTGGATATTGATAAAACAAAAATTATAGCCAAATTGCCACTGTAATAAAACAAGAAATAGTTTATAAAACTCAAGTTTAGAGATTCAATGTGTTTATAATATTAATGAAAAGAAACTACTGAGAACCAAAATAGTGAAGCTAACTCAAATGTGAAATGGTGAACCTAAGACCGGATTTACATGGTGAGATCGAGTATCTGGTGTAGCAGTAATCGGTTTGTTGGCCTTTCTTTGACTTGAATGTTCGAAATATGAAGAGAGAAAGAGAGAGTATACGAAACAGAAATAGAAGAAAATCAAATTAAATATAAAGAAATCAAAATATAAAAATGAAAATGAAAAGAAAATGATCGACATTTTAGGTTAGTAATATATTCACTTTAAATATTCTCCATAATTTTCTTATCCAAATGTAATATTTAAGGTTTATATTTTTAAGATCGAGTTATCATATGATATACATAAACACATTACATGTAATAGAGTTAAAACATTCATAATTGTATAGCTATAAGAAACATAAAAAAAAAATGATTTCATCTGAAATTAATATTACTCAATATTAGAAGTTTTTTTTAACAAATAATGTCAAAATGAAAATTTATTTTGTTTGTTTCGGAGATGATGTGGGTTTGGATTTTTTTTTTTAATTTCAAAATTTTTAAATACCCCTAATTAGTGGTAGTTTCAAAAGATAATATACTTTAGGTATTCAATCGTGTGTCTACCTATACAATTATAAGCTAATACCTAATAAAAAGGTAAATATTTGTGTCATCTGTCACAATATTATGAGCCTAATATATATATACATAGGGGATTAATAAAATGAAAACATTATTTTAATGAGAAAACCTTAAAAACTCATGTAAAACAAACATATTTTTTTGAATTTTTTTTTACAGATTTGTAATATTATTAGGCACATTTTTATTAAAAAAAATCAAAAAAACGCCGAATAAATATTTAAAAAAAAAATTTATAAAAATTTTTTTACATTGTAAAACGTACGTAACACTGCGTCAGATCTAACGGAATTTTTTTTACGTATGTTTTACAATTTTTTTTTTAGTTTTGTTACATATGTTTACATGAGGTTTTCTGGTTTTCACAAATAAAAGTGGTTTTCAAATTATCCACACACACACACATATATATATATATATATATATATATTATTCTCTTATTTCACTATTTATCTTCTACTAGCCTAAAACCCTTGTAATGCACGGGTTTCGATAATTAAAAAGTATATCTATTAATATCAAATAATAATAAATTTTTAATAATTATAAAATTATATTTTAAGATAAAATATACCTGAAATGTTTTTATAAATTATAATAAATTAGTAAAATATAAGGATAACAAAATTTATATTTTTTAATATTTAATTATATAATTTAATTACTATAAATTATAAATATATATTAGGAGAGAGAGAGAGAGACGAGAAATTTTTTTTCGGGTTGAAGCAGAACGCGACACATGTCCTTTAAAAATATTTCTTTATTATAAATAAATAAATCAATAAATAGGTGGATTTTGTTGTCATGTAGTATCAGATATCTTTGCTATTAAACACCATGTTTATTATTTTACATGTCATGAGTTAATATTTCCTATAATCAAGTAGTGTAATACACATGTTTTTATAATATAATACATATTTTTCTAACATATAAGTGATGCAAATACAAAATTTTCTATGTTTTTTTTTATCTATAATAGAGGTGTTCAACAGTTCAGTTTTTAATCTGTTTGATTTAGGTTATTTGGTTTTTACATATTTAGGTTATTTATTAATCAAACTGAACCAAATTAAGAATTTATTTATTCAAATCCATTTCATTAGAAGAACTGAATTTAAAAACAAAAATAAACCAAACAAATTGAACAGAACAGATTCAACATATATAACATATATAGTTACCACATGATCAGTTTATTCAGATTAACCAAATAAACCGAATTATAAAACTACACATCCTTTAACCAAATCATAAACTGATTAAGAGTTACCCTATATAACATTTGACAAACTTAATGATTGTTGGTGGCCCACATTTTACTTTAATTTTAGTTAATTGGAATTTGGTCCATGTAATTAATTAATTTTTTCTTCTTATCCTTAGTCTTTTTTTACTTATTTCTATTTTAATTTTCTTTATTTTAATTTAGTTCCTTATCTTTCTTTTTCTATTTATTTTTTCTAACTTTTCTTGATTTACGCCTAGGAACCCGAAATTCATTAGTATTTACTTTTAGTTCTTATCCTTTCTTACTTTGTTTTCTTTTAAGTTTTTTTAGTATATGTTTTTTATTAATATATGCTTTATTAATTTATAAACTCAGTATATTTACCAAATGTTTGAAGTTCTTCTCTAATTACACACGTTTACAATAGCTATACTTTAAGATTTTACGTTAGAGTGACAATTACTGTGAAATGATTTTGTATCTGAGTTTTGATATATTGTCTACGTTCTGATGTTTGAAATCGTGCCGGATTTTTCGCCGCAATATGCGTGCTCTCTTCGTACTTTGTTAATAAGTTTTTATTAATATTTCTTTAATTTTGTTTATTTCTTTACATAAACTCAGTCTTTTTACCAAAACTTTTACAGTTTATTTCTAATCATTGTCTTTCTACCAAAACTTTTACGGTTTATCTATAATCTACACATATTTACAACGACTACGATTTAGGATTTTACGTACGAGTAACAACTGATGTGTTTTTGTGAATATGTTTTGATATATGTGATCGTATCTGCGTTTTAATATTCTGAATCATGACGAAATTCTCGCGGCAACGCGCGGGTAAACCCACCAGTTTAGATACATTTAGAAATCGAAAACAAAAAAAACTCATTTTATCAACATATATAACATATATAGTTACCACAAGATCAATTTATTCAGATTAATCAAATAAACCGAATCAGAAAACTGCACATCCTTTAACCAAATCATAAACGGATTCAGAATTTAGATACAATTAGAAATCGAAAAAAAAAAAAACTCATTCTATCGATTCGAATTTTTTCGGTTACAGATACGATTTTATTTATGATTTTCGTATTTTTAACATCCTACCCATTTGTGCATTTGATCATGGGCTGTTTTATTTGGACACCCCACTTTTATATTTTTACACCCTTGCGGGCCAATACGGGTCGTAATGGCCATTACGGCCCGGTATTGAGTACAGACAAACATTCCAGAGAATTCCTAGGAATCAGTGCAACATTCTGTGGGACGGGCCGTACTGGCCAGTACGGCCCGTCTTGGCCCAACCTTATTTTTCAAGCCATTTTGAGTGTCAACCAGTTTTGATAAACGTTGATACGGCCCGTACTGGCCAGTACGGGCCGTCTTGAGTTAATTTATTTTATTTAATCATAATTTACTTATTTAAATATTTTTTAACGATATACGATTAATACGTGAATTATTTGAACGATGTGTTTTATTTATTTTATTTAAACTTAATTTACGTATTTAAATTTAATTTTTAACGATATACGTTTATTATGTAAGTTATTTGAACGATACACGGCTATTACGTTAATTAAACGTCATAATGTCGTTTTAACTAAATATTTCATTTTCTAATCAGTTTGTTTACGTTAATTAAAATAATTTAAACGATATAAAGTTTTTCGCGCAAATATTAAACAACACAAACAGAAACAATACAAATGGAGAAAAGAAACATACGTATATACACTGTACGGTTTTATATACAAGGAAACAAAATACATAAATACAAAATGAACTACGATCCGGATGGTCCAGCGTCCGATCCGTCGTCTGCGTAGACGCGTGGCTCCGGGAACGGGGGAAGCTGTGTCCCGTCGCGCATGCTCTGACGCGACTGTCCACTGGGCCGATCCGCTGGGCCGTCTCGTCGCACCGGGCGGCTATCTGGTGCAGCAACGCCTCGAGTGGCTCGGTCAGGCGCACCGCACGGTAAACGTGCGGTGGATGCTGCGGAGGCTCCTCATCGCGCGGCGGTGACAAAACCGGCTCCTCCCCAATCGGCACGGGCTCCGGTATCAGGCCACCGTCCTGCTGCTGCTGGTCTGGCAAAACAATAACCTGGGCCGGCTGAAACGGGCGGCCGTCCAGCCCAATAAACCGCAATCCCAGACCCGGGATGTCGGCGGCAAGTTTCATGCTGATGACCGTACGACGATCGAGCTTACGAGGCTCGATCGCCGGCAGATCCTCAAGCATGTCAATCATGCCTCTGCTGCGGGCGATGTGGGTGACAAAGGCGCCACCCCACAATGTACCGCGCTCCTGTCGGTGGTAGAAGGAGGCGTAGTACAACGCAAAACACCGTGCCAGGTTGCACGGCCTGCCAGCAATGAGTGAGTGCAGATAAAACAGATCTGTCAACGTCACCCACTCCTGGCTCTGACCGCAACCTGAGATGGTCGTCACGATGCAGCGGTGGATGTAACGGATCAGTGGATCTCTGATCGTCGAGGCCCGTACTCGGGGGCCGGTGAAGGGCGTATCGGATACCTGGGACCACCAGGCCCTTATAACCCCCTCCTCCCCCTGCGTCAAACCCTGTGTGAAGTCGTCACGAACGGTCTCCGGCTCGTAATAGATGCCTAAGTGCACGGCGAACCGCTCGATCGACATCTCGAAGTGCTGGCCGCATAAGGAGAACTCGATATCCGGAGGAAGCTCCTCGTCATCCTCCTCCCGAACTGCGGCCTGGTGAGCTCGGTATCTAAACGTGGATAGAAACTCCACAGTGATCAAGCGGTGGGTGGGCATGTCCGCGAGATCGAACATGCGAGTCCACGGCGTATCCTCGCCGATGATGGCTCTCGCACGAGCCGCCTCCCCGGTATCAGCCAGCAGACCCCAGTCTATACTACGAGGCGTCGGCACGGTCATCCGTAGTATCCGACGGCACCTCATCAATGCCGCAGACCCCTCCTCAAACTGGAGCCACTCGTGCTGCGAGAGCGCCAGGGTCTCCGAATCCAACGGCGGCCCCTGCTGGTGTGGCATCTGGGCGACGCCCTCCTGGTGTGGCATATCAGCGTCCATCTCGGCTACAGAAAGTATAAGCTGAAAAACAAAAAAGCGAACGAACGTTAAAAAAAAAAATTTGTCTAAGACGGCCCGTATAGACCAGGACGGCCCGTCTTGACTTTGCCCGTCTCAAGCAAAACCAGGGCGTCTTGGTCCAAGACGGCCCGTAATGGTCAAGACGGCCCGTCTTGGCCATACCAGGCCAAAACTAGGCTGGTATGACCAAGACGGCCCGTAATGGTCTAGACGGGTCTTGGCCATACCAGGCCAAAACTAGGCTGGTATGACCAAGACAGCCCGTAATGGTCTAGACGGCCCGTCTTGGCCATACCAGGCCAAAACTCGGCTGGTATGACCAAGACGGCCCGTAATGGTCAAGACGGCCCGTCTTGGCCATACCAGGCCAAAGGTCACCTTCTTCGCTGGTATGAACAAGACGGCCCGTAATGGCCAAGACGGGCCGTCTTGTTCTCGACTGATTTGAATTTTAAAGGGGCAAGACGGGCCGTAATGGCCAAGACGGCCCGTCTTGTTCATATTTCGAAAACGTTAAAACAGCCTAAACACCTCCTATTTCGATCAAAAACCAAATCTAAACACATATTCATGATCTACGGGTGAAAATACATACCTGGTATCGAAAGCTTGAAGCACCAAGACGGGGTGTATAGACCAAGACGAGAGAGTTTGTGAGTGTATGTGTGTGGAAAAGTTAAAAAGTAAAAGTAAAATCTGTATTTAACTAGAACATTACGGGCCGTAATGGGCATTACAGGCCGTAATGTTCTATCTTATTTTTTTTTTAATCTAAAAAAAATTCAGTTTTATTATAAAGAATTTGTTTATTACATTTAAACGTCTATGTAGTCGACCAACTTATTTTCATCTAAAAATCTTTTGTATTCTTGCAGCCTGTCATGATATACGAACTCCCAGTCGGATGCGGCATCATTTCGGTAACGTTTCCAGATAGGATTTACCGTTGTCATTGGATAAGATCCTTGTAAGGTAACATTAACAAAATGTTGGCCAAGATGAATTACTGATACGACGTTATGTCGCGGCAAACTATTAGCAGATGTCCATAAAGGAAAAATGGTTTGAGGACCTCCTCTGCTGAGAAGCTGAACAATTACGCCAAATCTTTGAGCAATTACTAAACCTGTGTGAGGCATAAACATCCAATGTTCGGCGGGAGCAGGTGCAATCTGTTGCCAATTTATTGTGTTGCGTAGTACATCATAAGAATCTGGGTCGTAGGAATTAAACACATATCTGTACAGATCTGCGCTGAAATCCAATTCATGCAAGAGTTGTTGTCGAATAAATGTCCAATGACTTTCATCGAATCCTAAGCCCACGGCTACAGAACGAAAACCACAGTTACCATCTGACTGGACATCTTGTATGTTTATCACGTAAGGTTGAAGGAGAGGAAGGATGTGATGACCGAAGCGATAAACATTGTTTAATCCTTCTGGCTTCATGTTACGTGGAAAACGAAATTCGTTTTGACTTAGCGAGTCCGATGGTGGCATTGCTTTTGATACCGATGTGGAACGGCTGCGCCGAAATACGGGTTTCTGACTTTTTTCGGTCACAGCTGTAAACGAGCTATGCCTCGAAGGTTCAAATGTACTTTCTTGCGACGCTAAATTATCTTTAACAACGTCTTGCTCTTGCTCTTTTTGTTTCTGTGCCTTTAAAGTTGGACGACCACGTGTATCTTTTTGAACTGAAGGCGCCTTTTTGTCGCTTTTGTTTGGAAATACATGCGCCAAGACCTTCTTTATTAGACTCTTTTTAATTTCAATAGGTTTGGAATTTATTTCTTCTGTAACCAAACTCATTTGTCCTATAACATCTATTTCTTCTTCTTCTAACAGTGTTGGGTTAGCTGCTTTAAGTTTTGTCCAAAAAATATCTATATCTGAGAGCGGTATCTTTTTATCTGCATAATTTATAATTACAGTTAATATAAAACTAAGTACGTGCGAAACATCTAATATTTACATTTAATATTACGAACCTGTGTTGTAATATTTTGATATATTACAAGCGCACGGCAACCCACAACTAGTCCAAAGCTGGTGGCCACACGTCATATTTTTGTCACGCATGACTCTTATTTTATCTTTTTCCTCTACCAACAAATCAAGGGCTTTATGGGACACCTTTCCTCAAAGGTTATCAAATATTGGTAGTTTATGATGACCCATAGTTTTAATCAAGCTTGTTTCAAAATCATGTTTCATTTTTACCTCCTGTGCTTGCACGATTTCATTTACGAAACCGACAAGCGAGGCAAGCATGCTGTTTGGTGATCTGAGGAATCGTTTTAGGTTAGAGTGCTGACTTTCCACCCGGTTTGTTGTACGTTGACCAAAGTTGCGCGTTCTGTTGGTCCATGCTGTTACAAACATATCTCTGTAACTGTTTAACCAGGTGTGCGTTAGATACTCCAGAACCCCTGAAATGAAACAAAAAACCAATGATGATATGATTCAACATAATGATGGTATATGATGCTTACTTTTTTTATTGTCTTTGATAAGTCTTTCGTACAGACGGTTGTAGCTGTAGTCGTATAACTCTGTTGTCGGAGAGTTACACAAATTCGCCCATCGACCTTTGAATTTCTTCCAGTCTGCGTCCGAAAAGCTTGCCTTGCAGTGTTTGGCAATATTTTCGTCTATGTGCCACCTACAGAGATATTTTGCGGATTCTGGAAACACTTTACGGCACGCATTCATAACAGCAAGGTCTCAATCTATTATGATCACACGTGGCTCCATACACTTATTCAACATACTCTTAGCCATCTCCAAGACCCAGACGTAGTTCTCCTCACGCTCTTTGCTTACGAACGCGTGAGCAATACTAAACGTCTGGTGTGTGGAAGTCACGCCAACAATTTGAATAAATGGAAGCCTGTACTGGTTCGTTTTGTACGTCGCGTCCATCATCAGTACGTGCGGAAATGCACGCCACCAGCAATACGATTTTGGATGACAGAAGAAAATGTCTTCCACGACGTTTTTTTCAGGATCCTCCCGGGTATAGTTACGTACCTCTGACTGTGAAGCATGTTTTCCAGGACCTGCATCGGAGTATCACCGAATTTCTTGTTGTTTTTTAGCTTCTGCTGCAAATTGTATACATCCCTAGGGACGGATACATTTGCAGGGTTATGTTTCTTTATGCTCGAAAGTATGTTACGAGGATCCATGTGTCGCTCGGTCAGATTCTCAACCAGATCTTCTTCCTCCTGAGTGAATCTTCTAACATATGGATGACCCTCTAGATTCTGAGCAGGTTCGTGATTGTGATTGTCGTTAATCACCAGCAATTTCCAGGATTCACGAACTTCGTTGTGTAACCCTATCAGTTGAAACGAACAACCGATTTTCTTGCTGCCTGACCGTCTAAGGATTGCGATGCTATTGTGCTCGCCACCACGGTCACACATGAGCCAGACTTTGATTACACTGCCTGTTGTCTTTGATTTCTTCGTTCTTCTTTTGACTACAATGTAACCATTGTCTACTGCTCTACTTTTCACCCACCCTACCAGCGCTTCCTCAGACATAAACTCCTGACATATAAAAACAATAATAAATAGCTTAAATGGATAGCGATAATATACAATCATTAACATTTATGTTTCATTTAATTTACCTCTTTTGTTTCCCAGTTAACGTTTGAAACCCCCGGCTTTTTTTCATAACCCTCCTCCGTGTAACTTTGTTTACTGTCGTCATACACGAACCCATACGATGCTTGACTGTCAAAACCGACATCAGCGTTAGGTTCAGCATTCAGATCTATCGTGCCGTATGAATACTCGACAGGAGACTCTTCGTTCAAATCTGGCACGGAATAGTTGAAAAAACTCCCGTCCCAAAACGACATCGTTACAGATATGAATTATCTTGAAATATATTTGAATTCGAAAGTTACGCGTTCGTTTGAAACGATTCATGCTTATATACAAATTTGAAAATCTTCAAGACGGCCCGTAATGGCCTTTACGGCCCGTAATGGCCTTTACGGCCCGTACTGGGTCAAATCAATGTCCTTCTGTCAGAATTGAAAAAGCAATACGAGCCGTAATGGCCAGTACGACCCGTCTTGATGTCAAATCATTGTACTAGGTTGCAGGGAATGTCTGTACGATGAATGAGACGGGCCGTCCTGGTCATTACGGCCCGTCTTGCTCCCAATCATTGGAACATGTTGTCAGGGGTGAATGTTTGACCGAGGCCTGAGACGGGCCGTAATGGCCATTACGGGCCGTCTCAGGGGTGTATTTTTAAAAAAAGTGGGTGTGAGAATAACAACACCCTTGATCATTCGTTCTTTCCTTTTTTTCCACTCTTTGTAAAACCTAAACTCCATTAACGAGGAGTCGAGGACTCATCGACAGTACTCGTGTGACCTCCACTCATACGCCGGTCGCAATGCAGAGATGCTGCTCCAAGCTCCGATCACTCGCCGTCCTCCGTTCATCTTCATCATTTCCTAAACCTCAACCTCCCTCCCACCATCACCACCACCTCCGCCACCGTCTTTTTCATTCTTCAACCCCAAATTTCCTCAGCAAATCCCTAATCGCCCCTTCTATGAGTTTTCGTTCCCTGCTATCCACTCCTCCGTCAACATTACAAGTTACAACAACCTCCAATCATGCTTCACTTCCTCTCTCTGTAAGTTAGGGCTTTCTTTGCTCGGTTTTTACGATTTGATGTTATGTTGTTGACTTATTGTATCAGATTTGGTTTATAACTGTTATGCATTATATTTGTGATACTGTTCTGTTAAATTTATCTTTGTTTACATGTGGAATTGTGGAAACACAATAGCGTGACAAAATATATAGTTACTTTTGTTTTTCACCTTACTTTGATACTAATTTGCAAGTTTTGTAGAAGATATTTATTAGTCACACTGAATTAATACGAATCTATCCAAAGTAGAATAACTTTGGTGGTCAGTTTACAACAAAATGAACATCAATTTTGTGTATGAATATCAATAGGGTTGTAGTTATTAGTCCAAATGTAGTTATCTTCTTTTGTTTGAAACAAAAGTAGCAGGATAGAACATAGAAGTGCGGTAATAGATAATTGACTTTCTCCCATTTAAGAACGTATATCAAGTTTATAGGAATTGTGAACTTGAAAGATGATCTTATATAGTTCAATCATTGTATATATACATTGATTTGTCGATGATAATGACATAAAATGTTGTCTTTGCTTCAAAAAATGAAATGCATGTAAGGGCAATGTCAAACTATTACTTGGCAGGTGCAAAGAAATATATGGATTTTGTTTTTGCTTTATAATTCACATGGATTTGATTCTATGATCAGAAAGCTTGTTATAAAGTTAAAAGTACTTGTATATAACATTATAACTTGACAAGCACATAATTAACTTAACTAGTTTATTGTTTGGTGGAAATGTTTCAGTATCTTTGTAACGAAGGGAGTATTGTTAAATGTATCATGGGACCTAAATGAAATTGGTCAGGTTTATAGCTATTCATCAATTATGGTCCTGAAAGCATTAAAAATGAGAACTAAAATGTGGTTAATTTATTTGAATTTAAACCGGGTATTCTTTTGTGACTTCCTCACTTCCCGGAAATGATTTGAACTGCAAAATTACTTTTTCTTTTTGCTTTTTCATACCATGCTATGACGTTCTTGCTTACCATTCTATGTAGTATATGCAAGTGCGTTATCTTACTCTGAAGCAAAGGAAGAGGAAGTTAAAGAGTAGGAAACCACCTACCCCAGTGGTGTCTAAGTTGAAAAAAATAAAAATGAAATCATATTCGTATGTACCTTTCTTTCTTCAAGTTTTAGTCCTCCCAATGTGAACATATTACATGCGAGTAATTTTTCTGGGATTTATTCAGGTCTTTCAAGGGACGATTTAGGACTATGAAAGATGGCCAGATTAGGCGGTGGAAGGAAGGGAAACGACATAATGCTCATCAAAAGGCATGTTTATTTTTTCCTTTTATATGTCATAGTGTTGACAATATTGGGGTTATTAACTGCTGGGAATCCAATGAATGAAATATCAATAATGACATGTTTTTGCATACCTTAGGGCTTATACTATCTCTCTCACACAATGCGGTTTATTCCTGTTCGTATATGGTAAATTGGTTACTTGAACGATCTGTCACCTTAGAATTGGTTCTACAGTTAACTTTGATTTTAGCTACGCACATTACAAGCAAACTATATACTCCATACTGCTTTACGTATGTAAAAGTATATGCAGAGAGAACAAGTTCCCAGCTGTTGCAGAATTTCATGGAGGGCTTGTGGGAAAAAGTGACCGCAAGGGAAGTTTGTGTTTAGTTTCTTGTAGGCCTGCTATCTAATATTATTATCAACTTAAATCTATCTGGTTATTTGCTGGCTTTCTCCTACGAAATTAAGGATGGTAATCTTAAAGTTGATGGAAATTGAAACTTTTTTTATGTGTAAAAGCATATGTAGTAAGAGCTGTTGCAGAATTTTATGGACGATTTGTGGGAAAATGTGATCACAAGGGAGGTTTGTGCTTAGTCTTTCACAGGCCTGCTATCTGATATTAGTATCATTTATAATTTATCTGTTTTTTTTGTGCTACAAAATTTAGGTCGGTAATCTTAAAGTTGTTGGAAATTGGAACTTTGAATTGCTTGAGTATTAAGAGCGCTGGAGCAAAATTGCAGATGTTGTTTTGTAAATTATCTATCACCCATTTACATTATCACCCCCATCTCCCTTACACCTACTCTGGGCCAACTTCTTTGCCACCCTCCAATGCGGCTCAACTGCTCCAATCCCCCCCACCCCCCAAACACACACCACTAAAATCCCGACCCTCAAAAAAAAACTTTATCAACGTGCACATGGGCCATGGAAGGCATCTTTAAACCATCTAAAACTGTTGATCTCCACTCATCCGCTATTGCTTCTATTCCTAAAAACCCACTGGTTGCTTTGTCTTCTCCAGAATGGCATAAAATTATTACCAGTTGACCGATAAATTTCATACTCTTGTTAATAGTGGGATATGGGAGTTAGTTCCACGCCAACGACACATGAATTTTATGCATATCATGTGACTCTACAGGCACAATTTTAAATAAGATGGGAGTTAAGAGCGTTATAAAGCGTTGTTGGTATGTGATGGCAGGAACCAACAGGTTGGTGTGGACTATGGTGATACATTTAGCCTCATGGTCAAAACAACTACGAACAAGATTGTTTTAACATTGGCCTTGTCTCAATCATGGTTGGTTTATCAACTTGATGTTACTGATGCATTTTTACATGACATACTTGATGAAACAATCCATATGTATCAACCCATGGGAATTAAGCACTTGGATTATCTGGACCATGTGTGCTCTCTTAAGAAATCCCTATGTGGCCTTAAGCAAGCACCCTGTGCTTGATATCAGTAGTTCACAGACTTTGTCACCTCATGAAGTTTCAAACAAAGTCGCTACAACTGCTTATTCAATTTTCAACATGGGAAAGATACGGCATGTCTAATACCGTCTTATTCATGTTGATGATATCCTTCTTACAACATCATCTAACCTTGTGACTAGAACTTATGTCAAGTCTTGCACGCAAGATATTATTCAACGTGCAAGAATACAAAGTTGCAATCTTGTTGCTACACTAGTTGATACTCATACCAAGCTTGGCTCCTCCTTTGGTCCATAGTTTGATGACCCACTCATTGAGGCATTCGAGTATCTCACCTTTACTTATCTAGATATCACGTATGTTGTCTAAAAAGTGTGTATGTATATGCACTCTCCCTGGATGGACCACTGGAACGCTCTCAGATGTATCATTTGATATATGTAGGGCAGCTCTTCCTTGGGACTTTATCTCGATTCGTCTTTGATGCCTTCTCTCTTTGCTTACACTGATGTAGATTGGGCTAGGTGTTGTGATACACAACGTTCCGTCTTCGGGTAGCGCGTTTCTTGCTCCAGTGCCGAAGCTAAAATATAAGGGTGTGCAAATGTTACGGCTGAGATATGTTGGTCCTAGAACTTCATTGACCAGTGTCCCGGATTACCCTGATATAATGTGACAATGTTAATGCCATAATATACTTATTTGGTAACCCTGTTCAGCACCAAAGGACTAAACACATTGAGCTTGATGTCCATTTTTTTCGTGAACAGGTTCAACGGGGCCATATCCGAGTCCTTCATGTCTCAACCTGCTACCAAATAGCAAACATTTTCATCAAAAGATTACCTTGAGTACTTTTTGATGATTTTTTGGTCCAGTCTGTTTGCCTTCTGCTTCGACTGTGGGGGTGTATTAGAATATATCTAAAGTAGGAATTTAGATCCCTTATGATTCTCTATTATTGTCGATATTGTCTCAAAATTGGAGATCCCCTCTTGTATAGATGATTGATGATCCATGAAAGAACTAAAGTTGGTAGATGACACTTACAGACATGAGACACCACACCCCAACAGTATTGCATAAATGAAATCAGTTAATTTAGCATTCTGTCACATTTTTGTTGAATACAAGAGTTACTAAATTGAAAAGCAGAAAAAATTCATAATTGTAGTCACTTGGGGGACATCATGGTGGTAAAGTGGTGTAATCCCCAACCAAATAGCTGTGGTCATTTTATCATAGATTTATGTTTAAAGGAAGAAAATATTTTCATAATTGTACTAAAAATCAAATAGTTATAAAAAATAAGTTACTTATATTTCATTACAATATGTGAATGTGTTTCTTTTTGCAGTCCAAGATTGCAAAGCGTAGAGGCCGGTTACCTGCCATAGTTCCCGCAGCATATGCTAAAGTGATGAAGAAGCTAAACTTCTGTGGTTAAGCAGTCTGCAGCATGAGGCAAGCTATTTTATGGTATTTTTATTCATAAATTCTGGAAATTTTAATTTCAGCTATTTGAAGTTGAAACTTTAGCACAAAAGATTCGACCGTTGTTTTTGTAAGTGTCTGTGAAAGCTACCTGTTAGCTGATAAATGAAACTAATTGATTTGGTCGATCACATTTCAAGATGGTGGCAAAACTTATTCTGATTGATGATGTTTTAGGAGATTACTCATGCATTATGTTTTCCAGCTTTCAGATCAAACAATTTGGTGACTCGCCTAAATTTTTAATCGAGAGAAAATTCAATTTGTAAATTTCAACTATTTTCCAGAGCAAGTTTGTTGATTTTTGAGAGTGAGTTGTATGAAACAGATTATGATCGATTGAATGGAAATTAGAGATGCATGTATTCAGAAACTGCTGAAATGCACTAAGTTATATTTCTTCTAAAATTGCCTCAAAATTAATAAACGAATTCTATGACAATATTCGTAAAATTAATTTTTCTAATCGTTTTTCTATCGACCCCAGCCTTAGACCTCGCTCTTTGCATGGGTGTTGCCTCTAGACCTAGAGGTGGCCAATGTACCCGGAACCGGAACCAATCGTACCCGAACCGTGGGTACGGGGTGGTTCCGGGTTTACAGAGAAATTGGAATCGGTTCCACCCGTAAACTGGCCAAACCCGAACCAAAACCAGAACCGGAACCGTTAAAAACCAGTTGGAACCGGTCAAGAACCGGAACCGGTTCTTGACTTTGTTGACCAGAACCGTTTGGAACTGAAACCGGTTAAAAAAAAAAAAACCGGTTTGGCCACCTCTACCTAGACCTTTGCCAACCTTAAAACCCCTATTGAATTTAATAACCCCTATTGAATAATAAAGTATCAAATAAGCATGTATCCTATACCTAACTTGTTTGATGAATTTTATGATTTACATTAATCATCAAGTTAATTCAATTACACTAAAACATGTAATGGTTTATGTGTTAAAAAATGTTTCATATGTATCAGATTTTGTTTAACACCCAATTTAAAAGAATCATGCCTAATAACGAAAAATTTCTTTAAATTTTTTATAATAATATCTTAGTATCAAGATGTATGTAATAAACGATTATGAAAGAGTAAGTTAATTTAAATTAGTATCAAGTTATCAACCCTAGCCATCTTCGGCTGATCCATTCATGTTTCATTTTGATGTGACCATTCCACTGTTGCATCCATCATTACACAATCGCCACCACCACACAACTATCACCATCAACGCCCTTTTTTGGTAGTTGGTACCCAATGTTGATCGTCACAATCGGCTTCCACTCCACGTCAATCCCTTGAGGTTTCGAACATTTGATTAGCCACAACCACGTTACCAACACCTCAAGCATTCAAATCCTTCTACACTATATGTATTATAAAATGTTTAAAGGTTGGGATCATGTGTAATTTATGAAACTTAAGGACCAAAAGTGAAATACAAGAAAATCACAGACTATCTCGGCAATTACTAACTTTTTATCTACGATATTATTTATTACAAAAATTGCAATTTAAAATTTATTAGTTTTTATCTTTAAAATGAGTACATTATTGTTATATATACACACACATACATATATTTAAAAAAAATACATTTTTAACCAAAATGAGACCTAAAACATAAAATACAATGAACAAAATTACATTTTAAAAAAATAAGAAAATATCACATGCTAAACCTGCAATTCTTCTAATTCTTTTTACAATTAAGATCCTGCAAGAACTTTATACTATGTATATATGCATATACTTTCTCTTTATTTGGATCCATCTTTCTTTGTTTATATATTCATTACAAATTATTAAGACAAATATGTGTGAGTGTGTGTATGGGAGAATTACGTATATCATCTTTCTCAACATGTGAAATTACATATTTTCCCAAAATTCAAATTTATAAAACATAATATACAATGCACTCTAAAAAATGATTAGGAGATATTTGAAATTGTGTGAGTTTAAAAAGACACATATCAAATTGCCATTATATATACATAGCATTGTGATTATATCATAACTCATGAATAAAGTAATAACTTATTAAGACATTAACTATTTATTGACTTTTAATTTAATATTAATTAATTTTAGATGATAGATCAATGATTAAGATACGTAAATGGGTAATTCTTCCACCTAAGATTCTCCCCCTTGTTTTATAATCTTCAAAACCTTTTTTATACTATTTTATTTTCATTTAAATTGTATCATTAAGTTCGTTTTATTTTTCTTTTTAATTTTTTTATGGCAGTGACAACTTTTACTATTTTTTATAAATCTTTGTGATTACAACAATGTAACGACTACTACATCACAAATAATATCACACCACTTTTTTATGACATTGTCAGTTTTTATTATTTTGAGTCTAAATTGTTGAGTTCTAATATTTTACTTAAAAAAGATAATTCATTAGCGTAATGTTATATCCATTCTTGTTTTACACTTGATTTTCGTTGAACTATGTTTTCATTATTAAAGTAATAAGAAAACATAGAAGCAAAATATAGCAAATAATGGGCAAAATCGTGTATAAATCAATCATAATTTTGACACCAAATTACTTTTAGCAATAAAAGTAAAATTCAAAATTATTATGAAATAAAATATTAGTATGATTTATTATAAGTAGTTTGAGTTATTAATTTTAATTTAACAATCATTTAAACTATACAACTTATTTTTATATTACATTTTTATTTATAATCACTTGTTCAATTATATTTTTTTGGAACTACAAATTTATCTTACTCTTAAATTACCTTCAATAATAAACTTTATGGCTGGATTTGAACTCATGATCTTTCATGTAAGAGACAATGTCTCTATCAAGTGACCTATTCTATCAAAGGGCTTTTTGCTTAGTGATAGCCTATCGAGTTCTCTTATGAGAAGTCTTGCGTTGAAATCTCACCTAGAGTAAATATTGCTGGTTGAACCTGAAAGTTTTTCTCATTGTAGGTTCACTCTTATGTGAATGAGTCAGTTTATTATGCTCTTTTCTTAAAAGGATATATATTTCATATTTGATATGGTAATCCAAAGGTGACCTTTTTTTTTAAAAAAAAAAGAAGTGAGTTACTTATACGTTGTCAATTTTTTTTACAACTAAATATATAATTTCATAGAGGGCGTGGATGTGTGTACGTGGCAATATAGGAACAAAAGTGTACGAGGAGGTGTTAATTTAACCGCCACAAGACAAAAATGAATCCCGACATAATTTGCTGATGGGTCCCTAATTTGAATTTTGAATATAGCAAAACCTTTATTTGATATATACGTATTTCATAATTAAATTATTACATTATTTTCATATTACTTTAACTAATAAATAAACTTTATTTTTATTTTTTACTTTCTTGCCTTTTAATATTAACAACCAACCGTCGTCAATTTACAAAAGCAATAGCTTTGTGAACTCAAATCAACCAGAGAATAACCCTCTTAGTTGTAAATTTCTTAATCATTGTTAACATCTTTAATATTATCAACAATTTTGCCATATTTTTTCCACTTAATGCTAATTATTTAACATTTCAATCAATTCAGTCTTATATAATACACGAATCTATAAGGTAGTTTAATATGTTAAAAACTATATAAATAACAATATTGTCTAACTAGTCCAACTCCAATACTATTAATTTTTTTTTAAACGGCAACAGTCAATTTAGTTGATACGTCCCCAAACAAAAACTCATATATTAACCATATTACCTATATCTCATCAATAAAAAAGAAAACCTATCCATGGGCGAAACTATTTTGGGGCTAGGGGCGACCGCCCCTTCTTTTCCCGTCCGTATTGTTAATTTTTCGACAGAAACGTTATTTTTAGTTAAAAGTAGTAGTTTCGTCCACTCCTTTCAAAAAATTAACTTGTATTTTACGTTTCAAAAATTTTGTTGTTCAAGCTTGGCTTTGGTCATGCTTTTTAAAAAGCTAATCTTATTATTATTATTATTATTATTATTATTATTTAAAAAAAAAAAGAAAAAAACCTTGCTTACAATCCAAACAAACAAATTCTTAATCTCCCACCCCACCATAACCAAGCCACCTTTTGTTTTCCCCATCTTGTTCTTGTTCTTGGTCTGCAACTGCAATCGATCTTGAGCATCATAATCATGGCTAGTCTTGGTGATATTGGGGTTTCTGCACTCATAAACATAATCACCGCCTTTGCTTTCTTGTTGGCTTTTGCTCTGCTTCGAATCCAACCCATTAACGACAGAGTTTATTTCCCCAAATGGTACATCATCGGGGCTAGAACCAGTCCTACACATAACAATTTTGTCGCTAAGTTTGTGAACCTCAACTTCAAGACTTACCTCACCTTCCTCAATTGGATGCCTCAAACTATGCGCATGAAGGAGCCTGAGATTATTGAACATGCTGGTCTTGATTCTGCTGCATTCTTGAGGATTTACCTTCTTGGGTACTCTGTCTCTACTTTTTTTTTTTTTTTTTTTAATTTATTTTCCATATTTTATGCTGTTTTTGAGTTTGAAATTACCTGTTGTTTTCTTGAAATATTGGGATTGGATGGTTCTGTACTTCTGTTTTCTCTCCCTCTTTTTTTTTTGATTCCAAAAAGTTCTTGAAATTATCCTGAAATTTGGGATTTTTTCCGTTGATTTTTCATGACAAGTTGGTTGATAGTAATTCATTTTTTTTTTAAATATATTTAGCATATATGTCAAGTGTTTTTTGTTAGTTGTCACTGCTCATGAATTTTTGAATCTTGTGAAATTTGGGAATTTTACTGGATGTGAAGAAATCTGGTGACATCTACCCTCATTGATTTGTTTTTTAATATATACATATTTGATTATTATGATTATTATGATTATTATTATTATTATTATTATTATTATTATTATTTTATTTTTTTATTTTTGTAAATTAGGGTTTAAGAACCTTGTGAATTTGGGATCTCTAATGCTGTTTCTCTTCAAAGCTTGGGTACCTATAATTATTATTATTATTTTTTTTTCATTTAGTTTTTTGTTAAATTGGATGAATAATTCATAAGTTTGACCTTGGTAAGTCAAGTGTTTGTTTATTGATTGTGATTTTAATGAAACATGGATTTTTTTTACTGTTTGTTCTTGATACATTTCAGTACTTATAAATCTTTTTAGATACTACTTCTTTTGTTAACCATGAAACTATTCCTCATACATAATTTGTTTTTGTGTTGATTTCATAAGTCCCTTTGAAAATGACAAGAAAACAATTAATGATTTTTGTTGCATGATCAAAAAAGTTCATTTTGGTTTGAAAGCTTTGGCCTTAATAAGTCAAATGTATGTTTGTTGAATGTGATTTTTATGAAGTATGTATTTTTTTACTGTTTGTTCTTGATAAATTTCAATACTTCTAAATCTTTTTATATACTAGTTTTTTTGTTAACCATGAGCCTATTCTGCACATAGAAAATTATTTTAGTGTTGATGTTATAAGTTCCTTTGAAAATGATAAGAAAACAATTAACGATTTTTGTCACATGATCAAAAAAGTTGATTTTGGTTTGAAAATTTCCTAATGTTGAGGTTCTAATTTAATGTGGGCAACCAAAGATGGGAGCACATTGTAATATCATATATTGAGTGCACATTAGATTTACCTTTGGATCACAAGAATTGATGTGTTCAATTGTTGATAAATATCGTGTACTACTAATTTCTTTGAATTTTCATCCTTATACAAAACTTCTCTAGAATTGAGAATTTTATGCTTTAGAGTTTATGATTTCCTTTTTGTGAACACTTTAGGCCCAACTAGTCCACTGGTCATTGCAGAGAACCCTTTCATACGTCCCAACAAACTTAGCCTTTCGATCATTAGTTGCGACTCTTGAAGGATTAGATAGCACACATGGGAACCAACATGTGATATATCTTGTTAGAGGTGGAACCAATGTTGAGTTGGCGGAGTGGTAAGGCAAGGATTTGGGGTACCGAAGGTCCCCGGTTCGAGCCTCACTCTAGCCATCCTTCTGAGGTACCTGCTGCCGTCGATCCTTGGGCCAATCAGGGAAGTGTAAAAACGCGGGCATAGCCCAGATCCGTGCGGTATCAAGGGGAGGTATTTTACCGGCATCATAACCCTTGCGGGGTGGGATGATGGGTACCCAATGTGGTACCGGGGCTAAGGGTTCCCTCCAATTACCCTTTTTTTTTTTTGTTAGAGGTGGAAAAAAATCTCAATGAAGGGGATTAACTCGCAAAACCATTAGCTGCTTTTCTTGTTACATCATATTCCTTTATGTGTGTATACAAATTGTCTAATATCTATTAATTGCAAATGACGTGTAAGTGTGTAACAAAATGTTGGGTTGGTTAACCGGTCAAAATGGTTCATGATTTAATCCAATCAATCATGAATAAAAGATGAAGAACAAGAGAAAAGGATTAACCTTAAACATGTCTTGATTTATTGACAGAAACATTTTGTTGTTTACATACAAACATACCTATATAGGGATTATGTTCAAAAGACGCAATGCTTCACCAATAATCACAACCATATGTAAACTGGTTTCTAAATTACAATGTGTACACAATGAGTCCCTTATCTATTAATGAATACATAATAGACACTAAATATACTTTAGACCATGGTTGTAGAAGTCGCTAGGCGCTAGTCAGGCGGTGAGATACCGCCTAGGGATTAATCGGTGCCAAGCAGATTGGAATTTTTATATGTAATATTGCAAATATATATCATATACACACATCAATATCAATAATTTAATATAATATTTCAAATAATTTAAAAAATAAACTTAAACATACTATATCAAGTACTTAAAAGTTCAAACTTAAAGATTTTGGGTTGAGAAATGTCTAAATAATCATGGAATTGGTCCCTTTTTGCCAGAAAAAAATAAAAAAAAGTCAAAAAAAATAAAATAAAATCTGACTAGGCTGCCTAGGCACCACCGCTTAGGCCAAAATCGAGACAGTAGAGGGGCGCCTAGGCGGCCTCCTAGGCCGATTTTTACAACAATGCTTTAGACTAATTACACTTTGTTCCACCAACTTTTCACTCAAACTTAATCACACAATTAAGGCCAAAAGTTTTTTTCTTCGAAGTTATAGATTATCAACATTTATTCAAATAATTAAGCAAACTATAGTGTTCATAATCTTTGAGGTGTTATGCATTGTGAATTGATTTTTGGTGACTTTTTTGTTTACCCGTATGACCCTTCATCCATTTTCATTTTAGTTAGCTATTTTAAATTTTCATGTTTGTCCTGTTAGTGGCAGTTTATAACCTAAACTGTCCCATTTATTCATAAATGAGTCTAAGTTGCCACCTATCCTTGTGATTAAAATCAGGCTAACTATTTCTCATTTTCTCTTGATTATATTTAGCATCATCCTATTTAAATTGCAGGTTAAAAATTTTTGGGCCAGCTGCAATTGTGGCATTCTTGGTTCTTATTCCAGTTAATGTATCGGGTGGGATGCTGTTTTTCCTCAGCAAAGAGTTGGTCATCAGTGACATTGATAAGCTTTCAATATCAAATGTTCAACCAAAGTCTCCAAAGTAAGTCTATGTTCTTCATCAAATGTTATTAATATGTAATCCATAATTAATATTAAGAGAAAAATGTTATTCAATATCTATATCTATATCTATATATATATATATATATATATATCAAGAGTAAATTGCACAAATGATCCCTGAGATGATATTGTATGTTGATATGATGAATGGAAAATTGTAAACTTAGTCTAAACATTCGTGAGTGGTCGGCACATTTAGTCCCCAATGTTAATTCCCACAAGTTTTATCATAAAAGGACACCATGTGCCAGCCAGACAAGGGCACTTCACTCTTTCAAATTGCAAACCCTAATAAAATACTCCATTAGTATTTCCCTCTATAAGGATCGTAGATATCATCGCTTGTTTCATCTCCGACGTTGATTCTCTTTAGTCTTCAAAGGAAATTACAACCCTAATAAAATACTTCATAAGTGTTTTCAGATTGTTTGATATTCTAAACTTTGATGGAGTATTTTACTAGTTTGCAATTTGAAAAAACTGAAGTATTCTCATTTGGATGGCTTTTGGTGTCTTTTTTGCTAAAAATCAACTGGTGATTATTATGGGGACTAAACGTACAATCCTCTCATAAATGTTAAGACTAAGTTTGTAATTTTTCATTCTTGGGAACTAAGCATTCAATATGATCAAACCATAGGGACCATTTGTGCAATTATCTTTGGTATTAATAATATTGACTTGTGGAGATAGGCCCTCACCCTTTTTGGCAAGATCACCTAGCCCTATGTGTGTTCATATTTTTAAGCCTTTACTTCTTCTACCATTGTTTTGTGCATAATTTACTAACACATATATTTCACTAGAATTTATTTATTATTCAGGCTACAGAAGTTTAATCTTTTGATTTTCAGGTTTTTTGCACACATTTTAATGATGTATTTGTTCACATTTTGGGCATGCTACATGCTCTATAAGGAGTATGATGTGATCGCATCAATGAGATTGAACTTTCTCGCTTCAAAAAGTAGGCGAGCCGAGCAATTTACTGTATGTGGATGCTTACTTTATTTCATTATTTTAATCTTTCCCAAAAGAAAAGGTCATTTAAAGAGCCAAACAAGTTTCTTTTGACTTCCAAAATTATTTTGATTCATTTGAGCTTCTAAGGAAACTTCATAACTGATTAAACTATAGAAAGTAGTGAAGATAAGAATTTTTTTTAAAATATTAAAAAAATAATCCGTATCAAAATTTAAATAAAAATAAATCAGGCATGAATTTTTAAAATAAATGAACTTCGTTCTTTTTGGTAAAATTATAAAAATCAAAATGTTAAACTTTATGTAATTATTTCTGTAGGTCCTGGTTAGAAATGTACCCCATGTCCCTGACCAATCTGTGTCTGATACTGTGAAGTGTTTCTTTAAAAAGAATCACTCTACTCACTATCTTTGTCACCAGGTAAAATTAATTTCTTTTTTCAGCTATTTATATGTTTGTGCGCGTATTTATATATAGAATAATAATATAAATGACTAAATCATGTGCCTAAAAACATGGTTCATTATTCATTCTTTTTACATATAAATCATCTCTCTCTATATGTATGTATGCACGCGCGCGCGCGTGCGCTACATACATGATAAATATGCTCTGTAAATTCCATGTAACATGATTGCTTTTCATCTTGATCCAGACCGTCTACAATGCAAACAAGTATGCAAGAGCAGTAAGGAAAAGGCAGAAATTGCAAAATAGTTTAGACTACAACATGCTTAAATTTGAAAGACATCCAGAAAAACGTCCAACAAGAAAGGTAGCTGTTTTGATCTGAAAACATGTTCAAATTTTAATGCAAATAATAGATGTGCATAAACAGATAGGTTGGGTAACGGTTAAGAACAATCATCTTTTGTACAGATTGGATTGGGTCGACCCAAAACATTCTTGTCAAAATTTTATAGATAAATGTGTAAATATGTTTAAAAAAACTATTATCACTATAATAACATCAATTTCTGATTTGAGCAATTTAGGAGGTTGTGTGTGGTAGTGGTACTAAAATTACACTTTGGACCACTTTCAACCCATTTCCACTACCCATTTGACCTATTAAAGATTAATCTGGCCATTTGACCTTCATGAGTAAAATAGTCAAAATTGCCACTCTAGATATATAACTTCTTGATATACTAAGTATTGAAATTTGGTATATATGAACTCCCAGACGGGCTTCCTTGGACTTTGGGGTAAAAAAGTGGATACCATAGAAAACTATCAACAGAAGATTAAAGAGCTTGATGAAAAGGTGAGAGACTTATTATTTATTCAGTGTTCAATTCATTCCCATAGAAAGAGAGATACTTTGACTTTTGAAGTAGATAGACTGAATACGACGTGCAATCTTTTTCAAAAAAAGCGCCCACAAAATAATGTATATATATGTGTGGGCCTCAAGGGGCAAAAGTAAAATTGCACTAATTTTAACATTATTTTACTTATTTTGTGAAAATAACGTTTTAAAGTGTTGGGATGGGATGATTAACTTCAAACAATAACTTTGAGCCGGGGACTCCTTTGGAGCAGCCTCTCTATCCCAATTGGGATAGGGGTAAGGTTTGTCTCCATCCTTCCTTCCAGACCCTGCTGAAAAGTGAGAACATACTGGGTAAGTTTGTTTACTATGTTAAAATTTCATAATATTACAAAAAGAAAATGTTGTTTTGTGTTCATTTTGGTATCAAATTAGTACAAAAGTTAAAGTTATAAGGTCACAATACTTGATGTATTAATTTATGTTCAACAATTTTTTGATGTCATAAATGCATGATGCATTAATTTTTTATTCAAATTAATAAAATAATATTTAATTTTTTGGATAAATTGATGTACGAGGATCAAAAGATCTAAATAAGATCTCTAACTGACTTAATCGTATAAATGCGACATGTTTATTCCGTTGGATATAAAATATGACCCCACTGGGCCCATTTTCAAAGATAGAGAGCTTAATGATTGTTGAATTTTGATTAAACCTGTTAACTCTTTCCTTGTTCATTTATTTTACAATTTAATTTGTAACGTCTTCTTGAAATAGTAGCTAACAATGGAGCATCAGAAGATTCTCAAAGACCCAAAACGCATAATGCCAGCTGCATTTGTATCATTCAACTCCCGGTGGGGTGCAGCCGTTTGTGCACAAACACAACAAAGCAAAAACCCGATTCTATGGTTGACAGAGTGGGCCCCGGAACCGCATGATGTTTACTGGAAAAATCTTGCCATACCCTTTGTTTCTTTGAGCATCCGTAAACTCATTATATCATTAGCCGTCTTTGCTCTAGTGTTCTTCTACATCATACCCATTGCATTTGTTCAATCACTCGCCAATCTTGAAGGTCTTGAAAAAGTTGTACCTTTTCTCAGGCCAGTTATTGAATGGTAAGTAAAGTTTTAATCTTTCTTGAAGTTTTTCAGTCATATGCTCTAGAAATTTAAGCTCATTTACTTGGAAATGTGTCGATTAGGGATAGGTTTATCATCCATTTCTATTCGTTTAGGGATAGGGGTAAGGTTTACCTTCGTCTCACCCTTGACCCTCTCTAGACCGACCCTACTGAGTAGTATGCCGTTATTGGGTATGTTTGTTTAGATAAACTTTAAAAAAAAACTGAATTGAATCAAAGGTCGGCCCAAAGTGTACTTATAATGCATAAAACATAATAAGCCAATTGTAAAAAAAACAATTGAAATTATAAAATATTTTTGACTCATATTTGACATGGTGTTAACTTAACACGTATCAAATCGCTTGTTTTGATCCAATACCAAAAAAATTACCCTCTTTAACTCGTTAGCCCCATTTTGTTGCTATCTCTAATATTCTCACTACATCCCATTAAATTGCAATATTTGAAGTCAATCATAGTTTAAGGAATGCATTTTTGACTATTTTAAGAGGGGGCAAGTAGCACTATCAATGCAATTTTATTTCATTTTTCTTCTCAAAATTGGTTATTTTAGGTAATGTTGGCTGTATAATTTGTAAAAGCTCATTTGGTAAAATTGTTATTGTAACGATTCTGATAGGTTAGATGAGATTGATATCAAGTGTCAACACTATAAATGAAGCATATGATGCTATTAAGTACTTACTATTTTCTACAATTTGTCCATGTAGAAAATATAAAGTAATATTGCATACCAAAATCAATAAGCTCAAGTCATTTGTGATGCTTGTGATGGGCAAATATGTAATTATATTTATAGTATGAAAACAATTGGTTAATCTTTATTTCAATTTGTATGAATATGTGCAGGAGCTTTATCAAGTCTTTTCTTCAAGGTTTTCTTCCTGGTCTTGCTCTAAAGATTTTTCTATGGCTTCTGCCTGGCATCCTTATGACTTTGTCAAAAATCGAAGGGCACGTTGCATTTTCTGTTTTGGAAAGAAGTACGGCTGCAAAATACTATTTTTTCATGCTGGTAAATGTTTTCTTAGGGAGCATTGCCACTGGAACAGCAATTCAACAGCTTCAGTCTTTTCTTCACCAATCTCCCACACAGTACTGTTTCCTTCCCTTCTAATAAATAAAAATTAGTTTTTATTTAATATTGTTGAATTTTATTCTTTATTTAATTAGTAGGGTCTGGGGAGGGTTGAATAAAAGCAAACCTTACTCCTATCTGAATTGAATAGAGAGGCTGCTTCTATAGATACAAAGGGATAAAATTTTCTCTTATCATATACAATTTTTTTTTAAACATTACAAATGAGCATTTATTTTTAGGTTATTCTAGTAACCTTAAAATCCTTTAGGGCTAGTTAAAGGTGAAAAACAAGGGGGTTGGGTTACCGTCAAGACGGGTACTAATATTTCAATTGTATTGAGACTATGGCCTGTCTGGATGTAGCTTCTCTTTCTCCATGTTTAGAGGTAAGGTATACTTACATCCCACAATTCCCAGACCCTACAAATAGTCATGCTATGAGTGGTATTTATTCGGTATGATTGTTTTCTATTTGGATAAAATGATGAAAGTAATTTTTTTTTCTTTTTTTGTTTTTTTTTATTTAGGATTCCTAGGACAATTGGGGTATCGATTCCAATGAAGGCTACTTTCTTTATTACATACATAATGGTTGATGGATGGGCAGGCATGGCTGGAGAGATTCTTCGGTTAAAGCCTTTAATCATGTTTCATCTCAAAAACATGGTCCTTGTAAAAACCGAAAGAGATAGACTCAAAGCAATGAATCCCAAAAGCATAGATTTCCCTGAAGCTATTCCGTCTCTTCAACTATACTTCCTTATGGGGGCCGTTTATGCTGTAGTCACTCCGATCCTGCTGCCTTTTATACTCATCTTCTTTGCATTTGCATACTTCGTTTACCGTCACCAGGTAAATCTTTGCTCAATGATTGGCTCTGGAACTGATTATTCGATAATCACTACTTGACAAACTGTTTTATAATGTTTGGATACCAGATTCTGACTGTTGTGACTTGTGACTTGATAATCAGTTTTAATGTTTGGATAAATTATAAATATATTATTTGCTTCTGATTATCACTTTATTTTGGGATTGAATAAGTAAATTTACTTATTATCTATGCCCATAACCTTGTAGCCTAATAGAATTGGTGATTGTTCTCACAAAAGTGGTGTGGGTTCAAATCCTTGTAAAGGCTGGATTAGGTGGAATTGAGGAGTAAAAATTGTTCAAAAAAAAAAAAAAACTCGTTTACCCCTTTTTTTAACCTAAATTGATATATTTTTTATATCTATTTCACAAAGCATATCTATGTATTTTTAATGAAAAATGTCTTTTTGGTGATTTAGTTTATTAGCTTCTTATATAATCATAAATTTCCAAAGACTTGATAATCTTGTAAGCACATACATCCAAACACTATTTTCTTCCGTCAATCACTTTCAAAATATACTTAAAAACTCTCCTGAATATTCCATGTATATATCTTGTTTTTTATGTGAAGGGTATATGTATAATTTTGTTTTTATAAATTATAACTATGCAGGTCATTAATGTGTACAATCAACGATACGAGAGTGCTGCTGCATTCTGGCCACATGTTCATCATCGTATATTAGCGAGTTTGTTGATATCTCAGCTTCTTTTGTTGGGTCTGCTCAGCACAAAAAAGGCTGCAAGTTCTACTCCTTTGCTTGCTGTATTACCGATTTTGACCCTATCGTTTCATCAATTCTGCAAGAACCGCTTTGAACCTGCTTTCCGAAAATACCCTCTCGAGGTAAGCTCACAACATAAGAATCTGAAACAATAAAGATAAGTGGTAGTCTAGGATCTCCTGATCGGTTTCTATAGTTATTGTACCAATGATGTTTACAATGATTGATTAAAAGAACCTATTTACCAAAATAGATATTATTTTTTGAATAAAAAGAATGATACGTATGCAATTAGTATTAACTTTGTTCAACTTTTGACCCATTTAACACTTTGACCCATTTTTTAATCTATTTTTTTTTGAATTGATCCTTTTGCGATAAAGCATAACCCACATTGACCCTTTCATAAATAAATGAATAGAAAATGCCACCTCTAATTTTTCAATTATGAAACCTCTAAACAAGCAGTATCCATCTACCAAGTCGAGTTTTTTGAATTGAACCGTTTGGGATAGAACATAACCTGACATTGACCCATTCATAAATAAGTGGATAAAAACGACACCTCTAATCATCCAACCCTAAACCACGACACGTTCAGTGGACTTTGTATGTAACGGTCTTTATTTTGCATGTCGTGGTTTTTACTGTATTCTATGTCTATGTGCCATGGCTGCTACTTACTTTCAAAGGGTAGCTTTCTATTCCTGCATGTTTAGCACTTGTATGTTCAAAACTAGTTGTTTATCTTTCTTTTTTTTATTATTTTGAAATCTTTGTACCCTTGAAAATAGCGTCTCTTTTAGGGATAATGGTAAGGTTTGTCTATATTTTAATTACATCTGATCATACTAATAGCTATGATATAAGTAAGATTTACTGCATACGGTTGTTATATAGAAATGAAAATTGAAAAGCATGATTTATATTCCAAACATGGTGTATAAATATGGTTTATGTGGTTTTCGATTCTCAGGAAGCCGTGGAGAAGGACACACAAGACGAAGCTTGTGAACCTGAAATTGATATGAAACCTTACTTGTGTGAAGCCTATTTACATCCGGTTTTACATTCCATTGAAGAATTTGAGCTTTTTGAGCTTGGAGTTGACCATAACCGAGCTCACATTCCAAGTCAACTCGCCACCGAACCTATTTCTGGTTCACATGTGAATGAACAAGAAAACAAAGTGTCTTCCAAAATGCATCATCTTGAAGTTGTGGTTGAACAAAGTGAGAGTGTATCTACGCACAATCACAAGACATTGTCCTTAAATGTTGATGTTATGCATCACTGAGCTGCCACACCTTATGGAGTTAGGATCTGACCTTTAACTACTTGTAGTTTCGGACTATCGGCTAACCTAACCTAACCAAACCAAACCATCTGCATCTGTTTTAACCTGTCAGTCGTTAGTAGTGGTGGATCCAGTGTTTTGTAACTAGGGTGCACTGCTGTAACAAACGCATAACTTGGATATTTATTTTTATTGCTAATATTTTCTGTTCTTATTTTGACACCACAAAAATTTATAGAAAAATCCATCTTTTCTCATAAATAGGTTTCTAGAGACACATGACATGTTCCTAAAGCACTGCAGTTTTATTTTTCCACATCTTTCTCCTATTAATTACATCTTATATTAGTTATATCTTTTATACATTTTCAAATTAAAAAAGATTTTTAATACAACAAAAATATATTAATGTTAAAATACACTTTAAAAAAATTATTATAAATTTTAAATAATGAAATGTTTGAAGAAAATAAACTTTGAAATAATTAGGGTTTTAAAAAGTAATATAATTATTTTATTAAATAAAGTATTAAGTTATACTAAATTTTAATTATATTATTAAAATATCGTCTTATAATGTATAAATTTTAATTAGTATTTATAAATAATATCTTTTTATTTAACCCGTGTACTGCACGGGGTATTCACCTAGTAATAATATATATGAAAACACAATACCATTATCTGTGTATCAATCACTTAACAGAGTATGGCATGATCCATAACATTACTTTATCGAGTCTTAATAAGGCGAGCTCATCGACTATTTTAGTTGATATTTTTAAACATGTGTTTCAGGTAAAAACTAAGCTTTTGGAAACTTGCATGGTTAGGAGTACTTGTAAAGATTTCTAAATGTTGTTTTCGATTATCAGTCTAAATTTTAAGAATTTTTATATTTGAAATTGTAAAAGCTACAAAACGTCCCCTTAGATTGTTAAATCTAATTTGCAACAATTTTTTGCACTTTGCTACTTTAAATAATACATTTTTCTAGAATAATTTTATGACACAAGAAATTATTTACTTGTAAAATTAATAAATACTTTTTTGATCAATATTTAGAAATCTTTAAAAATTAAATATGCTCCCTAAATGTAAAATTTATCATTAATGGCTTAATGCTAATGCATGAACTGTAAAAAAAAAAACATATTAAATGCATAATTTATCATATTACCTCTATATTAAAAATAGAAGCTAATGAATAGTAGAAATGATAAATATGTAATTTCATGCTATTGAATTAAAGTGTCGCTTTAGTCTGGCTCACAAGTTTACAAATTATCATGGTATTTTACTATTTTAGTTATATTTTGAACAGCTAAACAAGTCTTTGGACCCAACAACCCACGCGTTGCGACAACAGACCGCTACCAACCCTCGGAAACATTTAAAACCGGGCGTTGGTGAGTGCCGAATCGAGGAATCGCCACACCATCTAGGAGGAAACTCACACTGAGAAAACCCCCTAGCTCACCCAAAACATTTTTTGCTCTATGCGAGAATCGAACCCAAGACTTCCCATTGCTTGTGGTCAAGGAGTACCACTAGGTTATAAGCTCAATGATTACTATTTTAGTTAATGAGGAATTATTGAATGAGAGATCGACGAGAAAATAGTAATATACCATGATATTTTGCAAAGTTGCGGGCCTGACGAAAGCGAAACTTTAATTCAATAACATGAAATTAAATATTTACCCTTTCTAATATTCGTCAGCTTCAATTTCTAACATATACGTAATTTTGATATAAAGGTAATTTTTAATACATAGGTTATTGATTAGATCTAGAGTAATATACTAACGACATGACACCTTATATTCCTTTTCTTTTCTTCCTTAGTCTGGGCTATATGAGTGAGAGTGGTCATTATGTAGAACGTGTAAGAGCGCACAAAAGTCTTTGGTCCATATAACTAGTTATATAAATTAAATATTCATAAAGTTATGTACAATTGTACATTATGTATTATGTATTGAAAATTCCTCTTTCTAAAAACATTTCATTTTACTAGAAAATTATAATAATTTGAAAAAATATACATATCATTTTACCAAATATAATTAGAAGAAATCTCTACCATCTTAGTGGGGCTGCTATTGCTTGATCATAAGAAAGGGCAGCCCATTGCTACCACTGATCACTAAAGGAGTCGTCAATCTTAGTGTTGTTCTTGTGTTTGCCCGTGAATAACTGTTAGGTTCTTTAGGTTCGGAAAGTTGTAGTTTCGGTTAATTGTTTGTTGACCATGTTTGCAGTTGCAGACCCATAATTTTTTTTACGATGGTTGGAATTTTTTTTGGATATTTGTCGTTAAATATTGCTTTTTGATCAATTCGAATGGGGTCGGATCGGATCACCCAAAAAAATGATAGAAATAAATGAAATTACAAATACATCACCGTTGATGTGAATGACAACGGTGTATATTAGTAAGTTATTGTTGTTGTATATTTTTTAAGAGGGATCCGAACATGATTTCTGAACGTCAAATTCAATCACTCAATATACAAATTGGGTCTTGTTATTTTTTTTAAGTAGGCTATAGAGGGTTACAACTCTTCAAAGGTAAAAAGGAAAAGAGATTTCTTTCTTTCTTTCTTTTTCTTTTTTCTTTTTTTTTGTTTTGGTTACATAAACTTCAAGAACCCATGGTGTTTTAATTTTGTAAGTATTTTGTTTTGTCTTTTATTATTATCATTTTTTATTTGGTTTGATTGCTTTAACCGTCATGTCTCACTAATTGACTATTAAGTTTTAATTATGACATCAAGGGTTCTTTTTTATGGTTTTGATTACATCACTTGGGCGAAACAATTGTGAAATCTGATTTTAGAATGGATTCTTTTTGCGTATTTTCTTGATTTCCAATACATAATATCTTTTTCCAGAAACATATTAGTTAACAAGTTTGTTAATGAAACCAGGGGTAGCTATAGGGGCCGGCCCCCCTCTTTTTTCGTCTGTAGTGTTAATTTTTCAGTCGAAATGTTATTTTTAGTTAAAAATCGCGGTTTCGCCCCCGCTTGTAACACCCCGACCGGCGGCGGAAACGTCGGGATGCCACGAGGGATGTGTAGATTGTTCAAAAGCTCATGGGCATCTAAATCAAATCATCATATATCATTTAATCAACCAAAATAATTACACAAAAATCATGTTCATCATGAATCAAGTACATTAGTTACACAAAAGAATTAGTTAAACTAACTAAACTCTAATCGCCAGAAATTTAGTTAATTAACTAAGTCCAAGATCCTATATGATGATGTCCAAAATAGAAGAGATCCTCTCTTCATTCCTACTTGTCTCCATCACCTGAAACATGTAAGAAATCAAGTGTCAACTACAAAAGTAGTTGGTGAGTAATCATAAGTTTTTATATTTAAAAATGTTTTAGTAAAATGAGTTTGAAAGTTTATGCTTAAAATGGTTTTATAAAATGCTTTGTTTAAAACGAGTATAAAACTTATGATCTTCTTGAGAAAATCCATATGAATACCTGTATGAGATAATCCAACACACATCTACCAATTCAACAATCAAACACATACACAATCACATAACCACATAATCAAATCAGTCATAGACAATCACAATTAATCATAATTAAATATAGATAATCAATCCACAACTAATCAACCAATCTCATCAATCAATTTCTCAAATAATGTTCGTGACTATACATGATCATTTTGTAATTAACACAAGTTAATTACATGATTCATGGAGTGGTCGCTAACCACGTGACAATACATGAAGTCAAAGCAATTGATCGAAGTCAAAGGCAATGATTCACAGAGTGGAAAACATCCACGTGACAATACATGATATCAAAGCAATTAACCGAAGTTAAGAGCGATGATTCTCGGATTTTGTGACAATACATGTAATCTTTGTTATTGACTGAAGTCAATAACAATATTTACACAGATATAAGTTAATAAGAGATAATCCATAATAAATGATAATTTTATATTGTGAATATCATATTGATAAACAGGTATTAGCCTTGTGTTATCAAAATAATACTTGAATTTGGTATACATGTTTCACCTCCGAGTTTTAAAACTAAAACAGTTTAAAGAAAGGGAGGTTATGAGAACTCACCTGAAGTCCTTAGTATCTGTGTTCTCGTATTATGCGCGCTCACCGTTTTCGTACTGATGTTGTATTCACAGTCCTGTGTTTGATTAACTGTTATCTAGAGTTATGATCCCTTATTTGATTGTTCTTTTTGAAATCTAAGTTGTTAATTGAGTTGGTGTAGTGAAAATGACTCATTCTTGTGATTTTCATAAGAATGGCTCATGCTAATGAGTTTTCACCCGAATGAGTCATTCTCCCGAATGAGTCCCGAATGAGAGTCATTCTCCGAATGAGTCCCGAATGAGAGTCATTCTCCGAATGAGTCCCGAATGAGAGTCATTCTCCGAATGAGTCCCGAATGAGAGTCATTCTCCGAATGAGCTCATACTCCACTCATTCTCCCGAATGAGCTCATACTCCACTCATTCTCCCGAATGAGCTCATACTCCACTCATTCTCCCGAATGAGCTCATACTCCACTCATTCTCCACTCATTCGCCGAATGGCTCATACTCATGGGCCATTCGCCCGAACGGGTTTTCAGCCATGGGAGAAGATGATTTCGAGGTATAGTCGTATATATAGTCGTTTTGAGTGGGTTTAGGTGAGTAAACTCATTTAGAAGGTGTATGGGTCGAAAAAGTGATGTTTTGAACCGGTTAAAGTTCGGTTTTTGTCGGGTTGTAGAAAACCCTAAAAAAACGTACCTTCTCACTAAGATTTCGAGAGTTTGAGGTGGAGATAGGACCGATCCTTTGTACTTTCGTGTAGAGGATGTCGAGATCTTCGATTTGGCGCAAGAATGAGGTGATTTGGTTGAGTTTTGAGTGAGTTATGGTAGAGAGAAGGTAGAGAGAGAAAGTGGTGACGGGTTTAGGGTTTTAGTGAGAGAGTGTGTGTGTAAAAAATGAGGAAGAAGATGGTGATCTTCTTCCTTATAACGCGTATTATTGCCCCGTGACCGGTCTCGTTTTTATCGCGATAAAATATAAAAAAAAATATAATAAATGATCGGTTATGCTCGGTTTTTAACGAAAACATATTTAAACATAACATGAATAAATAATTGAATTTCATTAATTAAAATGATTTAAATAATTTCATTTCGTAAAACGATTTCATTTTATTTTTACAAAAGTAACTATTTTAAATAACTGATTTACTCGATTTTGCTTTACGTTGTGATTCCTAATAAACGTTTTCAGTTTTAATTTATTAATTTTAATATCATTTGATATTATTTAATTATTTCGTCGAAACGCGTCACTCGCGTACGTATTCGTAAAGATCGTCACCTTTGCGAATTCGTCGCTCGTATCGTGTTTCGATTCGATTTACGATTTATTGAATATCGTTTCAGAATATTATTCCTAATAATTATATTCGTGTGAATCGTCACTCACGCGAATACATTTATTAAGTTAATATTTTTGAATTAATATTCGTGTTTAAATAGCGTTCGTAACCTCACTTCGCGTAATTAATTCCCATTATTTAATAACTTTAATATTATCATTTCCCCAAACCAAAAACCCACTAAACCCTAGTCACTGACACATCCATGATAGACCGAAATATGCATATATATAGGGCATATGTAAGGGTCAGTCGCAACTGCCCTAGCCACCGTCCCACCGCTATTTCGATAAACCATGACCATGGGTCCTTGACTACGTTTAGTAACCAGACTCAAACAAACTCCCAATTCCATCTCAATCCATTCTCAGACCAATAATCCATCATTATCAGTGATAAGTAACCGCGATAAACACTACGGGTCTGTTTAGTTGAATTACAACTAAACTTCCCGTGGTTTACGCGTATAATAAATTACAATCATGTATACCAGTAACAGTGATAATATCAGTAATGTCAATCAATAATTTCATAATCATTCATAATAAATAAATCTCCAGTCGTAACAGTACAATCGTACGGATGTACGGACGTACGGACAACTGAAAGTACAGAAATGTTACAGTCTCCCCTAGTTAAAGGAATTTCGTCCCGAAATTCAACTTGGAGTGACCGTAGTAAATAAATGTGGGTACTTAAGCTTCATCTGATCTTCCCGCTCCCATGTGAATTCTGGACCACGCTTCGATTCCCAACGTACTTTGACAATTGGAATTCTACTGCGTTTGAGCTGTTTAATCTCCCGATCCATTATCTCCACTGGTTTTTCAACAAAGTGCATGGTATCATCGATGCGGATGTCATCGAGTGGTACCTGAAGATCCTGATCAGCTAAGCACTTTCTTAGATTGGACACGTGAAACGTCGGGTGCACGTTACTAAGTTCAGTAGGAAGTTCTAACTTGTAGGCCACCTTCCCGATCCGTTCGAGGATCTTAAAAGGGCCAACATAACGTGGAGCAAGCTTCCCTTTCTTTCCGAATCGAACAACTCCCTTCCAAGGCGACACTTTAAGCAATACCATATCTCCAACTTCAAACTCTAAAGGTTTTCTTCGTTTATCCGCGTAGCTCTTCTGTCGACTGCGAGCAGCTAACAGATTGTCGCGGACCTGGCGGATCTTGTCAGTCGTTTCCTGAATAATCTCGGGACCGGTGATCTGCGAATCGCCGACTTCGGTCCAACAAATAGGTGACCGACATTTCCTGCCATATAGAGCTTCAAACAGTGCCATACCAATGCTCGCGTGATAACTGTTGTTATACGAGAACTCAACCAATGGTAGATGGCTATCCCAGTTGCCACCGAAATCGATGACACAAGCTCTCAACATGTCTTCCAGTGTCTGAATCGTTCGCTCCGTCTGACCATCCGTTTGAGGATGATAAGCAGTGCTAAGATCCAATCTTGTTCCAAAGGCTTCATGAAGTGATTCCCAAAATCGTGCCGTGAAACGAGCATCACGATCCGATATTATGCTTAAGGGAATACCATGTCGGCTAATGATCTCATCAATGTAGATACGCGCTAACTTCCGCACAGGGTATGTTTCGCGTATCGGCAAGAAGTGAGCCGACTTGGTCAATCTATCAACTATCACCCAAATGCTATCTTTACCGTTTGCGGTTCGTGAGAGTTTGGTAATGAAATCCATAGAAATATTCTCCCACTTCCACATCGGTATTTCTGGTTGTATTAACAATCCCGAAGGTCGCTGGTGTTCTGCCTTGACTTTAGCACAGTTAAGGCACTTGGACACGTATTCAGCAATATCCTTCTTCATTCCAGGCCACCAGTACAAGCCCCTAAGGTCTTGATACATCTTGTCAGCACCCGGATGGATTGAATAACGTGACTTATGAGTTTCATCCATAATCACCATCCTAAGGTCACCCTTGTTCGGTATCCACAACCGATTCAAATAATACATTAATCCATCATCTTTAGTTTCCAATAAGATTTCAGCCCCGCAAGACATCTCATTTTGCAAGTCATCTTGAGCTAATGAATGTTGTTGGGCTGTGAGAACATCACTACGGAGATTAGTGTGCACTCGGACACTATGGATCTGAACTTGACTTTTGCGACTAAGCGCATCTGCTACTACATTCGCTTTACCAGGATGGTAGCGAATTTCACAGTCGTAATCATTCAACAGTTCAACCCATCTCCGTTGTCTCATATTGAGCTCTTTCTGATTCAGAATATGTTGCAAGCTTTTATGATCAGTGAACACTACACACTTAGTGCCATAAAGATAGTGTCTCCATATCTTCAAAGCAAACACAACTGCTCCAAGTTCCAAGTCGTGTGTAGTGTAGTTCTTTTCATGAATCTTCAATTGCCTTGATGCATAAGCCACAACCTTTCCCCGTTGCATGAGAACACAACCGAGACCTAGGTTGGATGCATCACAATAAACCACAAAATCATCATTTCCATCAGGCAGTGTCAAGACAGGAGCATCACAAAGTTTCTGCTTTAGAGTCTGAAATGCCTCTTCTTGCTTTGGTCCCCACTCGTATGGCCTATTTTTCTGAGTCAAAGCAGTGAGAGGGACGGCAATTCTGGAGAAGTTCGATATAAACCGCCGATAGTAACCGGCAAGTCCAAGGAACGATCGAATCTCCGTCGGTGTCTTCGGTGTACTCCAATTCTTCACAGCATCAATCTTTGCAGGATCCACGTGAACACCGTATTCGTTGACTATGTGTCCCAAGAATTGAACTTCCTTAAGCCAAAATTCACATTTAGAGAATTTGGCATACAGTCGCTCCTCTCTTAGGATCTCCAAAACCAACTTAAGGTGTTTCTCGTGTTCTTCTTTAGTCTTTGAGTAGATCAGAATATCATCAATGAATACAATCACAAATTTATCCAAGTATGGCCTGCAAACACGGTTCATGAGGTCCATGAAAACCGCAGGTGCATTTGTAAGGCCGAAAGGCATTACCAGAAATTCATAGTGGCCATATCTTGTTCTAAAAGCTGTCTTGGGAATATCATCATCATGTACGCGAAGTTGATGATACCCAGACCTAAGATCGATCTTTGAAAACCATGCCGATCCCTGAAGCTGATCGAAGAGATCATCAATGCGCGGCAGTGGATATCGATTCTTAATTGTGAGTTTGTTCAATTCGCGGTAATCGATGCACATTCGGAATGACCCGTCCTTTTTCTTGACAAACAAGACCGGTGCACCCCATGGCGAATGGCTCGGGCGAATAAATCCTTTATCGGTAAGTTCTTGTAGCTGACTCGCCAATTCTTGCAACTCCGAAGGCGCAAGTCTATAAGGAGCTTTGGCGACTGGGTTCGCACCAGGTACTAAGTCGATCCGGAACTCAACTTGACGTTCTGGTGGAAGACCCGGTAAATCGTCTGGAAAAACTTCTGGAAAATCTCGTATCACCGGAACATCTTCAATTCTCTTTTCTTTCTCTTTCTTCTCCACAATGTGTGCTAAGAAGGCTATACATTTCTTCCTAAGGTACTTGTGTGCTTTAGTGCAAGACATCAGCTTAAGACCTTTACTAGCAGTTTCTCCAAATATTCTCAAAGTTTCACCCGAAGGTAAAGGAATACGAATATATTTCTCATGACAAACAATCTCCGCTCTGTGGGTGGCTAACCAATCCATGCCTATGATAACATCGAAGCTACCAAGATGCATAGGTATGAGATCAATTGGGAAAACGTGATCATTTAAGTTCACCGTACATCCAACGATAATAGTGTCAATATCAATAGTGTTTCCGTCAGCCACTTCCACATTGAACGGTTTCTCTAAGTATGTACGTGTTCTACCAAGCAAGCATTCAAAATCATATGAAACGAAACTCCTATCGGCACCAGAATCAAATAAGACAGATGCATAAGAGTTGTTGATCAGAAATGTACCGTTGACCACATCCTGGTTGGCTTGAGCAGCTGGAGCATTCAGTTGAAAAGCCCGGCCTCTTGCCACCCTTTGATTATTCCCGGTCAACTTTGGGCATTGATTCCTGAAGTGACCCACTTCACCACATTCATAACAAGCCCTTGCCTGTGCTTGAGGTACCTGGCGAATGGGTACAGCCGGAATAGGTTGAGCATGAGGAGCTGGCAGTGCAAGCGGTGCATGTTGCATCCTTTGTGCTTGCAATGCACTCCTACAAACATTAGCATAGTGCCCAAACTTGCCACAGTTGTTGCAGACGCGACATGGCAAGTTAGGTGCGTGATGATACCTGCAAGTATTACATTGGGGAGTATTCCCAGTGTAACTTCTTGCAGCAGAATTGTTTGATGATTGCTGCGCAGACTTCGCAGCAGGTACAGTTACCATGAAGTTCCTATTCTTTCTCTTCTTGTTGCTGCTTTTGGACGAGCTAGCAGCTTCAGACTTGACTTCAGTTTTGACTTCCTTTGCAGCAGTCTTGGTGTCAGTCTTCTTATACCCCTTCCGGGTAAGAGTTCCATTCCTCACGTGATTATCAGTAAGAGTTGCAGATAATCGGATTGCAGCCTCAAGTGTTTTGGGATTGCTCCCATAGACTGTATCCTGAATCTGCACCGGCAGCCCGCCAATATACTTCTCGATCGCCCTCTCCAAGGGTGTCACCATATGAGGTACCAGCAAACTATACTCGTGGAACTGAGTATTGTAGATGACGTTCTCCCCGCTATCCTGCTTAAGTTCCCAGAACTCAGTCTCCAGTTTCCTCATCTCGCTTCGAGGACAGAATTCAGTGGTCATCAGGTTCTTGACCTCTGTCCATGTCAAAGCTAAGGCAGCATCCACTCCCCTAGTTCGCTTTTCCCCATTCCACCAAGTTAGTGCTCTCTTTTGGAAAACACTGGTGGCGTAGCGAACTTTCAGATTCTCGGGGCATTCGCTGTTGATGAAGGTGTTCTCCATACTCTCAAACCACTGCAGCAGACCAGTGGCTGATTCAGCACCCGTAAATTTCAGGGGATTGCAGGAATTGAAGTGTTTGAATGTGCAAGTTGGAGGGTTTGCACCACCTCTGTTCTGGTTGATATTCTGGTTAGCCTGAGTCAATTGGCTCACCAATCCAGAAATAAGTGTGGCTAACTCTTGTATGCCGGAGTTGGCATTACCGTTGTTAGCATCCCCACTGTTTGAGTCATCTTCGTTGTGACGGCGAGGCGGCATGTTTCTGAGAAATTAGAAACATGTTACTACCGTTTACAACGTAAATCATACAAACAATGGTCAATTGAGTTTATTTTAAACAGTTAGGATTACATATAGGAACTATATTTATTTCCTATCTGTTATTTAAACTCATAATGTCTATAGATTTGCCTAGTATTATTCTAAGTGTCCTAGTTGGTCATAACTAGTGTTAGCTAACTATTCCTAGGTCCTATACATTCCTCACTCTACACTAACACTGACAACCTCCCAATGCAATGCAACAAGCTTATATATAGGGCATATGCAGAGGTAGATCGCAATCTCCCCTACACCGTCCCACCACCGTTCCATTGCACCACGATTATGCCATTGCTAGTGTGTAGAGTGTGTCATGTATTTCACCATAATTCTCACTTCACAAACCTTATCCTTAGTAGGATAATTTTGAGTGAAGTGATCTCTAGTTCCCTTGGACAATTAGGTTTACCTAATGTCTAAGTTCACCTGACATGTAGGCTTGCCTATTTCTAAGTTCACCTAATGTCTAAGTTCACCTGACATTAAGTTTCCCCCAACTGTCTAAGTTCACTAAAATCCATATCAATTCCAATGTCAATAATCATCATTAAGGGTTCATATCATCACGAAGTGCTCTTATTGTCACTAGGTGTTCATATCTTCCCTATAGTTTCATCTCATCCAGTGTCAATACCATCACTAAGTGTTAGTATCATAACTATGCGTTTATATTATCATCAAGTGTCTATATCATCTCCCAAGTCCATATCGCATCACTAATCGCTCATTATCGTTCGTTAATCCTATGCACCCTACGTGTCCAATCTGTGTGTTTCATAAGTGAGTTTATAAATATTTATCAAGTATAATCATCCATGAACCATTCCCAGTCAATCCATCAAACATATCATCAACAGTCCACAATCATATCCTCTCAACCACTCCTAGTAAGGTCCTAATAATATCCTATGTTTCTGACACTGACAGACCCCCAATATACTACAAATGGTATATGTATAGGGCATATGTAGGGGTCAGTCGCAACTGCCCCAGCCACCGTCCCACCACCTTTGTAGTATACCACGAGTGTGTCCTTGCCTGGAGTTTATAGATCAAACAAATAATTCCTAAAGCAGATAATTCCTAAGCATTTAATTTCCTAAGCAGGTAATTTCCCAAACGGGTAGTTCCCACATTCTTCAATACTGACATCCACCCAATGTACCGTAAATGGTATATATATAGGGCATATGTAAGGGTCAGTCGCAACTGCCCTAGCCAACGTCCCACCACCTTTACGATACACCACGTGCATGTCCTTATCGAATCATTAGGGCACACGTAAGCAAGAAATTAATAAGCAGCATATGTAATCAGATGTATATCAGAAGTTCAGTTAACATGTAATAAACACATAAGCATGAAATCCTGAGTATACTAACTAGTGTATGAAATTAATTCATACTAGGGTATATCCTACGGCTATAGACTAGGTCAACCATTTCTAGTAACCTAATTCCCTATAACCCAGGCTCTGATACCAATCTGTAACACCCCGACCGGCGGCGGAAACGTCGGGATGCCACGAGGGATGTGTAGATTGTTCAAAAGCTCATGGGCATCTAAATCAAATCATCATATATCATTTAATCAACCAAAATAATTACACAAAAATCATGTTCATCATGAATCAAGTACATTAGTTACACAAAAGAATTAGTTAAACTAACTAAACTCTAATCGCCAGAAATTTAGTTAATTAACTAAGTCCAAGATCCTATATGATGATGTCCAAAATAGAAGAGATCCTCTCTTCATTCCTACTTGTCTCCATCACCTGAAACATGTAAGAAATCAAGTGTCAACTACAAAAGTAGTTGGTGAGTAATCATAAGTTTTTATATTTAAAAATGTTTTAGTAAAATGAGTTTGAAAGTTTATGCTTAAAATGGTTTTATAAAATGCTTTGTTTAAAACGAGTATAAAACTTATGATCTTCTTGAGAAAATCCATATGAATACCTGTATGAGATAATCCAACACACATCTACCAATTCAACAATCAAACACATACACAATCACATAACCACATAATCAAATCAGTCATAGACAATCACAATTAATCATAATTAAATATAGATAATCAATCCACAACTAATCAACCAATCTCATCAATCAATTTCTCAAATAATGTTCGTGACTATACATGATCATTTTGTAATTAACACAAGTTAATTACATGATTCATGGAGTGGTCGCTAACCACGTGACAATACATGAAGTCAAAGCAATTGATCGAAGTCAAAGGCAATGATTCACAGAGTGGAAAACATCCACGTGACAATACATGATATCAAAGCAATTAACCGAAGTTAAGAGCGATGATTCTCGGATTTTGTGACAATACATGTAATCTTTGTTATTGACTGAAGTCAATAACAATATTTACACAGATATAAGTTAATAAGAGATAATCCATAATAAATGATAATTTTATATTGTGAATATCATATTGATAAACAGGTATTAGCCTTGTGTTATCAAAATAATACTTGAATTTGGTATACATGTTTCACCTCCGAGTTTTAAAACTAAAACAGTTTAAAGAAAGGGAGGTTATGAGAACTCACCTGAAGTCCTTAGTATCTGTGTTCTCGTATTATGCGCGCTCACCGTTTTCGTACTGATGTTGTATTCACAGTCCTGTGTTTGATTAACTGTTATCTAGAGTTATGATCCCTTATTTGATTGTTCTTTTTGAAATCTAAGTTGTTAATTGAGTTGGTGTAGTGAAAATGACTCATTCTTGTGATTTTCATAAGAATGGCTCATGCTAATGAGTTTTCACCCGAATGAGTCATTCTCCCGAATGAGTCCCGAATGAGAGTCATTCTCCGAATGAGTCCCGAATGAGAGTCATTCTCCGAATGAGTCCCGAATGAGAGTCATTCTCCGAATGAGTCCCGAATGAGAGTCATTCTCCGAATGAGCTCATACTCCACTCATTCTCCCGAATGAGCTCATACTCCACTCATTCTCCCGAATGAGCTTATACTCCACTCATTCTCCCGAATGAGCTCATACTCCACTCATTCTCCACTCATTCGCCGAATGGCTCATACTCATGGGCCATTCGCCCGAACGGGTTTTCAGCCATGGGAGAAGATGATTTCGAGGTATAGTCGTATATATAGTCGTTTTGAGTGGGTTTAGGTGAGTAAACTCATTTAGAAGGTGTATGGGTCGAAAAAGTGATGTTTTGAACCGGTTAAAGTTCGGTTTTTGTCGGGTTGTAGAAAACCCTAAAAAAACGTACCTTCTCACTAAGATTTCGAGAGTTTGAGGTGGAGATAGGACCGATCCTTTGTACTTTCGTGTAGAGGATGTCGAGATCTTCGATTTGGCGCAAGAATGAGGTGATTTGGTTGAGTTTTGAGTGAGTTATGGTAGAGAGAAGGTAGAGAGAGAAAGTGGTGACGGGTTTAGGGTTTTAGTGAGAGAGTGTGTGTGTAAAAAATGAGGAAGAAGATGGTGATCTTCTTCCTTATAACGCGTATTATTGCCCCGTGACCGGTCTCGTTTTTATCGCGATAAAATATAAAAAAAAATATAATAAATGATCGGTTATGCTCGGTTTTTAACGAAAACATATTTAAACATAACATGAATAAATAATTGAATTTCATTAATTAAAATGATTTAAATAATTTCATTTCGTAAAACGATTTCATTTTATTTTTACAAAAGTAACTATTTTAAATAACTGATTTACTCGATTTTGCTTTACGTTGTGATTCCTAATAAACGTTTTCAGTTTTAATTTATTAATTTTAATATCATTTGATATTATTTAATTATTTCGTCGAAACGCGTCACTCGCGTACGTATTCGTAAAGATCGTCACCTTTGCGAATTCGTCGCTCGTATCGTGTTTCGATTCGATTTACGATTTATTGAATATCGTTTCAGAATATTATTCCTAATAATTATATTCGTGTGAATCGTCACTCACGCGAATACATTTATTAAGTTAATATTTTTGAATTAATATTCGTGTTTAAATAGCGTTCGTAACCTCACTTCGCGTAATTAATTCCCATTATTTAATAACTTTAATATTATCATTTCCCCAAACCAAAAACCCACTAAACCCTAGTCACTGACACATCCATGATAGACCGAAATATGCATATATATAGGGCATATGTAAGGGTCAGTCGCAACTGCCCTAGCCACCGTCCCACCGCTATTTCGATAAACCATGACCATGGGTCCTTGACTACGTTTAGTAACCAGACTCAAACAAACTCCCAATTCCATCTCAATCCATTCTCAGACCAATAATCCATCATTATCAGTGATAAGTAACCGCGATAAACACTACGGGTCTGTTTAGTTGAATTACAACTAAACTTCCCGTGGTTTACGCGTATAATAAATTACAATCATGTATACCAGTAACAGTGATAATATCAGTAATGTCAATCAATAATTTCATAATCATTCATAATAAATAAATCTCCAGTCGTAACAGTACAATCGTACGGATGTACGGACGTACGGACAACTGAAAGTACAGAAATGTTACACCGCTCGATTAAAAAAATTAACATGTATTCTAGGTATCAAAATTTCCGTCTCCTCTCACTCTGCCCAAGCTCCGCCACTTAATGAAACTATCACTTTGTTAATTATTCTAGTAAAGTTAATTAAAGTTTGAAACTCTTAACATGATTTGAAATAAATAACAATTTGAGTTTTTATATGAATTCGATTTTGATAAAAAATTACACAATCTTGTTAAACACGCTTCCATCGTTGCGTCCTAGATGCTAAGATCCGAATGACATGAGCTTAAAGTAGTAGATTGTCTCTAATCGACAAACACTGCTTGATTTGACATATAATGGACAACTATTCGTCAAGTATTTGAAATAGTTTTAAAGTATTTGTATTCTTTTTACAATTTAATAATGTTTTTAGCATTATTTTTCATAATCAAAACCTCCCTTCACAAATCATTTTATTTTAGTAACAACTGAATATGCATTACTATGTTTTTGGTATAATTAGTTAATTTATATCCATAAGAACTCATACACTGATTTCATTCACACTATTCTATTATGTTAAGTAGGCATAGTTGATTAGTTTATTTAAGTGATAAATACATATGTATTTTAAAAACATATTTTTAACTATTTAGTGTATATTAAAAACATATGTGTTTAAAAAAATTAAGAAAAAGAAAAAGTTGACAAGACAAATAAAAAACAAAAAACAAAAATAAAAAACGAGAATTGCAATCGTCGATTACGATCGTTTGTAATTGAGGGAAAATCGGAGAAGACTTTGACAACGGCTACAATTTCTTACGAGACTTGCTTCATCTTCTTCAAACAGCGTTGAAGAACAATCCACCAATTAATCAACAACGGCTACAATTTCTTACGAGACTTGGTTGATCTTCTTCATACAGCGTTGAAGAACAATCCACCAATTAATCCACAATTTCTTCACCAGGTAAGCTTTCGATTTTGGGTTCCTTCTTTCGATTTAGGGTTCTTTGTTTGATTTAGGGTTCTTTGTTTGATGCAGTGAATTTTGGGGTTTTCTGCTGGTGTTAACAAGCGCTCATCGATAGGTACGCTGCTAACTTATGTCGGTCAATTTGCTGGTGATCAAATTGCAATAATGAAAAACAAACACAGATATTTTGGAGCAAAACTTGTTCTGATAAAACCAATTCTCAAGTCTTACATACGAACTGGAAAATACGTACAAAGAAAAAGATTTACAAATTCACCATTTGCAATTTCAGATTCACTAACATTAAGGGTTTTTTAATGTGCTGTGCTTTTCAATCTGGTCTAGGCTGTTTGGAGATAACTGATAATGATTTTACTATAATAAAAAGGATTGTTGTGGTAATGTAGAACTAGTTGATGTATGTCGAACTAGTAGCAATGATCATTTTGAAATCTCACATCCTTGCACCCCTTTGAATCCACCAATTTTGTGTTTGTTTTAGAAATTGTATATTATTGAAGGAATTTCTTGCATTTATAGCTTATTTTCAGTAATGATGTTTTGTTGTCTTAGTATGTTCTTGATTCTTCTTGTGTGACAGACTCAAGATATTCCTGTTCCGATTGCATGCCTTGCATCCAATATCCAACATTCCTACTGGATCAAACAGGTATTTACTAAAAACCATTTTGGGGGTGTTTGGGATCCTTAAATAAAAAGCTTATCTGCTTATTGCTATTCATAAAACAGATAGCCATTTTTCAGTGTTTAGATGGAATTGTTTGATTATTTGTGTTAAAATAAGTTGTCAAATTGTATGATAAGTAGATAGCCGTACCTTTAGTGTCCCTTTGATTGTCCAGATCTGAGCCAAAACTGCTTTCACTCTAACCAAGCAGGTTTTCCATCTCCCCCTGATCAATATTTCAGCCCACAATAAATCGTTCCTTTGATATATATCAAGAGTTTAACAGCTACCAAATGACTCTCCTTAGTCCGTTCCATAAAACGACTTACTACACCAACTGAGTAACTCAGATCATGTCATGTGTGAATCAAATATCTTAAACTTCCAATTATTTTGTGATAAGCAGTTGCATCAACCTCATTACCATCTTCATTGTTGGATAGTTTTGATTTATGCTCCATTGGTACCTTACTCTAATTGCATTCACTCATTCCAGCAAGTTTAAGTATTCTTTTTGCATACGCCGATTGCCTCGAGATGATTCCGGTTTTCTGTTGATCTACTTCAATTCCAAGGTTGTTAGAGAGCCTACCTAGATCACTTATATCAAACACCAACTTCATTTTCTCTTTGAAACAACTGATTTTTTTCTTCCTTTGGCCTAGTTACTGTAATATCATCGACATACACTCCTACTATAAGAAATGAATTCGTTTTCAGAGTGATATATACAGCCTGTTCATGCTTACATTTAACAAAGCCAAGTTCCTTTAAACCTTTATCTAACTTCGCGTTCCGTGCTCTTGGAGCCTGCCTCAAACCGTAAAATGCCTTGCTCAGTTTATAAACATACTTTTCTTTTCCCTTTATCACAAACCCATCTGGTTGATTGGGCAGAGCTTGTTGAAATCTAGGGCTAATCAAACACCCGACTTGTGATCTCTAGGGTTTATGAAACACCTCCTCGCATTTTGAAGCATATGGCTTATCGAATTTTAACAGTTGTTTGGGAATTGGTTGGCGAATTGCTGGACTGGGAGTCATAATAGTGACGTATTTGCGTATGCATTTTTCTTAGTAATTCGGCTTGTATATAGCAGCAACTCTTTCAACTAGTGGTTATTTTGTGATTTTGGGGCTCTGTGGTTGTCATGATGGTTTACTCTTTCTAAACTTATATGTTTTATAAACTTGTTTATGCTTGTAACACCTATGTTATGTGATGATGGTTGTTGACGACTGTGAAACACTAAATGGGTAGTTCTTGCGTGCATTTTTATAAGATTATAGCGGTTGCTTGGGTGGATGTTTTGCACCCAACATGCTACATGAGTAGTGATATTAGTAGGATGTGGCATGTGCATTCATGCATTTTCCTTTTGTCATTTGTTTTGCGAATGGGTGTACAGAAGCCGATTCTTCAAACGCAGCTGTAAGATGCATTGCCTAAAATCCCAAGGCTCTTAAAGCCCAAGACCCATAAAGGCCAAGGCCTATAAAGCCAAGGCCAATAAAGCCCAAGGCTTTAGCCTAGGACCAATAAAGCCGAACGCCTACGGCCTATAAAGCTTTGAGGAGCCGATGACCTTAAGCATAGAGCCTATTGCCTAAGCGGAACGCCTAAGGTCTAAAACCTAGAGCCTAAGCCTAAAGCTGAAAGCCTAAAGCCGAATGCCTGCCCACAAAGCTTAAGACCTATAAAGCCTAACGCTAAGGCCTATAAAGCCTAGATCCAATGGTCTAAAGCATCAAAGCCTATGGCCTAAGCGTAGAGCCTAAAGTCTTAAGCCTAAAGCCTAGGGCCGAAGGCCTAGAGAGCCGGGACGATAAAGCATGAGCCCTAAATCAAGAAGTCGATTCCAAAGATGCAACTGCCAGCCTCGTAAGGGTGAAGTCTTTCATGCAATCAAGAAGAAACATTCCATCAACGCTCATCTGTATACTTTAATTTTCTTTGTTCATAAGGTGATTGAAAAGAAAACAAAAGCTGCTGCTTCTTCTTTGTTCAATAACAAAAGGTGGCTTACGATTTTGTGTTCTTTATTTCGATTTTGGGTTCTTTGTTTGATTTAGGGTTCTTTGTTTGATTTTGTTCAGGTAACAAGATCTACATAAACGATCCACCAATTTCTTAACAACGGCTACAATTTCTTCACTTAATGCATTACTATGTTTTTGGTACAATTTCTTCACTTAATGCCAGATAATTTTTCGATTTAGGGTTCTTTGTTTTGATTTAGGGTTCTGTGTTTGAGTTAGGGTTTTGTGTTTGATTTAGGGTTCTTTGTTTGATGCAGAGAATTTTGGGGGTTTCTGTTGATGGCTTGATGCAGAGATTTTTGGGGTTTTCTGCTGGTGTTAACAAGCGCTCATCGATAGGTACGCTGCTAACTTATGTCGGTCAATTTGCTGGTGATCAAATTGCAATAATGAAAAACAAACACAGATATTTTGGAGCAAAGCTTGTTCTGATAAAACCAAATCTCAAGTCTTAAATACGAACCGGAAAATACGTACAAAGAAAAAGATTCACTCTGCCATGCAGAAAATAAAACACACTCACTGAAAAGATTTACTCTGACATGGTTTGTAATGATCTTCTTGTTCCTTCTTTTAATTGTGGTCATCACACATCAAATAGGAGCTAGATTCATGATTTCTTGATAAACCAACCCAACTTATCTCCTGCTTCTATCGTGAATCAGGAACCCGTTCGTGCTCATGATCTAGCATTCGTTCTTTGAACCTTGGTGTTTCAAACGGTTAATCATTAACTGAAAAGGTATAATTTTTCTCATCGGTAGATTAGATTAGTTAAAATATCTGTGTTTGTATGTTTGTAATCATGATCCTGATTGAGAATTTTAAAAAAGTGTTAAACTTTGAAACCCTAATTCCGCTGCGTTATATTAAATATGGATTTAATATACTAATTGGTCAAACTTGTTTTTACTTAAAAGTCAAACCGAATAACACCATGATTCCCAACAGTGTTATCAGAAGCACGCTTAGAACATGCAAATCGGATCCGGTCAGTTTAACCGGTTACAGATCACAAACTCTAAATTGTTTAATGTTTTGAGTTTCTGATCCAGATATAGATCTGAATAATTATTTGGATAAAATTAATTATTTGGTCAAAGTTGTAATTAACCAAAAGAATTACCCAATTTAATTATAAAGTTATGATTGAATATGTAAATCAGGCCCGACCCTGTGTTTGTTTGGTTGTTTAATTTTTCAGTTTTGGTTTATTATATAGTTTGGCCCATTTTGATGGCTCAAAGTTGTAATAGAATAGGGTATGTATTTTTTCATTATGTATTTCAATTTCTTGTAAATTTTGTAATAACAAAAGACCTGAAGACAAAACTGAAGAATCAAGATCAAGAAGCACGGATCTGGAGGTTAGTGAGAGCAACTCAAGATCACAAGATGCACTATTCATCATTGTGTGTTGTGACCCCGTGACCTAGTTTGTTTTGCTACTTGGCTCTAGCAAAATCAAACACAATTTGGCCTTATGATTTACATATTTATTTAATTTGATATTGTGGTTGCTTTATCTTATAAATGTTATAATATACCAACCAAATACCAAAAAGGTTTTAAAAGGAGTTTTAAAACATAATTGCAATAAAATGTAACAAATTCAAAAACTAATCAATTTTGCAACTTGTAAAAGTTTTATAAAATTCAAAAACTATAATTTTTCAGTGTTTAGATGGAATTGTTTGATTATTTGTGTTAAAATAAGTTGTCAAATTGTATGATAAATAGATAGCCATACCTTTAATGTCCCTTTTATCGTCCAGATATGAGCCAAAACTTCTATCACTACAAGCCAATAGTTTTCCATCTCCCCCTGATCGATATTTCAGCTCACACTGAATCATTCTTTGATATATCTGAAGAGTTTAACAGCTACCAAATGATTCTCCTTAGTCTGTTCCATAAAACGACTTACTACACCAACTGAGTAACTGAGATCAGGTCCTGTGTGAATCAACTTTCTTAAACTTCCAATGATCTTGAGATAAGCAGTTGCATCAACCTCATTACCATCTTCATCGTTGGATATTTGTTATTTATGCTCCATTGGAACCTTACTCGAATTGCATTCACTCATTCCAGCAAGTTTGAGCATTCTTTTTGCATACACCGATTGCCTCGAGATGATTCCGGTTTATGTTGATCTACCTCAATTACATGGTTGTAAGAGAGTCTACCTAGATCACTCATATCAAACACCAACTTCATTTTCTCTTTGAAACAACTGCTTTTTTCTTCCTTTGGCCTAGTTACTATAATATCATTGGCATACGCTCCTACTATAAGAAGGAACCGTTTTCTGAGTGATATAGACAGCCTCTTCATGCTTACATTTAACAAAGCCAAGCTCCTTTAAAACTTTATCTAACTTCGCGTTTCATGCTCTTGGAGCCTGCCTTAAATCGTAAAGTGCCTTGCTAAGTTTATAAACATAATTTTCTTTTCCTTTTTTCACAAACCCATCTGGTTGATTTACGTACACTTCTTCACTAAGTTCCCCATTCAGAATGCAGACTTTACATCGAGATGATGCACAAACCAACCTCCTGATGCTGCCATAGCTTTAAGAGGCCTGATTGTTTCAATTCTCACAACAGGTGCATATACCTCTTCAAAATCAACTCCTTTCTTCTATGTGTGTCCTTTTGCAACCGGGCTGGCTTTATGCTTTTGTTATTTTGCCATCCTTATCCTTTTTCCGTTTGGAAACCCATTTGAGCCCAATTGCTTTTTGACTAGTCGGCAACTTGACAAGTGACCAGGTTCTATTTCGTGAAGACTGGTATTCTCGAATCAGATTATAAACTCAGAACTTTTATTGAATACAATAAGAGGTACAATTTAACCTAGACCCTTAGCGTCTATTTATACTACAAACAACCTTAAAAAGTCAAATTTATATTCCTAAAAACATGCTGAAAAAACAAAACAATCTTAATCCAAAACTAATTTAAACTAAGACTTCTAATTTAATCCCTTTAACTATTTAACATTACAAGATTAGTCCAACATTTTGTTCAATAGATTCCAGTTCACATTGCATAGCATCCTTCACATCTTTATCTACAACACCTTCTTCAAAACATGTTTGCTCATCATTAATGAGATACAAAGTCTCGTGATCTTGCATTGGTGACGTGACATCATATACATCATCCAAACACCGAAAGCCACGAATAGGAGTGTGATCGGAAAGACTGAGCTTCTAAATGGGTAGTTCTTGCATTTTTATATGATTGTAGGGGTTGCTTGGGTGGATGTTTTGCACACAAAATGATAGATTAGTAGTGATAGTATGATGTCCAATGTGCATGCATGCATTTTCCTTTTGTCATTTGTTTTGCAAATGGGTGGCGTGTATAAAAATGTATATGGAAACATAAGCCGATTCTACAAACGCAACTGTAAGATGCATTGGCCAAAATCCCAAGGCTCTTAAAGCCCAAGACCCATAAAGGCCTTGGCCTATAAAGCCAAGGCCAATAAAGCCCAAGGCTTTAGCCTAGGACCAATAAAGCCGAACGCATATGGTCTATAAAGCTTTGAGGAGCCGATGACCTTAAGCATAGAGCCTATTGCCTAAGCAGAACGCCTAAGGTCTAAAACCTAAAGCCTAAGCCTAAAGCCGAAAGCCTAAAGCCGAATGCCTGCCCATAAAGCCTAAGACCTATCCTAACGCTAAGGCCTATAAAGCCTAGATCCCATGGTCTAAAGCATCAAAGCCTATGGCCTAAGCGTAAGGCCTAAAGTGTTAAGCCTAAAGCCTAGGGTCGAAGGCCTAGAGAGCCGGGACGATAAAGCATGAGGCCTAAATCAAGAAGTCGATTCCAAAGATGCAACTTTGAGCCTCATCACTTTGCTTGGCTTCTAGTAATGCCACTTTACCTCAAGATAATCATCATACTTTGTCTTTATTCTTGGCTTGTTTTTGCTTAGCAAGCCATAGTTATGATTCACTTGTTTTACTTGTTCAAAAATATTCTTGCCTTATTTTTTTTATATTGTTGCACGAATTTGTTAATCCAAGTCATTGGTATGCCCTTCAAGTATACAAGTTCAGTATTTAAGGAATTATTAATAGGGATAATTTTGTAGAAACATAACCAAGTTTTAATTTTGTTCCAATTAAGTCATTCAAACTTTTTTTTGTTTCAACTAAATAAATTAGGTTTATTTTATGTTTCAATCCTACATATGTGACCTATATCACTTGTAACCATGACGTGGAAATAACATTAACTTTTTTTTAGAAATTGTTAAAAAATTCAAAAAAATAAAAAATATTTCGGAAAATTTTTAAAAATATGAAAATTTTGAATCTAAATTCAAATTCAAATAAAATTCAGAACTTCAATTTAAAATTGATTTAGATTTGGGTTGATTGAAAAATATCACACGATGAAATTCAGTCATTTGATTTTTGTTGGGTTTAAACAGGTCGATTCAATATTAATTTTTTTTATTATAAAAAAATACATAATAACTGAAAGTCAAATAAAATTAGATAATAATTAGGTAAACTTAAATGTTAAATATAGTTTCACCTGTTTACATTTATAGTAATTCTAGTCTTCATTTTCTTCGTTTGTTACAAAACTCATTTCTAAACTTTTTGAATCTTTCACCATTACGAGTCTACCCAATTTTACTTACGTTAATCACTACCGGTCTAAACAATTTTACTTACGGTAATCATCATCTCTTATATTGATTTTTGTAGAAACTTGAATCAATTTTACTTACGTTAATCACTACCGGTCTAACCAATTTTTATATGTTTCAAAAACATAATGTGTCATTCCATAGTAAAAGGCCTCTACACTTTCCAACGATTATATCAAGCTTCTAATATTTGTGAAACTCGTTTATGAACTTTTTACAAATTTGTGCAATTACTTGTCTCGTCACTTTTACTTAGGATAGCCACTTGTCTTGATTCAAGTCTAGAAATTAAGTTGAGTTTTGCAATCTCTTTGCTTTGCTAAAATCATACTTGATAATTTACTTCCACTTTCTTTTTAATGTATTTTCAATTTATATTTTTTTCTTGCTACCTCAGACTTTTTACCTTTGATACTTTAACATCACTTATTACTATTATGGTATATTTTACAAAGGATGAAAAATACATTATGTTACATTATGTTGTATATATGTTAAAATAAAAAATGAGGGTGCACATGCAAGTCACGTGCAACTTTAACCATTTTTTTAATCGTTCGTAACTATTTTACATGTTAACATTTTTAATCGTTACATTTTTAACGAGTATAATATTGCTATATTAAAAAGTTACCAAAACTAGGTGTTCATGAAACTTGCGTTTTTATGGCATTTTTGAACACTACTATGAAAACATAAACACTTAAGTTTAAACCTGGTTTTTTTAAACTTAGTTTTATGGTATTATCGAATAAAATATATTGAAAATCACCATAAAACATATTTATGCTTGATTTTATAAAAAATGGTGAACGCCACCATTAGGCGCCCCTCACCGACCGGTCTCACGGCCAACATGAGGGAGGTAAATCGCGTGACCTAAGGAAAATTGGGTGGTGCCGGGCTTTGAACCCTAGACCTCCATTATGGATTTCCACCCCCTTACCACAAGGCCACCATCGCGAGGACAAATGCTTGATTTTATAGTGTTTTTGTTTTATGGTGTTTTTAAGCACTAAACAAAATAATAAACGCTTAATTTTGCACTTTGTATTTTTAAACTACATAATTTAATTACATAGGAGCATTTTATGGCGTTTTTTATGTGTATGTGTTGAGTAAAAACACAGCATGTATTTTAAAGATAAAACACCATAAAAATTGTTATTCGAAGAAAATTTTGAACATAAGAAAAAACATATAGAAAAACACCATAAATCATCGTTTTCCTTTTTGTTTATTCATTAAAAAACACTATAAAACAATTTTATGAACATCAAAAACACACCATAAAACGCTAAGTTTCATTAACATAAGAAAAAACACCATAAAAAAACATTTTCTTAAAACATGTTAAAAAAGCCATAAAAACACAAAGTCGAATACGACACCCAATTATTTGTTTTTTAATGTATCAATGTTATACTCGTTGAAAAGATAAAAAAAATTATTGATATTATGGTGTAATTTTTTTTATAAAATAATTACGTGAGCTTTTGAAAAGAAGGAGATGTTATAAAAAGTCAACAATGTGAACTTGAAACAAGGAATGAGCAGTACATAATGTGGGAACTTGAAACAAGGAATAAAATCCGACTTTCTCCTAAAGAATCGTGCAAATATTGACTGCAACGAATACTACCTAGTTACTCGATCAATTTGACAAGTTCTTCACTCCTTTATTCAAACATGCGGAAATATTAACCCAAATGAACAAATAAACCCATTTGACCCGACCAAAGTAAACGATTACCCAACAAGCACCTCCTAATTGTTTATTGTCTAGTTCAAAGCAGGGTCAGTTCCTCATCATCCATCCGAATCAAGCTAGCCTCCTTTTCTTACTTTGGACGCTCATTGTTGTAATGATCAAGTTCACCACACTTGTAACATTTAACGTGATTTTTATTCCGCTAGAATCAATGTGATTTTTTTCCCTGCCACATTGATCACAGCCGTGTGTCTCTTTTCTGGCCAACAATAAACTATCTTGAATGTCTTCCATCTTTTCGGATCCTTTTATACGCTCCTCGCAGGCCTTCAATCTTCCAACCGCCTCGTCAAATACCATCGAATCCAACTTGAAATATTGCTATATTGAAGCCATGATTTGGAGAAATGGCCAATGTTTTTTGTGACCGGACCGGAGACTGCTAACGATTCGGCGGTTGGACTGGAACCGGAAGAAACGGTCGGACCTGAATAGCGCAAGCTTAGATCTGGTTAGCGCAGTTGGCGACGGTCGGCGGTGCGGCGGTCGGTGACGATGGCGGCGGTGGGTGATGGAGCAAGCTAGCAAGCTCATATCCAATTGACGAGAGTCGTGCGGTTGGGAGACTGGTGCGGTAGTGCCAGTTAAGGTTTATTTGTGTTTAGAGAGAGAGAGCGCACTGAGAGAGAGAGAGCCGAGAAAGGTCGAAATAGAGAGAGAAACCAGGGTGGAGTTTATTGAAGGATGTGAAATGGAAGTCTGGAGGAGACAACATCAGGGAGTAAAATATAATTCCACCAATCACAACAAGAAACCGTTTTCAACTTTTCATAATACCAGCAACTTACAATATCGCCTAATAATACCACCTTGAACAAATATCGGTGCCAGTTAAAAAAACATGAATATAAATACTATATATATTTATAAAATATTTAAAATGTCATCCGGTTTTTAAAACAGGTTCGACCGTTCCGACCGCTGACCAGTTAAGAGACCGGTTCGACGTCCGGTCCGGTTTTAAAAACATTGGAAATGGCTTAGGCATCGAGTCAAGCTATCTTTTGACCAAATCCACATCTTCAAGCTCATACCCAAGGCTCCTTACCTTTGATGCTAAACCGGTTAATATTGCTACAAAATCATCAACCGTTTCACATCTTTCATGTGCAAACTTTCAAGCTCCCTCTTCAATGTTGCAAGTCGAGCCACTCTCACTTGATCCACTTCTAAATACCATGTTTTCAATCCGTCTCACACTTGTTTTAGGTCGGTGTAACTCGACAATTGCAAAACCATCTCCTCGGGTATCGTTTGAAACAAGAAAGCTAGTGATTGTTTCGACTTCTTAGGATCGATTCTTTCACCTAAAACTCTTGGTTCGACGGTCTCCCATTTCCCATTTGCATCCATAATCGACTTCACTTTGACCGCCCAAACCGGATAATTCATAGGGGTCAAAACCGGAACTTGATAAGACATCGAACCACCTTCTTTAACCGGTACCATTGCCGCTTTGAAAGCTTCAACTCTTTTGTCGGTCAACATGTTACAAGAGTGCTATTCCATCGATCAAGAAAACAAGCTACCGCCTTTACCCTTTTTTTAAGCCCGCTAAACAAACAAAATCCAAAGCCACCTGCTTTGACGGATTCTTCACGTCCGTTTTTCACGCACCTCCGACGACTCTTCACGCAAACAGGCTGATCAAGAGCATAAGCTGCTTCGTGACTCTTCAACCTTAAGCCACGTTCAAAATCACAGCCCCTTCAAAATAAACCTAAGCTCTGAATACCAAATGTTGATATATAAGCTCTTTTATAGCAAATTATATACACAAAACTCACACCAAAATGATTCACGTATGGAACTTGAAGAGTGAAAAACAAGAAAAGTAAAATTGTGATTGAAAAGAAAACAAAAGATGCTGCTTCTTCTTTATTCAATAACCAAAGGTGGCTTTTAAATAGCCTTGCAGAAGAATATAGGCGTCACCTTTTAATGCTGCTAACCTTCTGTTAATAAGTTTTTAATCGATTTCTTTCTTTTTCACAGCTCAAACGTGTTTGGTCTTTTTAATTTAATTTATTTTTTTTAACAGCAACCTTTTATATTACTTTTTTTTAATGATATATACTCAAACTCTGAACATCAAAGAAAATAATATCTCAACTTTAATAAATTGTTATTTGAAAGTAACTATGAGTTAATTTCAAGCGTGTGTTTGGCAAAAAGTTTGAGACAACTTTACTGCATTAACCTTTTCTTTATTATTAGCTTTTTAAAGCTTTATAAACTTTAAAGGCTTAAAAAACCAATAAAACTAACATTAAAAATAAATAAATAAACCTCTAGCAACATATAGAAAAATAACAAGAGCAACTTCAAATTATAGCATATATAATTGACGTCCTTCAGAATGTATGTCCGTATGTGGACAAATTAATCTACTTTGAATATGCATCAATACTTAATTGTCGGAGATGATTCAATCTTTGAAAGTAGATGATGATCGAAGCCATGGGCCCATGGTAACGTTAAGGTTAAGAGTCTTGTTGTCAATCTTGATAGATTTGATTATTTCTTTTTGGTATCGTTCTTGATTGATCTTATGTGATTTGAGGTGAAGAATCCCTTAGAGAAGAAGAATAGGTAATATCAAATTAGGATAAACAAACTTCTAAAACTACAACCTTAACCATTATTTTATTATTATGAACTATCATCGCTATTGCCTATCTGATTATTTTAATATTATAGATATAGCGATTTTTTGTCATCGTTATAGATTTAATTTGTTATTATTGGATAGAACCGTTTTACATCCATCTCAAAACATCTTATATAAATCAGGAATATATCCTACTCCTTCGGATACAATCCTACTTTGAGATTATCTTTGTCCATCAAGATAATCCAATTACGTAAACATACTTTTAACAGAAAACAAGACAAGACATAAATACTTAATTTCAATTATAGTCTTCTGGCTATTTAATTTACCAAGATTGGCTAACAACACCAACATTTTTATTGTTATAATTGTTCTTAATCTGCATTCTAATCATGTGTCAGTTTGTTCAATTTATTGATTCTGGTTTTTGATTGATGATAGACGTTAAACATTCAGATGTATTTTGGTTTAATTATATATTCTAAAAGTGTTTTAAATGTTTAATCAGATCATATTATTTAATCATAATGTGGAGTTAATCAGGTCAGATTGATTGTGTAGTTTAAAAGTTTAAATGATAAATCCGTAGTTTTTTTTTAAAGAATTTCTAATTATGTTTTTATGTTTTATGTATAATTTTAGTGTTAAAAGTATGTTTTATAAATATCTTTTGTGCATAAATATATTTTTAGCATTTTCTAAGTTTCGAGTGCCTCACATATTTTTTAGTATTTTTAAAACCAAGACTTATCTACTTGATGCATATGACTTCATATCAAAATTTATTCAAATTCAAAATTTTTGAGTCCTTTGTAGTCTTGGTAGTCTAAGTTATTGGTATCGTTACACGAACATGCTAGTCTAGGTCCATGGTATGTGCTGCAAGAAGAAAAGTTTACTAAACTATAAATTGAATATGATGATGTAAAGGTTTTTTTTACAAACATTGCATCAACAAAGACTAAAGATTCTTTTTTTAAGACGTAACTCCTTATCAGATTTCAAAATTTTGGCCTTTTTTCCTTTTTCGACTTCTGGTTTGAAAAAATTGCATTTTTTTTATTCCTGCTTTATTCTTTTTTGATAAAAAATCATTGAATACCCATTAATAAAAAAAATATCATGTTTTTTAACTTTCTTGTTTGTTTCATTTTTCTGAAGACCAACTATTGTAGATCCAAATTAGTGTTTTTTTTTATGTTTCAAAATATATAAAACGTTTTATATATTTTGAAACAGTCTCGTCACTTTTACTTATTATAATTACTTGTCTTGATTTATGTCTAAACAAAACTTATTTGTTAAAACTTTTTAAATTTCTACCCTGCGAAACTCATTTCTAAATTTTATGTATCATACTTTGTCTTTAGTTTTGCCTTGTTTTTACTTTGCAAACCATAGTTATGATTCACTTGTTTTATTTGTTCAAAAATATTTCTCTTATTACATCATGTTCTTACCTTTGCTTTTAATACATCACTTGGGGTTACTATCATGTCCAATCGAATTAAACTTAAACTTCTAAGGTTTTATCCAATTTTCTTCATTTTAACTTTTTAAACTTTGTTTCTTTTTCTATTTAATTTTCAATCTTTACAAAACTTGCTTTTTAGTTTTTGAAATTTTCATAACCCGCAGTCTAGCCAATTTTACTTAAATAATCATCGTTGCACATTTTTTCCCCTCATGTTTTGGCAATTTAATTAATTTGTCACTATCTTATGCTCTCTGTTTTATTTGTCAAACATCTCTGCTTACAGTCAGACCCAATTTATGTAAACTTCAATGTTAAATATATTTCAATTTTTTACAGTTTTAGTAAATCTAGTCTTCATTTTCTTCGTACAATACTCAATTACTGGTCTAATAAATTTTACTTACGATCTTCATCATCTCTTATATTGATTTTTATAGAAACTTCGAATCAATTTTACTCTCTATTTTGCAAACTATATTCGTAGATTCACTTGCTCATTTTATTTCATTATGTTCTGGCAATTCATTTAATTTCTCACAACCTCATGTTAGTCATAAACATCTCATGCTTACCATTTCCGTATTAATTAAACTATAATGTTATATATATTTTCTACTTTTTACATCCTCAGTAATTTAGAATTCAAATTCCTTCTCATTACAGTTGTTTCAAAACTCTTTTCGAAACATTTTGTAATTTTCGTCACTATTTGTCTCTACACTTTTTCTTAGGACTTTCATGGTACTTTATCATGATTCTTGATGAAAATAAGCTTAGTTTTACAAACTCCACTTTGCAGACCATTGATGATTCCGTTTCGTCACTAGTTGTCTCACTACTTGTTGCATATACCAATGACTTCATAACAAAATTTATTAATTTTCAAAATTTTTAACTTCTTTTTAGTCTTGCAAGAATATAATACTTGAATAATAATTAAGAATTGACAAATGAATATGATGAAGACGTAAAGATTTTTTTTTTCTATCAATGGCTTCATAACAAAATTTGTTAATGTTCAAAAATTTTAACTTCTTTTTAGTCTTGCAAGTCTAAGGGGGTGTTTGTTTTTTTTAAAAAATATCTTCTAACCTCTTATGTCTGCGCCGCGCAGATGCGAGAAGAGGTTAGACTGTTTGTTTTCTCGAAGATATTTCATTAAAAAAGGTCTGCTCGACCTCTTCTTGGCGCAGAAATGGACCAAGCTCTTTTGAGCTCTTCCAACCTCTTCTCCTCATTTACTCCCCCATTTTCAGCCCCTTCGACCGAACTCCTCCACCGCCATCGCCGTCGCCGCACTGCTCCACCGCCATCCCTTCGACCGTACCCCACCGAGGGTTCCTTCGACCGTACCCCACCGAAGCTTCCTTCGACCGTACCCCACCGAGAATTCCTTCGACCGTACTCCACCGAGGGTTCCTTCGCCGTCGCCGCCCTGCTCCACCGCCATCCCTTCGAACCACCGAGGGTTCCTTCGTTCGATTGCAGGTTAGGGTTCGAGATTGCAGGGTTCCTTCGTTCGATTGCAGGTTAGGGTTCCTTCGTTCGATTGCAGGTTAGGGTTCGTTCGATTGCAGGTTAGGGTTCGAGATGGTGACGATGGTGGACGATCGGAGGGTTCAACGGTAGTGGAGGACGGTGGTGGCTCAACGGTAGGTGGAGGGGGATGATCGGAGGTGATGGTGATCGGTGGGGTTGAGCAGATGATCGGAGGTGATGGTGATCGGAGGTTGGGTTTTCATAAGAAGAGGTTTATTTGTTTGAAGATGTTTTTGGAAAACAAACACCCTCAAAAACTCTTCTTGCAGGGGTTTGGTCCACCTCTTCTGCAAAAGAGGTTTGCAGATGTGATCCGCAGACCGCAGACGTTTTACCTCTGAAAAAACAAACACCACCTAAGTCATTGGTATCGTTACACAAACATGTTAGTCTAGATCATGGTATGTGTTGCAAGAAGATAGGTGTGTTGCTTGAATAATAATTAAGAACTGACAAATGAATATGATGAAGACGTAAAGATTTTTTTTCTACAAACATTGATTCGAATATGATGATGTAAAGATATTTTTTTCTACAAACATTGATTCATCAAAGACTGATGACTCTTTTTTTAAGGCAACTCCTTATCTGATTTCAAAATTCTGGTCTTTTTCCACCCTTTTTTGTGCACTCTTGTTTTGAAAATTTTGCATTGTTTTATTTCTGGCTTTTTTTTTTTTTAGAAAATCACTGAACACTCATTAATAAAAATATTTTGTGTTTTCCAACATTCTTTGTTTGTTTCCACCTTTTATTGTTTGTTTCATTTTGATAAAAAAAAAATCATTGAATGCCCTATTTATACTTTGCAAACCATAGTTATGACTCACTCGTTTTATTTGCTCAAAAATATTTTTCTTATTACCTCACACTTTTACCTTTGCTTTTAAACCATCACTCATGCTTATCATGCCCAATCAAATTAAATTTTTAAGGTTTTATCCTGTTTTCATCAATTTAACTTTTTACAATGTTTCTTTTTTATTTAATTTTCAATCTTTGCAAAGCTTGCTTTTTTAGATTTTTGTAATTTTCATTCTGCCGTTTCTATCGGTTTCGCGTTGACGGTGATTGGTTCACCTTCGAGAAACGGCGTCCTCAGAACTTTCCAAGTTGTGTAAGTTGGGTATTGCAGAGTCTCTGTGATTGGAAACTTCGTTTTTTCTTTGTCAATAACAATTTTCTGCCTGCTCGGTTGCCACTTTGTGATATGCGGAATCCCATTGTCGATGGGGCGCCGCCTCTTCGGGATTGTGATGTTCCCCTATTTCGGTTGTTGGTCGAAAATCCTACTCCCGCGATTGTTTTTCCTGAACCGGTTCTTGTAGAAGGAACCAAATTTTCGGTAGGAGGCAGTATAGGGGGCACAATAGCATCAATCCCCCATTGGAGCCATGGTCACAGACACTACCTCCGTAAGCACCGCCGAGGCATGAACTTCAAGACACTGGGAAGATCCAGGAGCACTCACCCCACCGGGGGAATAACCACGTTTAGTTCATATGATTCTCGGACAGGGGAATCCGCAAACACCGCCACATCCGCCTCAACCACCACCTTACCCTTCTTTTTGTGCAAAGAAGAAACCTCCTCCGGTTCATCATCATCATCATCATCATCATCATCATCAAGCACGATTGTCGAAGGACAAACTTCCTTCCGCGTGCCAGAAATGAGGGTAGCAACAGAAGACACCTCCGGCAGAGTTACAGCAGTTCTCTGACCACTCCTACGCAGGCGAAGCTTCAAAGGAGGATGCGAAGACGGCTCCGCAGACTCCGGCACAGAACGAGTAAGACGCCCCCTTTTCTCCAAAAGAGCATTCAAAGGTAGTTCGTCACTAGATATCTCTTCAGCAGATCCGGAGGGGGATACAGGCAACAGCTCCATCTGCGGTGGCGGAGGGGGAGGAGTAGAAGATTCGATAGCCACGAACTCCATACCGCGGTTGGCTTTCTTCAGAATCTTGAGCAAATTCATTTCTACAACAAAAATAGACAAGAAAGCGGTCAGAAAAACATACAATCACGAATGGCCAAAGCTATACATCAAAAATAAAAAGACCTTGGTCCACTTCCATCACCGCAGGCCGGAACTCAGGCTCATCCCACAAAGGATTCACACGGGCCATTACAAGAACCAGTCCATGAAAAACAATCGCAGGAGTAGGATTTTCGACCAACAACCGAAATAGGGGAACATCACAATCCCGAAGAGGTGGGGCGATGGGATTCCGCATATCGCGAAGTGGCAACCGAACAGGCAGAAAATTGTTATTGACAAAGAAAAAACGAAGTTTCCAATCATGGAGACTCTGCAATACCCTACTTACACAACTTGAAAAGTTTTAAGGACGCCGTTTCTCGAAGGTGAACCAATCATCATCAACCAGAAATTGATAGAAACGGCGGAATAGGGGAATATTGGGCTCACCGCCCATCGCTCTACACGCAATCTCAAAATGCATCAAGCGAAGAAGCCCTAACGGGTGCACTTGAGAAAAGTGGACTTCGAAAAATCGGATAATCGAAAACAAGAACGGAGAAAGAGGGTATCAAACGCTGCAAGACTTAAAAACCTGGGTAAACACAGTGACCCTATCACTGCAATCGGAAATTTATCACCGGGACGTGGCAATCGGGGATTGACAGAGGCCGGAATTTGGTATAACCGGCAGAAGCTTTGTAATTCCCCTTGCGACAGTAACCATGACATCGACCCTAGCCCACGCCTGTCCATAGAACAAGAAAATAATACAAAAAAGAAAGGAAACTTACTCAACGATGGCGGTGGGATTGAACGAGAGAGAACCAGGCGGGAAGAAGAAAGAGAAGGAAGAGAAAAATGAAATGATAGGAGGTTTCAAATCATTAAGGGCGCATACGTGGCCTTACCCCAACCGCACAAATTACACGGAAAATTCCAAATTTACCCTTGAAAGGGTACAACAATCTATCGGTGGGAACCGCCAAAAACGCCCAAAAACTGGAAAAAAAAGAGAGAGAAAAGGAAAGAACAGCAAAAAGGCAAAAAATAGAGCATCACAGAAGGTGACCCCTAAAAAGAGGCACCAACTAAACTGGGAGACTTGATGACGGCACATAGAGATGCCACAATTAAGGGAAAGCATGGTTGCATTAATTAAACGCAATCATGAACCTAGACAAGTATTAAATGAAGCTCATTTGGCATTCAATGAAGGACATGGCTGGCAATTAATGAAGGGAAGGCCAGCCGCACATCAGTCAAGGTGACTGATGATTTAACGAAAGGTCCTTACCCTGAGGACAAAGAACCAGGAGGTAAGAACTTTGGGGGAAAAACCAGAAAGAAAATATATAAATGGGGAAGATAAGAGAACTCGGCTGATTCATTGATTACTCCTCAATTACTTAGAAAACAAGCATTAAAAAGAGCGACCGGCATTTAAGGAGATTAAAAGGTCCTTACGCAGGGACGGAGGAAGCCAGTATTCCCTTGCAAGCTGAGTTTGTATTTCCTTAGTTTCTTGTAATGTTCATGTAAAGAACCTTTCTTGTAACCCCGTATAATTCCTTACATTCAATGCAATGAGGAATGTTTGTACTACCCCTGTTTAGTGAATGAGACTATCGTTTGAGCTTTGCTTGTGTCATTCATAATCAAATACGCAGTAATTTGGTTCATCAAGTCTCGTTTCTATACTTCATGTACATTGCATCAACATTGACTAAAGACGTAACTTCTTATCCGCTTTCAAAATTTTGGCCATTTTTCCTTTTTCAAATACCTTTGTTTTGAAAATTTTGCATTGTTTTATTTATGCATTATTCTTTTATGATAATAAAATCATTGAACACCCATTAACAAAAAAAATTCGTGTATACCAACACAAAATGAAAAAATTCGTGTATACAATCATTCCATTACAAAATAAACTTTCCTAGGTGGATTTCAAGCTTCTAATAGTTGTGAAACTAGTTTATGAACCTTTTATATATTTTGCAACTACTAATCTCGTCACTTTTAATTGGAATAATTATTTGTCTTGATTCATGTCTAAACAAAACTCATTTGTTAACATTTTTTTAAATTTCTACACTAATCTAGTTTTCTTGCTTGGATTTCTCATGTCATGAAACAAAGTCGAGTTTTGCAATCTCTTTCCTTTGCTATATAAGCATACTTGCTTTACTTGCGCTGTTTTTTTGTCGTATTTGCAAATTCATATTTTTACTTGGCACTTACATCGTTACCGTTGTTTCTCTGACGTCTCTTATGCCTAATATATGTGTGTGTGTATATTCAAATTAAGCTTCATGGTTCCAAATTATTTTCAACATTTTTACCTTTAACTTAACTCTAGTCTTCATTTTCTACATAGTTACAATTACTACGAAACTAATTTCTAAACTTTTTATACTTTGCTTCATACCTTAGATCGTCATACTTTGTCTTTATTCTTATTGTGTTTTTACTTGCAAACCATTTTTTTCTTATTACGTCACGCTCTTGTCTTTGCTTTTAAAACGTCATTCATGCTTACTATTGTGTCCAATCAAATTAAGCTTCGAAGGTTCTTTCCTCTTTTCATCCATTTAACTTTTTAAACTTTGTTTCTTTTTCTATTTAATTTTCAATCTTTACAAAGTTTGTTTTTGAATTTTCTTTTTGTAATTTTCATCACTCACAGTCGGCCAATTTTATGTAAAATAATCGTCAATGCACATTTTATTTACTCATGTTTTGGCAATTTATTTAATTTGTCACTAGCTCAAGCTCTTTCTTTTGTCTCTCAAATGTCTCATGCTTACTATCACATCCAATTTATGTAATCTTCAATGTTAAGAAATAAGAATAGTTTCAACTGTTTACAGTTGTAGTAATTATAGCGCCTTCATTTACTTCTACTTTCATTTGTTACAAAACTCATTTCTAAATTTTTGTAACTTTCACCATTACGAGTCTACCCAATTTTACCTACATTCATTCACCTGAACAGAGTGACTAGTGGATCAGACATTGGCTTTTATAGCTATAATATAAGGACTACCATATTATGAATTTGGCTTGTGATATACCATGGACTTGGGACGGTTGGTATTTTGAGTTTTGATAACTCGGTTCGTTTGTGGCAATTGGGACATATTATTCTTCACATAGTTTGCATGTTTTATATTTTTGAATTCCCTGTTATTATTATTGTTGTTATTATGATTCAAAACGTGTCATATAAATCTTTTCCAGGTTTTGTTACATAAAATTTTGTGCGATTAAAACTTAAAACTCATTGGTGAAAGCTGATCCTTTTGGCATATGTATTTCGATGTAAATTTTGCATGAGACTGTCGTATTGAAACTTGTGTTAGATTAATATTTTTTCCCCTTCTTATCTTTGATAAACCATGTGTTCTGTTATAATCTTGATTTAATGATGGCCTTAGGAGACGAGCGTCACACCATTTCAACATTTCTTTGCAGCAAACGACTAAGAATTCAGGTGCCTACAAAAAATTATTTTTATTTATTTACTATTTACTTTATATGACCTTTTCTATTCTTCTAATTTCTTACTTTAAGTTAATTTGCATAATAAGTATATTATAAAGCTAAATAACAAATGTATTCTCAAACCCTTGTAATACATGGGACTATAACCTAGTTATATAGTAAACCTTAATGTAATCTCTCAATACATTAAACAATGAATATATGTATTAGGGTTGGATTTCCTAAATAGAGTAGGAAAAGATCTTGGTTATTTAATTTTAAATTTCATAACTTTTTCATACGACAATATTCTTTAAAAATAATCATAATATAAATTCGAGTGTTTTTTCTCAATTTTAGTATAGTGTTGATATAATTTTTTAATCCATCACGTTAATGTGTTCTACCGTACTTTTATGTAATGTATTTTTTTCGTGACATATTTATGTACTATATTTTTGTGATCTAATTTTTTATTGTATTTTTTGTTATTTATATTGATGTATTTTGTAATGTACTAAAAATAAATACAAAAAATATAGTGCCGCTGGTGACGTGATGATACTCTATTGATATGTTTGTGATCAAAATTAGTCGTTAAAAGGTATGTATATTTTTTATTTATTTATTAGTGTACAATAATAATAATTAGTAAGAAACCCTTATAAAATTAATCTCTCCTAATATTGATAAATATTATTATTACAAAAAACAAACTAATGTAATATCTAATTACGATGAGGTTTACGGGTATAAAGATTCAAGTTGAGTCCGATCTCAAGAAGGCTCGAGTTTGATATTTGCCGCTCGAGCTCGATCTAATTTGTTTAAAGTTTTATTTCTAAATCTAGATTTCAACTCATAAGAAAATTTGCAAACTCAAACTTGGTTCTCCTCAACTTATTTATTATTAATTTATTTATTTATTTCATTTTATTATATATATACATGTGACAATTCTTTTCATATATAAAACAATATATATATATATATATATATGTGTGTGTGTGTGTGTGTGATTTTATTATATTTTTCATATTATATATATATATATACAGTTATTAATATAAGTATGCACTTCTAATTAAATAAAAATTAAGTGAAAAGTTACAAATCATAATTCATGGCTGGAACTAAGACTCATTTAATCTCAACTCGTTTAAAATTTTTACGTATATGATCCCGAGTTTTTTATTAGTCGGCTTAATTCGTTTGTATCAAGGTACTAGTGGTGTAAATTGCTAGTATAATATATATATATATGTACATCCAAATTTTCTATATAATTTTTATAAAATTGTTAAATTATATACACACATATATACATTTTTAATCGTCAGAGTTTTGAGCGGAACATCAATAGTCACCGGAAATCTTGCCGGAATTGCAAAAGGTGTCGGGAAAAGTTGCTGAAATTTCAAAAGTTGCCAGCTCGATAATTTTAGACTAGACCCGATTGTGACTGACTTTGATGATTATCAATTTTTTGACTTCTAACTAATAGCCTGAAATTAATCGATGCGTAGCCTACTTCTAATTAATCACCGATTGATCGGCCACAACACTGATCATCCTCATAATCATACCACTTTAATTTCATCCTGGCAATTAAAAAGGAATGTTAGGAAAAAGAATCTTTATAGTAATAACTAAAAGTAATACTAGAGACGCTATTGTTTGAATACCCTTTAATTTTCTTCTTTCTTCAAAAATTATATTTTTAAAAGTTATATATAAGAATTTATTCTTTTCGCAGACATTTAATATTTAATCTTAACTATTTCCTTTATATTGTTCATTTTATACTAACTGTTTAATATTTAATTGATTCAATCTCGTATAATACACGCGTTTCTCACCTAATATTATATAAAATCATGCAAGAGACTATATAGGTTGCTTATGAATTTTTATTATGTAATAACCGAAGTATATATAACTGGTTGAGCCATGCACCCATGACACATAAAACAACATTATGTGTACAGTAATGTATACTTAGCAAACTTTTTTTGTTCGTCAATGGTTCTTGCTTTTGTTGAAGGTTTAGTATGTGACAATAATCGTTACGTTGGTGTAGGCGTAACTTTTTTTAACATAGGTTCACCAGAAGAAAATATGTGAAAATAAGGAACGTTATTGCCGATTTTCAAAGTTAGAACCGATAGAGGCCAATTTCTAAAACTTTGGATTAATAAAATCCAGTTAACCATAAAATTGTCACTGCCTAGCTTTTTATAGGCTTTAATGCTTAATAAAAATCACAATTCTAGGTTATGACCAATAATCATATTTTATTGTCATGCATGTAGATAAAATACAAAATCGATATCAAAGAGTCAATTTAGGTTAACACAAGTCAAAACAAACCCAAAATAAGCCAAGTCAAAGCAACATTCAAGTCTAGTCAAAGTCAAACCTAAAATCACTAAAGATATCACACTTACTATGTACATGACCTAAGCAAGTTTTATGATGTTCTTGTAAAAATTCTAACTTTCTATTTATAATTCAAATCAATACATGTTAAACGACCGGACGTCTCAATAAACCAAGTTAGAAGGTTAATATGTATCAAAGGGGCTTTGTCCTAATGGTACTTCATGACGTTCCAAAATTGAAGGTCATGGGTTCAAATCTCATCCAAGGCATATTGGGGCTGAGGGGGTCAGAGGGTTTTCCAAAATGGTTTCCTCCTTGGGTGGGCTACTACGGGTTCAGGTGTTGCCATATGATCCGGATACCGAGTCTTTGAGCTCAGTGATATCCTGGATCCAAGGTATTGTTGGTAAAAAAAAGAAGGTTAATATATTTAGTTAAACAACATGACATGTCAACTTTTTAATTAAACAAGTTGATTGATCGACTTGTTTAATTAAGTAGATTTAATATTTCTACTCAAACACAATTCATTTTTTAGTTAAATTTTGAAGTTTAACTTTTACGTAATTTGAAAATAAAATAGATTTTACATGACCCGCTACTTTCATGTTTAGTTTATATATTAATGACTTATCAAACAAGCTTGTTTTGTTTGCTTAAAAAGATTAAAATCCATTAAAAAATGACATGTAACAACTATAAAGAGCTCTAATTAACTTGTCATTTAGCTTTTCGGGTTTTGGCTTAAAGTTTTAGGATATATGTCAAAAAGTTTAGCTTTAAGGTTTAAAGTTAGTGCTAAGGGTTTGATAACTTGGTTTCAGCACCGTTAGAGTAAGTTCAATTATAGTTCGTTAATAAATTCAATCATAATTGTTAGAGTTCTCATGTGTTATTTTTTTAATATGTTTTAGCAGCAAAACAATGTTATCATAGGTTAAATAAAAAAAATTAAATAAAAATTAATAATTATTTTAGGGGATGTTTGATTCAATAAGTGCGAAGTTAATAAAATATCTGAATCATTCAATTTATGTTTAAAGCTTAAGTTTAAAGACTCACTAATTTAGAGGTGTAATTTTCAACTTCTGTTTAAAATTTATTTAATGATATAATAATCAAACTAACTAAATTCATATTAGTATTTAAAAGATATATTTTCAAAATGATCCATGTGATTTTATCAGATTGCAAATATTGTCCCCAAATATTAAAAAGTGCAAATTTAGTCTAAATATTTGTGAGAAAGTTGTATATATTTTTCCTGTGATTTGGTAGGATTGTATGTTTGGTTCTCAACATTGAAAAAAAATGAAAACTTAATCCAAACATTTGTGAAAAGATTGTATAAATGGTTCTTATGGTTTGATCAATTATTGATTTAATCCCTGATATAATTACGATATATTTAAAATTTTAGAATCTAGTTATTTGAGATCGATTAATATAAATAATTCATGAATCTAAACTAAATTTTTAAACAATTTTAAAATAATTTGTATTATACTATTATCTCATGAAGTTATTTAAAATAGTTGTATTTTCATTAAACAAAAAAAATAGCAAAAAATATTGAATGATAAGCATTAAGTAGACAACTTTTTTGAAACTTTTGATTTCACAAGTTATATTAATTAATAATGTTTAAATAAATAATTTGAATTCATAAATAAATAATATTAATAGATCATAACTAATGTAACTTATTAGTAATAAAATATTTTAATAATGCGTAAAAATTGGTTTTAATTTCTGATTATTTATATTAACCGATTTTAATTAATGTACTTTAATATTTAATATTGTCTAAATAATTAGTTTAGATTTATGGATTATTTAAATTAATTGATCTTAAATAATTAGCTTCTAACTTCTAACATTTAAAATTTAAGCTTAATTTCATTTGAAGCTAAATTTGCAATTCAGTCAAACCATAAGAAACATTTTATGCATTCTTTTCACATATATTTAGGTTAAGTTTATAATTTTTCAATGTTGGAAACTGAACATGTAATTTAAGCAAATCAAGAGACTATGTATATACCTTCTCACAAATGTTTAGATTAAATTTCAATTTTTAAAGTTTAGTGACCTAATATGCAATCTGGTCACACTATTTATGGAATTACCAAAGGACATTTGTTCCGATAGTACCAAGGTATGTTAAATGTGTCCTTCTTAAAATAGGTTGAGGTTTATAGTCTCATAGTGAACAAAAGGTGGAAAAAATTTGTTGTTAAAAAAAAAAACTACCAATGTAGCATTGCCTCAATGGTAGCTCAAGATTCTTTCAAATGGGAGATCTTTGGTTTAAATCCCTCTCGCAACGAAAAAGGGGTCAGGGGTTTTCCCAGTGAGGTTTTTTCATATGATGGTTGTGATGGCTCATGGGAGGTATAGGTAATTAGATCTTGATGACATGACATGATAACAGTGGGTACACACGATTGAGATATTCGCCGTTAAAAAAAATTATAGAATTAACTTTTTCTTAATATATATTTTTTAATATTTTTATTATTATTATTTAAAGAAAAAAGAAGAAATCGACGAGTTCTCGTATTCACAGTTACAGATATTCCTCCCACAGAACGAAAATCTCTCACAACATCAGCTAAATCCGATCGAAACAGCCTGTAAGTTCTTCGCAGTTTGCATTTTGACCAGCTCTAATTCCATAATTTCTTGTTTATTTTATGTTGCTTTTGAATTTTTTCCTTCAATGATCGACGATTCGAAGGTGCATTACCGTTCAATCATCAGGTAAATCTTGTTTTTTAATGACAGACCTAGTAAATTTCAAATTCATAAATTTTTTTTGGAACTAACATCATTGCTCATTCACTTTTAATTTTAAGGTATTTCGAACGCTAAATATTGTTGATTTTGTTGCAGAATAAAAAACCTAATGCTATTAGATTATGTGTAGAATTGGAAAAACCATATTGATTTGGATTTGAAACTCTTATAGAGTTACAGGTCCGTCTATGTATTTGTGACGTGAAGTGCAATTCAATTCTCCCTTGATAAGAGCTTGATTTTTGATTTTTGATTTTTGATTTTTGATTTTTGATTTTTGATATCAAACATAGTAAATGCACAGTTATCATGAATTTGTTGCAGAAATAAGTCCAATGTTGTCTATAACTTGTGCATGATTTTAATGTCTACGTTATAAATTTGTGATCCCTAAAGATTTTTGAAGTAATTTGCTTACATCCAAAATCAACCAACAGGACATGATTAACTTGTTTAGCCTTTTGATATTGTGTAAATTAATATCAGTTATTGTTTCATGTGTGTGCACATCATGATTAGCAAAAGTTATTAACAAATAACAACACAGCTCAATTTCATGGCATAATTTTCCTTCATTAAGAGATATTTTCAATCATTATTGCTGTAGTGAGAAGGCATTTTTAAGAGCTAAGATGTATGAAACCAATGATGGCGGGCCATCTTCTGCACAATTTCCACAGGTTCCTTTTTCAACAACTGTAACAAGCTCAAATCCATGTAAAACAACTTACACAGAAGCCGTCCCCATCCGTTGTGTTGCTCCTTCTACTGAAGCAATCAAGAACAAGAGAAAAGAAATCCCTCAAGCACCAAAAACACCCACCAAGAACAAGCCTTATAAATCTAAAAAATCAAAGAAACAGACAGTGCTAAAACCCAATGTTGAGAGGAAGAATCTTGACAATGTTTTTGATGAAACCCAATTTGATTTTTCCAAAGTACCTCCACCTGTATGTTCTTGCACGGGAGTTGCTAGACAGTGCCATAAATGTGGGATTAACGGATGGCAATCTGCTTGTTGCAACTCTAAAATATCTGTTTTTCCCCTTCCTATGAGTCCATGGAGACCTGGGGCTCGTGTGGGTGGTAGAAAAATGAGCCATGGTGCTTACAGAAAGCTACTCTGCAGGCTTGCAAGCGAAGGCCATAATCTTTCTAATCCTGTGGACTTGAAAGCCCATTGGGCCAAACATGGTACGAACAACTTTGTTACGATTAAGTAAGTTGTATGTGTCATTGACTTATAAGGTAGTATCTGCTGTTTATAATCATAGAATTTTGGAGAAAGCTAGTTGTAAATATGTTTTGGTGATTGTGTTAGTATGTCTTTTTACACTTATTATAGTTATGATTTTACTTCATCAGTTCGTCTACTGATTTTGTAGACTAATAGGTAAGGATTACATGCTATAACTATAAAGCTTTTATATATGTGAATCTGCTTGTATTCAGAGACGAGATTAAAGAATGGAACTGATTACATCATATAGAAAGGTGCATTTACATAGAAGTGGGAACACTTTTTAACTGAACCCTAAGGCCAATTGGCTAGATATTGGTTTGTTACTTAATCTAATATATTATATACACACACTATAGAGAGAGAGAGAGAGGGTAAGCACATATATAGAGAGAGGAGGAGGTACATATGTATATAGTAATGCAGCATTATATATATAATAACACATAGTTATATACATAGTTACATATAGTTATGTATATCAGCCCAGTTAATTATGAAAATATCACTGCCTCTCTCTGTGTGTGTTTGGTATATCATATAACACTTCCCCTTAAGCTGAAGCATAGATATTTATCATGTGTAGCTTGTTACAAATTTGATACTCTGCCATGTAAAGCTTTAGTGAAGACATTAGCTTTCTAGTTTTGACATGAGGGGCTGTGAATGTTTCTTTCTTAAGCTTTTTTTCTATGGCAATCAACTTTTATGTTTTTGGTTCTTTCATGGAATACTGGATTTTTTGCACTGTAAATGATTGTCTCATTATCACACCTAGATTCATTGGTAGGACAATCAACTTCTTTGTATTTGGTTCTTTCATTGAATACCTAGTTGTTTGCAATGTGAATGGTAGTCTCATAACTCTCATTATCACACCATAAGTTCATTGGCTCTGGTAGTTTAAACCCAATCTTGCCAAGCATAGAATAGAGCCACGTGATTTTATAAGTATTTTAATTCAAACTCTTCCAATTCTCCATTATAATGGACATGAAAATTGAAATCTACAAGTTCTTCTCAAATGCCACAACAATTTCCCAATGTAAGGTTCTTGGAGATGACATATCCAACTTAACTCACTGATTGAGAAGGCAATATTAGAACAGTGATAGCAAGATGGTTTAGTTTCAAGAAAATTCTTTTGCGTTTTTAGGATTTTTAAGGTCACTTAAATTCCTTTAATATGTGGAACAATATTTTTGTGCGTGAAACAATAGTTATGTTGAACTAAACATATACCTTTTATACTGCCAAATGCTTCAATCCTCAAGAAATATACAGTAGGAATTTTGTTTGATAGTGAGTTCCCAAAAAAGTTAACTTGCTTCATCACTTCGAGGAATTCATATAGCATCTATGCATATAACAAGAATGCATCACTTAGGCATACTTGTCAAATGTGCACTAGATGTTCATGCGAGGTGTGGCATAGAATAATTTCCTCCAAGCACTCCAATATGCTTCCACCATATGCTATAAATCTAGAAATTTTGTAAATTCCACCCAAACTTGCTTGAAGCATCCAAAAATTTCACGTATTCTTCCCTAAAAAAACACGGGCCCAAAAAATGTTACGTTAATGCTATGCGTCTTTCTTATCTTGGCCCTTGTTAAAGCGCCTTGTGCCTAGGCCTTTAACAACTATGAGATGAAGCAAAGAAACTTGGTGTTGATAAGTGCGCATGAGTCGTGATGTGTAGGTCCTAGCACTTCACCATGGATGAGAGACAATTACAAGAGGTGGTGGTTAGGCGGTGCCTCATATATATCCGGTTTCCAATAAAGAAATGATAGCATGATCTTTTGCTAGAAAGGATATACATACATAGATACATACATACGTATTTATAGAGAGAGAGAGAGAGGTAGTGTGTTGCAATAGGTTTCAGAATTGAGGGTTGCACAATATTGATAGGTTTCTTGTGTGTTGGATTTCTTTTATTTACTTTTTTATACTTATAATACTTAGAATGTTATGTTAGGCATAGAATGGCACGTGGTGGAAAGAACACACAGCGCACAAATGATTAACACGCGAAAAACAATCAGGTGCTCAAAGATTACAATTATATGATTGAATATATATAGAGAATACAATTAGGTTAAACCACTAAATGGGTTGGGCTTAGGGCCGGCTGCCTAAAGTCCTACGAAACCCAACATATGGTACTTATTTTTTCTAATTTTTATTGTTTTTTGTGATAAAAACTAAAATTGTGAAAATAAGAGAAATTCTATTTCTGTTTTTTTAATATCTTTATTTTTTTCATTAGCTTTTTGGTTGTGCATTTAACTTGTTTGGTTGTACAATGAGAATGCTTATAATTTGTATATTTATAAGTTTGTGTTTACTTCTTTTTGTAATCTTACTTTTGGGTTCTTAAGGATTAACAATAAAACACATGATCCACAGTTAATTATTAAGTATACTATAAGTATTTGGTGCGTGGCATACTAAAACCTCTCAACCTCACACTTGGCTTTTGGAAATTGGACCTAAGCACTTGGTGCTTTTAAAACCAAGTAATGCGAACTTCTTTCCAAGCATTATCACAACATTCCAGCCTTCCAGGCATGGGAAAATGTTTTAGGATATAAATCCTTTTTTGTAGTTTGCACACTTCTTCATACTCCTGAACAATGAACCCGCTTGGTTGCTCATCACCATTTTCGTGCAGATTGAGCTAACATCCTTGGTTTGGTTGAAAACAAAATCAAAATGGCCTATAAAATATCATATGCTCTGAAATAAGAGGAGTTTGTTACAGGTAACAAGGAAATAAGAGGTATTCTTTATTTTTAGTTATATTTAGATATGGAGGTATTCTTTGTTTGTCAAGATTTTGTTTAAGAATTTGAATCCCTATAATACAGATATCCATGGAATAGACAAATACAACTAAATACATAAGGGAGTGTAACTCTCATGAGACACGTGACAGAAGCCTAACACTCAGAATTTTACATGAAAAAAGAGGAAAGAAAAATCAAGGGACTTTTTTCTTTCTTTAGTTTAAGCTTTTGTAGCTTCCAGTGTAGCTGAGGCCTTACTGGCTGTGATTTGTTCAAAGAGATCTCTGATTTTCAAACCAACAATGGTTTGAAAAAGCCCAGTGCCATTGTTGCTACCAGGGAAGTCAGAATGCTTCAACATTTGCTGGGTGATTTCTCCGTAGAATTTGGTGGAAATGTTGCTCAAATGACTCTCAACATAGATGAGCTCATCCAGTCTGTCAAATTGCCCGTCCATCTCCAACACAGAGACCTATAAAGTTAACAAATTTCAGTTTGACTTGTTAGATTTAAAACATAATCATAAATGACCCGTTTATAAGCAAATGAGCTGAAATTTGAAAGATTGTTATGTGAAATTACCTCATGATCATAGTATGTATCAGGGCCATAGGCAAATTTGATACCAGGGTAAGAACAAGTGAGTTTTCTCCCACATGGAATCCATGAGACGGTGGAACCTTCATCAAACAAGTAAACAGGGCTGAAGTATTTCACTCCCTCTTTCATTATCAGCTTAACTCTCAAAACCTTTCCTTCATTGTCATCTGGAATCAGCTGTGTAGGCAACACTTCTATAACTGCGTCTGCATATTGCTTTTGTGGGTCTGCAACAAGTTCAAAACATGTTAAAATTCAACTAAACTTCTGGAAAAGGTAATCCAGATCTTATATACAAAGTTTATGATTGTTTATGTTGTTAGATGTTCATGCTAGGCCATTTTAATGCTAAATGAGATTGGAAGTTATAATTGACAGAGTGCAAGTTTTGCAGGAAATTAGGTTACCAATATAAGCATCAAAATCTGGCTTTCTGGCCTCAATACTAGCTTTGATACTTTCAAGGCTGTGTCCTCTTTCTGCCATGTCCCTCTGCAAATTATCGAAACGTTTTGTGCAATCAGTCATTGTGTCTCATGTCATGATACCTATCCAATATTCTCTCGGTAAAGGTAGCAGTTTTGACCCATTTACATAAATGGGTTAAAAAGGGTTGCTAAAGAGGAACGGGTCAAAATATGTCCCAAGTGTGTATTATATGTTTAAAGCCTCCTAAATGATATAATAAAAGAACTAGATTATATTTGATATTTAACAGTAACTGTTAAAATAAATTAATTTTATAAAGAAAAAATGTTTTGGGTTAACTTGACCCAACCAGACCAGTTATATATACCCGTTACGCAATTTGCCCTCTAATCCTTTGTCATCATCATTCCTTTTTTTTTAAGTTCACTGTTTTTTTCAGTTGCATAGATATATATGCTAACATATATAGGAAACATACCAAGATAGGAATAATAATTTGAGGACCCAAATTGATACAACCCATAATCCAGAAATTTAACAGTACCTGAATTTTCCAGGCAAATTTTACATCATTGCTGATGTCCAAGTAGATACTGAAGTCCAAGAGGTCTCTTACTCTCTGATCATACCTACATATATTGGAAACATATATTATATAACCAAATCATAATTCTATGCCATGAACTTTATTGGATTTTGGATCTTTTTCCAGTATTATGCTATCGGTTTTTCGTGTATGTTATGATATTGCTTAAATGGGACAGGGGTAAGGTTTACCCTTATCTCACTCTCTCCAGACCCTACACTTAAGTTAGATTTCACTAGGTATGCTTTGTTAGTCTCAAATCTTTGATTTTAGGCACAACAACTAACCTTAACATGCAAATATAAGAATATAAGATCATATGAGCAGAATTGAACTTACATTGGGTGCAAACCTTCAATAACTAGGATCTTAGGTGGCTTGATGAGCTCTGGAGGGTCCAAAAGCCCACTAACATGGTTATAAATAGGCTTGTCAACAGCAATACCATCTTTCAGAGCCTTAACTTGTTCATACATAAGATCAAAGTTATTGGCTCTCGGATCAAGTGCGGTCACCCCTTCCACTTTCCTTCCTGTTCTATCCAATGAATGGTAATCATCCAAACATATAACTGTTGTTGTGTCACTTATGAGTGTGTTTGAATCAGGATTGCCTCCCTTTGGTGGCTCTGCTGCACCTCCAAACACACTAGTCAACCTCCTCATGAAGGTACTCTTCCCACACCCTGAGTCTGCTGCTAGTCCAATTACTATTGTGTCCCCTGAGCATCTTATCTCACCACCTCTCACCCTGCCCCTATTGGTCTTTTTACTAAAGAACAACACTTGTCTTTGCTGAATTCCCAAGTGGGTTTTTGTGGGTGTTGAGATTGAGCATGTTGAGTGTAGAGATTGGGCTGTGTACACTGTGGACACTGCCATTTTTCTCTCTCAAATGTGTGAAGGTTTAGAGAGAGAGAGAGTGAGAAAATAGGTTTTTAATGTCATTGGCAGTGGTTTTTTGGTAATTTTCTTCCAAGTGATGGTTTTTGTGAGATACAAAATGAACATCTAATCTAGCCAAAGTATGGTCCAACTTGATTTGCACAGGGTACAGCTCTTTAATGCAGGTTTGGACAAGAACAGACCACAGGCATGGTAACACAAAGTTTTGAAGGGCATTATAGTCATTTCAAATTGTTGGAAAAAATAAAGATGGAATGGGTGATGAAGATGAGGTGATGGCATTTGTGATAACAATAGGCATGGAGAAGCTTGGTGGTTATTTGTTTGAGTTTGGATATATGTGATGCCACGTGGCATGATGGTAATGGTTGGTTGAGGATGAGGGTAGTTTGGTTGGACTAGAGTTCAGGGTCCTTGTTTGCCAACCATATCAAACCATGGCCATCTTCTGCTATGCCCTTTTTGATCTTCACCAATCTTGAATTTCATTTGCTTATTGCAAACTAATAAAGACCATAAATGCATGTATGTGGTAGGTATCTTCTTAATTTTACATTACAACCATTGTTTTGAAAACCGGACCGGCCGGTTGGACCGGGAACCGGTGAGGAAACCGATCCAAATATGGCATGAGAATCGCCTTGGAGAGAACCGGCCGGTTCACCGGTCGGACCGGGAACCGGTTCACTGGTTGGACCGGATTTTCAGTTTTTTTTTAAACTAAAATCCAAAGAATGAAACATTAAAATCATACATTATATATTTTTTTAACATGATTAAGTTTGTTTGAACATTAATTATGTTTATTTAAATTTGTTTATACTTCTATAATTTTTTGGGAATTTTTTACATATTTATTATGTCATCCGGTTCTTGAATCCGGTCCGACTAGTAATCAGTAAGACGTCCGGTCCGGTTCTGAACACATTGATTACAACCTTAATAGCAATAGGTACAGTAGAATAGTTATTTCTTTATTTTATTTTTATTATTATTTAACAACAAATACACCCTCTAAAATCGACTACTAAAATTCATCTATTGCTTACTTTGTGAGACTTATCGTATGTCACTAGGTCAAAACGTGATTACCAAATGTATGTCCTCTTGCTTCGGCTAAAACCATTTCATACTATCGTTTTTTAATTGTATTAATATGTCGGTTTTAGGCAGGGTTACAATCGAGTTGAGCCGAGTAAACAAACTTGGTTAGAGTTTGAGCTCGAGAATTTTCTAGCTGAATTGGCTTGAAAAATTTTTTTGAACCAAAAAATCAAGCTCAAGCTCGTAAAAAAATCTTGAGCAACAAGCCAAGCTATGAGTTTGACTTTTTTTTTTCTTTTGCATATTTATATTTAATAAATATATGTGTGCTTATTTAATACATATAACAAAATTGAGCCGACCTTGAGCTAAGCCAATCCTGGCTCGGGATTGGCTCATTTAAACGAGCATTTTTCAATGCAAGCCTCGAGTCATGAACTTTTTAAACAAATCTAACATGGAAAATGTTAAAATGTGTTAATTTGATCAAACGACATTTAAAGTGACTAGTATCGATTTCAAACTCTCTTGGGTTGATACACGACCACCTATTTGTTATTCTTTATTAGATTTTTTTTGTGATTGATCTTTGTATCAAGTATTTTTCACAAATCATGTATAATATTTTTTTATGAATACCCAAACTCATGATACCGTCATGAAACTATCAGAGTAATTATTTATTAGAGATTACAACTCATCATCATAGCAATAAGATGGTGATGTTTGTCGTCCTCTTTTTCCTCGTCTCCTCCTAAGGTTTTGTAATGATTTTATTAATGGAACTCATAATGTTAATAACATGATAGAAAAAAAAAAACGTATGTTGCAGACTATTTGTTTAAAATGTACGTTTCTTTGTTTGTTTTTTTTTTTTAATTTTCTTTTTACCAACATCTGATCTATCATATATTAATAACACCATACATGCATCTAATCTAACATATGTTAACCACACCAAACATGCACATTACAAGGTTTGAACCCTCATCACTTGGTCTTCCTTATATCCCCTTAAAAATAAAATTGTTTATTATGGTTTTCGCCCATTTGGTTTAGACAGCTAATTGTTTTGGCCCCTTAAAGTTAACTATTATAATGGTTTTTGGCTTAGAACCTAACTATGGATAGAGGCAAAAACGTTAGTTATCTAAATCACAAGGTCAAATGATGGAATATTCTATTTTGGGCCGAAATAGTTAAAATACTTAAACCACATAGGCCAAAACCATAATTTATTCTTTATTTAATTTTTTATCGTGATATTAAAGTTTAATTTTAGATGCTTAGGTTATATCCAACTTTTCTTTCGTAACAATTTTAAATAATTTAAGAGCAACTAAACATATACACTATAATAATGAGTTACATTAAACATACACACATATATTAAGGGGGCGGTTATTGTACAAAGAAAATTAACGTGAGAAGCGTAGGAAGCCATCAGAATGCGCCACATGTAATCTGGGTAAGGGTAAAATGGTCCGTGTAAAATTACAGACCGTGCTTAATAAAATTACAAACTGACATTTAACACCCATAATTAAGGACCACCGGTATAATCACGGACCGCATTATATAAATATCACGGACCGTAATTTAACATTCATAATCAAAGACAAATCGTATAAATCACGTACTAGATAATCACGGACAGTGTTATATAAAAATTGCGGACCGTCATTTTAAATGCATAATCAATAACGAACTACATAATTACATATCAATAATCACGGACCAAACTTAAAATCACGGACCACATGAAAAAATTGAAAAAAAGTATAGCAATGTCATACTCAAATTAAAGACAATAAAATTCTCAATTTTAGGGTGCAATTTTTTTAAAAAAATAATTAAGTATCTAAATGTTATTCAATTTAAAAAAATGGTGGAACTTGATTTACCCACAAAAAAGTCAACTAGAGTATGTTATTCTTTTTTTGTCATTTCAGCTTTAATTCACGCAAGTTTTTAAGAGAAATTGGGAACAACAAGATCTTAACCATTGATTAATTTGATCAAAGGCTCAGAATCATTCTTATCCTTCTCATCAAAATAACCCTTTTGTATTGGAACCGTCTCCCATATATTAATAATAATACATTAGAAACTAAACCCTAGAATTTAAATTGATAACCTTTCATCTCTTGGCGCTCAATAAATTTCTCTCTCACGCAACTAAATTGATACCCTTGCAACGTTCGGTGATGGCATGGGTTTACGATTTTGATTTACGAACTAATTGATTTAACATCATTAAATCAGATAATATAACCAAATTTAATAGTCTAACATTTTGACAATTAACACCCACAGCTTTTACTTTAATTAATAAAAAAAAAATACATACTAACTGTTTGAAAAATATATAATACATACTTAAATGACCAAAAAGCAATTTTGTTAAAATTTAAGAGTTTGCTTAAATATAAGTTCTAAATCATTATTTACAACCTTTTAATGTTGTCTTCAAAAAAATAAGATATAGTAGTTATAAAAGAAAATCTTCTCAAACCAAATGAATTACTTATTAACCATTTTGAAACATTTAGCTTTTTTTTGACACATTTTATCTTTTAAACGAAGGGTTTTTAGCCTAATATTCATTTCTAGTTAAATTGTAAAATTAAATTAAAAGAATTAGTTTAACAAGCTATGAGTTTTTTATGAACCAAAATGACCAATCTAAGTGTTCTCTTTCCCGCCACATCATGTAGGCCTTCACTAGTGTGTCTATTGTAAATTCTTATTGATCAAGTAATTCGATAAGGGAAGAAATTTTTAAGTGTGATTCTGATAAAATAGAAGTTAAGGTCTGACAATTTTATTAAAGATCAACTCTTGGTTAAATTGGAATAAAAACAGAAAAGCAACTAGGGATTTTGAGCAAAGAAGCTACACATGCTCTACAAAATATTTCAATGTTTATAAAAAAAATTAGATTAATAAGAAAGCCTTGAAAAGTAAAAATCGAAAATAAACACTAAACAAGATTTATAAAACAAAGGTTTTATAAGAATGAAATTTTATAAAAAAAAATAATAAATACGTTGAAATATTCTATAAAATTTTATCGATGATGTATTTTATAAAATGAAAGTATAAGCAAACGGTTGTCCAAATCTTCAACCATTCTACATTCCAACCAACTCGATCAATTTCAACTTGTGAAAAAAAAGAGTTAAATGTTAAAATGGTCCATGTGTTTGTATCAAAAATGTCATTTTAGTCCCTAAATAATTTTTGTTGCCATTTTTAATCCTTGAGGTTAAATTTAGTTGGCAATATAGTCCTTCCTCTAAATTTTAGTTGCCATTTAAGGTACTATATTGGCAACTAAATTTCAAACACAAGGATTAAAATGGCAACAAAAATTTAGACAAAGGACTATATTGGCAACTAAATTTAAACACAAGGATTAAAATGGCATCAAATTTTATTTAGGGACTAAAATGACATTTTTTATATAAACTCAGGGACCAATTTGGCATTTAACTTTGAAAAAAACTATACAAAGCAAGCAAATGAGGCCATATAAAACAACAAACGAATATTAAAACTTCAAGAAAATGCAATTAAAATGTTTTATTTTTATGTTGCTATAACCAATTATACAAATAAGATTCAAATATTATATCATACCATCGACATAACAAGCCAAGTGAAGCCAATCCGCAAACGCATATACGCCATGATGACTCAACTACCAAAAGTCGACCACGCATCACTTGTTTCCACGAAAATACATGTAAACTTTCTGTATAAAACAAAAAAAAACGTTTTAGGAAAAGATTGCCCTATATATAAAAGAAATAGAAAGAATTAGTCTGTTAAGTCTAACCTGAAGCACCCAGAAGCTTAAAAGTGATTCTAAGCAAAATAATCCAAATCCAACCAGATAGAAGATCTACAACATCAACAAAAGGTTCTGGTTATTTGTGTTGACCAATGGTCAACTGTCTCGAGTTTATTTATTTAGGACTTACCCCTGCTAGTGCATGGTCAGAAAAGACGTCAACTGCAGCCAGGATGCCCCTGATTATTAACAGTGAGTATACTAGAATTAGAAGATGAATATCATGAACAAACATGGAAGTTGATTAATTAATTAATTTACTTTTCGGATCATTTTAAGGTTAAGAAAAGAACAAAACTTACGTTAATGACTTCCCATGAAAGACAATTGGAGGAGCAATAGCAGCAAATATGCAAAACCCAAGATGGAGCTGAAAATGACAATGGGTTAGTTTTATTGCAAGATAGAAACTATTTGATTAAAAATCAATCACCAAGGTCCTCACTTACCAAGTAAAACAAGAAAAACCAACCGAATTTCAATGCGCTGTCAGTCCTGATAAATCAAGAGAAAAAACTTCAGATCAACTTTGGTTCACTTTGAGCAAAAAGAAAAGAAAAACCTACTGGGGATTGGGGAAGTAAACAGTGGACATTGATTGCAAGAAAACTGTGAAGTTGGGTTTATTTTCTATAAAAACTCGTGTTGAAATCATAATGGTGGTGTGGAGGCGGTGATGGAGAATTGAAGAGAGTCAAGAAAAAGATAAAACTAAAGAAAAATTCAAATATATAACAAAAGTCAACTCTCCAGCCTTAATGCTATGCAATTTTCCTTTTGAGTGACTAGATTTGAAAGTTGGAACCAAAATTATGGGAGCCAAAGGTTAATTCAAACAAAACCTTAACTGTCCTATTCTCATACTTGGTTTCTAGAACATGGAGAAAACATACTGTTAAGTGATATCAAAGATTCAAAGACAAAATTGTTTAAGATTGTTATCTGTGTCAAAGCCACCCAGTAAGCATACTATATTTTCAGAGGAACATAACCTCCATTGTGTGCAAATTCTAAAAGATCTGCTCTGGTGAACTACAAAATTTCAAAGAGCTACTCATTACTCAACCCAGTCAAAACATACCACCAACCTAGTATGCAAGTTAAGCCAGATAGCAGTTTTCAACAAAGAAATTAAATGCAAGTGTTTCTTTAGCAAGCAAAGAATGTTATACCTCATTGCACGATAGAGTGGCCTGTACCATAATACATAGGAAAGGGGTACTCCAAGAAGTGCATATATTACTGCAAGGAAAAAGATCTTGACACCTGTACATGGAAACACATACAAGCTCAGAACTTGTCTTTTTTCGCACGTGTAAAGCTGCATACAGATATTAACTTACCACCGCCTTTGATCCAGCACACAATCACTGCAATGACGTTAAAAGTAAGGCAGAGAACCAGACCTGCACGGTAAGTGTCAACACAAGAATAAAGCTAAATACTTTTATTATTGTGACATCCACTTTTGTTAAATATTTTATTATGAACGAATCAGCATTGCAACTCATACAAGTTCGTGAGCAGTGAAATATTTGCGTTCATTTCGTATAAAACAAGCCAGAAGTATTAAATGTGTGAATGAATCATGTTGTTTGTAGATCACTCAATATAAGAGGATCTTTCAAAATGAGCAAACTAAAGCAAAAACATACAATCTCCAAAGGAAATTCATATCACTTGAGCATATTACCTACATGAAATAGAATTCAAAGAACTAAAACATAAAATTCATTACCTAACCAACTTGCAAAAGCCAAATACTGCAGCTTTTGAGCATGGACGGGAATCTCATTGGCTATATCATGATGAATTATTGGAAAAAATGGAGGCCAGTTTCTATCATCAGCTGGTATGTTCGCTGTTCCACAGGTAATGAGATCTAAGTATCGTGCCACAATAAACAAAAGTATAGTTCAAGCAACAATATTAAACATTTATACTCACCACCAGCAACAGCTTCCTCTCTTCGTTTTATGTCCTGTAAGATAAATGGTAATGGGGGTCATTCTAGAATGAACAGTAAAAACCAACACAAACTTATAGATGTGGCAACATGCATCTCCTTGATAAGAACAACATTGTCCTTATCCACAAAGGAAAAAGGAAATGTTATGCATACTAGAGACGCAGATAACAGCTTGAAAGTCTTAAGGGGAAAAAAAAGAACTATGAAACCCACATTTTCTCGTCTCTTCAAGTCAGATTCCCAGTTTGAAAGTTCTGTCGCTTTTTTCTTGGGATCCTAGAACACAAAACCAGCCGATCAGTAAGCATACTAACAAAGAGCTCAAAGGAAGTAATACGTAGGGCTAAACTTTATTTACTACCAATAACAGTGGGCCAATCCAACGCCAGGCCGGCTTGCCTCCTTGGTCGAGCCTCAAGTGATGTGTCCAACACGACCAGTCAGCTCGAATTATTCAAGAAATTTTTTTTTTTTAATTTTAGTTTTAGTGAATTTTGGATTCAGCTCATTAGCAATTTTTTGAATGAGCCAACAAGTCGAACCAACGAGTCAAGCCAACCTAGGCACAGACTTGGGCTTGACCGGATTAGAATACCGGCTTGGCTAAGCCTGTTTACAGATGAGTTTTTTTTCAAGCGAACCAGTAACTTTTTGAACAACCCTAGTAATATAGGAAATCACTATCATATTAAACTTACTGAATCCAATGGTATATCAACAGTTGCATCATGCTTTTGACCAAAGCCTAGAGTACTGGCAACCATCTGAGGAATACGGGATTTTGATCCAGGGGCAGCATTTGCATTCTGCAATCAAGTCATAAAATGAGCATATGACATCAAAGGAAATCAAATTCCATGTGCAAAGTCCAGATGGCATTCTTTTATCATGTTCTACAGCAAAATCCACTGTGAAAACTATATTTGGGCTCAGGTTCTTCACAACTTCAATTACCCTTAACAAAGATGTCATTGTCATCAAGAATCATAGTAACCAAAATTGATATGGTTCGGTTTAAAATTTAAATTCATGATAAAGCAAGGTGTTATGCTAACCTACAAGTAAAATGGCATCGGCAAAGTCAACATCTGGTTTTTACATATGCAATGCTAATAAAGAACTGTGGTAGTGAAATAAGTTAAATAAAACAAATTAATACTTGCTTGGTTCTACTTATGTGGAGGGGGATAGAAAAACGCCCAGAAAAATCCAATTATAATTGTTTTGTAGCAATGAGCCACTAAATAGGACGGACAGAGGACGTGCAATTGGCAAAAGTGAGATGCATTTTCAGTTCTTAAAATAAATTCCCTTCGAACTAATTGCCATATTTCTGAAGTTTGAAAAAATTTAAAATAAGTTTACATATTTAGGGGCAGTTTGGTTGGGTCTGAATCATTAAATGCTGAATGGTTAAGACGTCTGAATGATTAAGAGGGTCTGAATGATTAAGTGCTGAACTAATTAAGGGTGTTTGGTTCTAGCATCTGAATAAAAATAAAAAATCTCAAATTTCTCAAAAAAGAAAACCCAACCCTACCCGTCCCATCTTCCCATCGTCTCCCAGCAGGTAAAGCCGCCGTCGAGCACCGCTGTCCCATCTTCTGGTCGAGCACCTCCGCAAGCACCGCCGTCAAGCAGCACCACGAAGCACCACCGCATGCACCACTGTGAACCCATCTTCGATCGCCACCTTCGCCGTCTACCATCGATCGCCACCCCCATCTACCTTCGATCGCACCACTGTGAAGCCATCTACCTTCGATCGGTGGTGCCAAACCCATGTATGTCCGGTCGTGAAAAACCCTAGCCATCTACCTTCGATCGGTGGTGCCAAACCCATGTCTGTCCGTCGTGAAAAACCCTAGCCCCGCCCAAGCCCCGGCCCCTCTTTTCCTTCACGTCTGAATGGTTCAGACTCTCCCCCAAGTCTGAATGATTCAGACCTCTATTCAGACATTTGGTTCTATTCAGACATTTGGTTCCTTCACGTCGCGAAACAAACGGTCTGAATCTGAACCATTCAGATTCAGACCCATTCAAACCTATTCAGACCCAAACAAACAGCCCCTTAGCCACATATATGACTATTAAAATATCAAAAAAATTACATATGGTCCATGAATTTCCGATAATTCTGTAATTGAAGGAAATTTGAGACTATTCCGCAATGAATAGAGTCAAAGATTGCAACTATTTTAGGGATTTATGGATACATATAATTTTATTCTGTCTCTTTATTTAATCTGCACAGTCAGTGAACCACACAGATAACAAGAAACATTTTCTTTTTTGTGGATATCCAAGCCTATTCTAATTAATCCTAGATTTCAGCAGTAAGTTTGTAAGAGTGCTCTACCCTTCATTGAACCCCAATATCAGGAGCTTCAACGTTACAACCCTATTACAGACACACCAAACTGCTGATTAATGGATATTTTAAGGGCAATTAAGGCCTCTCTATATAGAAAAATAAAATTAACAAATCATAAATCGGAACTAAGAATAACAATTTAAAACATAACTCACATAGTCACATTTATTAGAAACTTTAACTTTATCATTTTGATTTCAGACGTATGCACATATAAGAACAGTAATATCCTATTATTCTGGCATCTAATTACCACTATTCTCGCAAAGCAGCCTAAATTACAGTAATAATCAATTGATCCACGACACCAGACACAATGTGGCACTAATAAGTCAACATATAACAATAGCGCAAGCAACTGATTAGATTTTCATGATCAATTACCTCAGATCTAGAACAAAAATCACAAACTACTACAAAAAAACAAGCGCATGCATTACGTTTGTGTTAAAAAAACTAAATATCTTCTATTTAAACCTAAAAACAAGTGAAGCCCTAATTTAAGAGCTAGAAAGCAGGCAGATCTAGAGCAGCGATTACCGAAAATGGATTGACATCTTCTTCATAAGGATTTGGATCTTCACGGCGATTCATGGTTGATTATCAACTCCCTTTTTAGAAATTGAACCCAAAAATCAGCAGAAATTAGTTCGTGGTTTCGTGTCTTGATCACTCGTTTTTTTAGTATGTGCGTATCTGCGTGTGCATTCTGATTATCAGTCTGTCATGAGGCAGGATATTCCGTTATTTCTATATTTGGCCCCTTGACTTTACTCAAATTTCTTTTTAGTCGTTTTTTTATAAAATTAATCAATTTTAAAAACATTTATACAAATCATACAAGTTCATGAGGATGTTATAGTATTGAAAAGTAAAAAAGATGCTTTAACCTTGGGATTTTATGGTTTTGTAGTGTAAAAATCTGTAAGTGTAAGAATACGTCAAACATTGTAACATTATAAATGCTTAGATTTGTAATTCACTTTTAACGTTATAATTCATAAATATTTCAAAGTAATAATTTTTCTATTTTAAAACCAACTCCAGAACAAGTGTTAAAAACCTCTCTGGTAGTGAAATTCTTTTAGCCTCCATGTCACTCTAAGCAATCGTTTGACCTGCATCGACGGCAATTCAAATGGAGGGGGGCAATTCAGATCGACGGGTCGAAGACCGCTAGCGAAGACGAGGTCATAGATGGCTGCGAAGATCGACTAAGGAGAGGGAGGGGTGGTTGCCATTTTGGGGATTTAGTAAAGAATGAGAGGTATTTTGTATTTTCATTTAGATGCTCAACCAAATAGTTTTAACAAGTTCAACGCTTAATGGTTCAAACTCTCTTAATCATTCAGACATCTTAATCATTCAACACTTAATGATTTAGACGTTACCAACGGCCTCTTAATCATGTTTTAGTTACGTAATATTGTAATATTTTTATTTAATTATGTATTATTAGTTTAAATTATGTTTTACTATAAATAAATAGTACGCTGATAGGGTTTGAAAGCTGAGGTTACTAGATAATAGCAAATAACGAATTAGATTATAGATCAAGCAAACGAATACATCAAGATGATGTCCCAGAGTAAAACCCTTCTCCACCAAGGAGCCAATATTCGGTCTAAATATTTTCTTCACCCCTCAACTCACAAGCCTCACCACTATTTATAATCCACAAACACACACTAGATATTAAAATTACCAAACTACCCATATCTAGATCCTACCATTACTACTAATTAATACTAACATATTAATATAACTATGATCTCTATCATTATTCCCCCTTATTTAAAAGTCTTGTCCTCGAGACTTGGGAGTTAACCATTGATCATTTGATCCTTTCGCACTTTAATGATCTTGCCTTCCGGACATTTTTGAGCTGGCCCATATCGATTACACCAACGCAAACACTTTCCTTTCTTCTTACGCACTTTCCATTCCAAGCGCAGCAGATACTGAACTCCTCGATCATGATGCAAAACCTTTCCCTGCACAAAAGTAGAAGCAACTCCTGATCGATTTGCAAGGAACGAGTATGGTTTCTTTGATAGAGGTGTGGACTGTCGGTCATAGGATGGAGGTGACCCACCCGGTTTGGAAATAACCTGGCCCCAAATGTGAGTAGCTTCAAAAAGCTGAAATGGATCCCCATAATGGAAAACATAAGTGTTGTTGGGATTATAAAGAATCATGTCTTCCACATTTGTTGTCAAGGCATCAGGAGTGAAATTTATGTCCAAAGTGTGATTATCCTTTTGAATGTCTCTCGGAGGTTGAAATCCACCGAATTCAGGCAATGGAAGCTTCTATAAATATACTGAGCCATCCTTGGAACCGGAGGAAGTACCAGAACGGGACAGAATAATTCCAAATGCTCCCGAGAAAGTCTCAACAAATTGTTTGTCCTGTTGCTTCATCCAATCGAGAAATGTGTTGCGAAATTCAATTGAAGCCAATTGTTCCTCTTGCAACGATTTAATCGATGTTTTGATTGTTGCTACTTCTTTCTGAAGTTGAACAATCTGCTGTTCGTGAGCATCTAATCGAGAGATATGATCAACCATGACCGATAAGGTGTAACATATGAAATCGGTAGAAATTGGTGGGCGACGTTGTCAAGTAGATCCAATAATGTCGAAATTGAGATGAAATTGGAGATGTAAACGACAGGTTTTCAGCAATTTGATCCAGCAGAGTCTCAATTGGAATCACGAACACACAGGTATCCAGCAGCGATGAAATTGGATGTGTGAGGACTGGTCGGCGGCGGTGATGGAATTGGAATCAACGACGGCCCTTGATAAAATTCGAATTGAAGCTTTAGAATGGCAGGTCTTCAACAGGTCAGACCAATGATAGGGTTTGAAAGCTGAGGTTACTAGATAATAGCAAATAACGAATTAGATTATAGATCAAGCAAACGAATACATCAAGATGATGTCCCAGGGTAAAACCCTTCTCCACCAAGGAGCCAATATTCAGTCTAAATATTTTCTTCACCCCTCAACTCACAAGCCTCACCACTATTTATAATCCACTAACACACACTAGATATTAAAATTACCAAACTACTCATATCTAGATCCTACCATTACTACTAATTAATACTAACATATTAATATAACTATGATCTCTATCATACGCTATGCCAAATAGTTTCTAGATATATCGCGAAAATAATACACCGAATAAAATTATACAATTTGTTCTTAGGGAAAAAACTCATGTGATAAACACATTATACGAATCTTATAGGGTGCCATCTAACAAAACTTACGAGAAAATAATAGCGAGAAAAATATAAGATTCATACAACTTGTATAGGACCATACGAGTCATATAATTTAGCCATTAGACAACTTGTGACTCCATCTGATAACTATACAAATCTCATAGCCTATACAAGCTGTGTAGGTTGTCATTAGCATTGTTTGAACTATCATAATTTACAAATAATTGGTCCCTTTAATTAATGTATATTATTAATGAAAGTATTTATCTTATTAATGTTAATATTATAAACATTTAACTATATTTTTTTATTCAAAAATTATAAAAACAAAAAAACAAAAACTTTATCAATTTATTTATGTAAATTCTTCACTAGTATTATTCTAATCCCCAATATACAATAACAAATAATGCATCCAATTCATTTGCATTTCTTTTGATTTTTTTTCATTGTGGACAAAATTAGGGGTATTTAATATCATGTAATATATGACTCAAGGAAGGTAAAATTTATATGCTCATCTTGAAATTAAAAAAAAATACATATTTTCATGGGGTTGGAGATTTAGGTGAATATCATGTAACATAAATATAAACATAAATTTGTACCTCATTTTCTTTTATAGTTGAAAATATTTTTTTAGTTGAAAATGGACGGAGCATGCTTGAAGCCTTCTAGAGACCTAAAAATTAAAGTGATTGAAAGCGACGTATTTTTTAGCTATTTATGATTTATTGTAAGATGGCTTGGTTATTTATACACTTAATTCTTCATTTTAAACTGCTATCGAATTTATACATCTCGTATAGGCATATATGATGCGTGTAGGTCTCTTCGAAACACACTGATTCGACAATGATTAGTCTTGTATACGTTTCATATAGGACATATACGCCTCATATAGGCCTATACGAGGCATATATAAACCAATCATTAATACTAACAAATTATGCCCAACAATGATCGAACCAAATTGAATTTAGTCCATGTTCTTGAACCGTAAAATATACAAGCTCTAGTATTTTTTTATTTTTTTGCAAGCCAGCTCAATTAAGTTACGAATTTATGTTTGTTTCTTCCAACTAGGTTTGCTTGAATAAACCTAAATTTAATCCGAATTATAATATCTTTTTTCTAATTCAAATTCAAATATTCTTGATTCAAAGAACTCGTATATCAATTCGAGGGTGAGTTATAGTAAAATAAGAAGTTTTGAAAAATAAATGTTGAAATAATACAATTATGTACTTCTAATATGGAAAACATAAAAAAAATAACAAATTTATTTAATATATAAAAAACAATAACAAAAAAACATGAAATAATTTAAAATGTATAAAACAATAATAAATGCATATAACACAATTACCTGAACGTAAAACATAATGATAAGTATATTAAACAATGACATAAACGTAAAACACAATAATGAATATATTACATAGTTACTTGAACGTAAAACACAACGATGAGTATATTACACAATGACTTGAACGTAAAACACAACGTTGAGGATATTAAACAATGACCTGAACGTAAACACAATGATGTGTATATTACACAATGACCTGAACGTAAAAACAAAATAATGAGTATATTACACAATGACATGAACGTATGACACAATGATGCATATATTACACAATGTTCTGAAGGCAAAATATAATGATAAATATATTACACAATGACCTGACCGTAAGACACAATGCTGAGTATATTACACAATGTTCTAAAGATAAAACACAATGACATAAACATAAAACACAATGACCAAAATGTATTTTTCAAAAACTAAAGACAATTTGTGTTTTTTTTAAATTATGAGTTTTAATAACATAATGGTGAAACAACACAGTTATGTACTTTTAATACATAAAACATAAAGAAGAAATAAGAACAATTTATTTAATGCATGAAAAACAATAAAAAATAACATAACATTAATAAAAAATTAGAGAAATGTCACTTGTCAACTTCATAATCCTTCTCACAATTCTTACTAATATCACCCTTTTTACTTAAACCTAATACATCAATTCGATATGCAACTCAACTTCTACTATTTATAGTTCATACAACTATATAGAGCTAAATGGAATGAGACTCATGATTTGCTTTGAATTATACATAAGTTGCATGTGTAAAACTTTTAAGTAAGAAATTGTTTAATATGAGAGGTAAGTGTTGACAATATTTAAATTATATTAGTCTTGACAATATTTATAATGATAATTAATGAAGGAGATAAATGCATGAAGAAATCAAGACTTATAAGATAAATATTGAAATTTTCAAAATATTTTTTTTGAACGGTTTGGTACGGCGACACCTAAGACGAGATTTTAACCGTTCCCTCGAATTTGACGCTCTGGGGTGTACGTCTAAGCCCACTCCTCACAACTAAGTAAAAACCCTTTGACCTTGTTTCAGCAAATATGATTTGGCACGAATTTGAACCCAAGATCCTCTATTAAAGAACTAGGGCTACCATTAGGCTACAAGCTATTTACCTAGACTATCATGCTCATAAATCACTAGTATACATAGAGTGAAAGGCATATTTTACGAAGAATGTTTGAATAACAAAAATTCATGAATATATCTTGTCAAGACCATAGTCGTGTCATTATTACTAGATTGTTGTCATCCAAGTACGCTTACGGCTTAAGTATGAAGTTTTTCTTTCTTCCACAACCAATACGTTCAAAACATGTTGGTGATATTAAATGATGGACATCTCATATAAATCAATAATCTTTCATGTTCACGGCCGATATGAAATTTGTCTATGTTAGTTACAAAATCGTCAGACTCATGACAGATCTAAAGCATGCTAGTAGGAAAAAGGCTCCACTCAAGTGTAATATGGTAGTGTGAAAAAAAATTAAATAGTATTGATAAAAAAATTTAAATAAATTATGCATGGCCCCTTTACGTTTTTAGCAAGCCATTTTTGAAGAGACAAGACCAAGAAAGTGATTGGCTTCTGAGCAAGGGTTTCTTTTTAACTTAAAATATTTTTCAAATCATCCATTTTATAAATAATTTTTTCACCAACACCTATTTAAAAAAAGACTCGGTTTTTGCCCTTAGACCATCCGTAACACATACACCGCCCACCTAGCGGGAATCAATGGCGTGGCGGGGTTAGGCGGGAACACCGCCCCCTCCCCCGGCGGGGTCAAAACCATGAACCCAACAGCCCCCGCTTTCCTCTTGCTTTTGATTGGTCACTGTGGGTATTTTAATGTTTTAGTGGGTGATGATGTGAAACAGCGGAAAACGTTTTTCCGTGGGTGACCATTAAAGGGTACTAATATTTTTAGTGAGGTGATGACATGACAGAAAATTTCAGTGAGGTGAGATTGCAGTGGGGTAAGTATTACAGATTAGTGATGAGATTCCACCATCGTAAATTGTTGCTTGGCATTGTTGGTCTAGAAAATGAGTCCACATGTAAATTATTTAAATGCTACAAAACAATTGTTTGTAAAAATAATTTTGGAAATAAACTAAATCATATGTTTAGAACTTATATAAAAGTTGTGTTAGTTACATAAGCGGTCATATGGTATCTACATTTCACGGTTCTGTATACATGAACCAAATGCCTAAAATTTGACAACTCAGCAAAATCTGGTTAAAAGACTAAACTGGCATACCTAACCATTCTAACCATTCTTGTAATTTACTCTTGAAAGCTTTAAAAGTGATGTTTTTATGTTAGGTGGAGAGAAAGAAACATAAACTTCATTTTTGCATGCAATGTCACCTTATCTTGTCTTTTTTTTAACAATTCAAACACGAATCTAGTATAATCCTAAATCTACTATAATTTATCCCTAAATTGTCCTCAATTAAACTAGTACATACACAGTTCAAAAGACATTTTTTACCACCATAGTTTCGTTTATGTGTGTGCAACCCTGGGTTTTTTTTTAAGCGGTTCTGATTCTAGTTTTGGTCAAAAAAATCAACCAGTTCCGATTAAGTTTGGCTATGACAGGTTCCGCTTCAGATAATCGGATCTAGAACCGGTTTTCTTAGCCCACCTTGCGTCACCCTCATTTTGTGTAGTTAGATAATTTATGCAGGCCTTTCAAATTTAGGGATGTTTTCAGTTGGTACTAACATTTGGTAATTGCCAATTGGTATTTCAGTTTTGAATTTTAGATTTTAGTTCATTACCAGTACAACTCTCAAAATATTTAAACATCACTCCTCAGTTATTAAGTCATTTTGTTGCCAAAAGTGAAGAAACAATGAAAAAAACAAGAAAACCATATACAAAATACAATGAACAAAAGGGTTACAACTTACAGTGGTACATTCAGCCATACAAAAAGACTGTTTCCAAAATCATCTTCAGTCAGTTGCAAAGTTTTAATTTTCTCATGTGGCATCTCCTAAGAAAGCAAACACTCTCTTTTTAAAAATCCGAGCTAAATCCACAATCTCCGATTCCCTCATTTGTCGGGTCATGATGTCAGATTGCAACAACCACTTATTTTTCCTTGACAACCGACTTGCAATGTCAATAGTTAAAATAGCCATGTCTCGTCGGTTTGTAAGAACCCGTAAAACTGGTGTTGAGTATTGGGAATTTGATACAAGTCTATTTAGAAGAATAAGTGCTTCCCGAATGAGTCGTGTTCTGCACAAATGATGATAAAACAAAATAGAGTTATTTACATAAATGGTCCCTATCAAAAGTAAGAGATTTGGGTGCTAAGGTTTAAAAGTAATAAGTTCGATGGTTTGTGCTTTCAATTTTGTAAAACTCTTATCAAGGTTAATTTCTGTTAACTTTTCTTTTAAATTAGGGTGAAAAATCAGAGCATTTTGGTTAATTCCCCCTAATTCAACAGAAGTTAGTCTTAATACCCAAATTCGTCACAAAATTGAAAGCAAAACTTGTTACTTTATAAACCTTAGTACCCAGACCTATCTGTGTAATTAACTCAACAAAATATGAACAGGAATGGATGAAGAGAGCATGACCAAACATAAGTGTTTCAAAACTGATTATATGACGTTAAATAATCACAATCAGATAATGAGTTTTCTAAAGCACATTCTGATACGATTCCTAAACCTATACAAGTTTATTCAAGGAGGAATAAAGCTGGGCGAGTAAATGATGGGTCGGAATTAATTAACTTGGAGTATTTGGATTTACTGTATGGGGCAGGGTTTGACCCATTTCACCCACTACGTGAAGCTGCAGGATTTTATGGGATTAGTGGAGCTGAAAACAAGGAAGTAACCGACTAGTAGTTTGGGTTTAATTTCTGTTTTGATGTTTTGTCTTTGTAATTTCTTTTTATCAACTTTATGTTGTTTGGGAGATCGCCTATCTCGAATCAGGCCAGTTAATTAAGAATCCTCTATTTGATTTTGTAATCCTATCATTTGGTTCCATTGCCGGGAAACGAAGAAGGACGCAGGAAGATGGTGAATACCCGGGGTGACAGTAGTGTCAATGTGCCCGACCCAAATGTTAGTCAGATGACAAATCAATTAACCGCCATCATGAGGAAACTTGAATCGATGGAAGCATGGAAAGAAGACCTTAACAATTTGAAGAAACAGTTCGCGAACAAGGAGAAGGGCGGAGCAGGTAGCAACCGACAGGAGGAAGGGGAATCCAGTTTCTTCAATAATCGACGGCCTTATCACAAAATCGACTTCCCCACGTTTAGCGGAGGAGATCCCAGGGGCTGGATTTTGAAAGCAGAGAAATACTTCCGATTTTACAATACTTCGGAAGAGGAAAAAGTGGATGTGGCTGCGATGCACCTAGAAGACGATGCCTTGGATCTCTACTCGTGGTTGTCTACTGAACAGGTAATCACTTACTGGGATGAATTAACCCAAGCCTTTCAGAAACATTACGGACCACCAGAGTTTCAAAACCCGGACGAATACCTTATCAGTGTACGACAGACTGGTAGTGTGCACGAATATCGCCAGGAGTTTACGAAGCGGGTATCCCGAGTGGTCGACTGGCCCGATCACTGCTTGTTAGGGGTTTTCATCCATGGTCTAAAGGATGAATTGAAATCAGATGTCAGGATCCACAAACCCAGAACCGTGTACAAAGCCATGAGCCTAGCCTTAGAGTTCGAATCCAAATTAAGCACCCTGAAACCCGCTAAATCATTCCACAGCAGCCTAAAACCCGAAGCAAAACCGTTTTCACCAACTTCCCACACCGCCAGCCACCCAACTCAAGCCAACTCCAAACCCCACTCCCGAATTACCGATCCTGAAAAACAAGCCCGATTCCTCAGAGGGGAATGTTTCCGCTGTGGGGACAAATACGGTCCGGGCCATCGCTACAAGGCGGGAACTTTCAAATTACTGGAAGCTGAAGATGAGCAGGAACCCTTAGCCATCACAGACGAAAAGGAAAAAGAGGATACCCCTGAAGAAATGGCAGAAAATGGCAGAGATAAGCTTGCATGCCATCTTTGGGAAATCACACACCTCTACCATGAAGGTACACGGGATTCTTAAATCCACAGAGGTTCTCATTTTGATAGACAGTGGTTCCACCCATAATTTTATTTCGGATATATTGGTGCATGAACTCAATTTGCTGACACAAGTGGTGAATCCTTTTGGGGTTCAAATTGGGAATGGGGACATCATTCGTTGCAGCCGTGTCTGTAGAGATATCCAGCTGCAGCTTTCAGAATTAAAGATCAAACAGGATTTTTATCCTTTTTCTATCGGGGGAGCTGATGCCGTTCTGGGAATACAATGGTTATCTTCGTTGAACACTATTCAAGCAAATTGGAACGAAATGTTCCTTATTTTCACAATTGATGGGCAACAATATAAGCTACAAGGAGTTCCTTCGGGGTCCCAAAGATCTGCTGCCTTTCAGCATCTATCTATCGAAGCCGATACCAACACAGTAACACCACCTACCTTACAACCCCTAATTGAATCCTTTGAAACCCTTTTCCAAGAACCTTCCTCTTTACCCCCTTTTCGATCCCATTACCATTCCATACCCCTTCTACCTAATTCCTCGCCACCTAATATCCGACCTTACCGTTACCCACATGCCCAAAAATCTGAAATTGAAAGACAAGTTGACACCCTGTTAACCGCCGGCTTTATACAACCCAGCATTAGTCCCTATTCTAGTCCGGTTCTATTGGTTAAGAAGGACTCCTCATGGCGTATGTGTGTGGATTACCGGGCATTAAACAAGATCACAGTGGCAGATAAATACCCAATCCCAAATATTGATGAACTTCTAGATGAGCTGTACGGGGCCAGCATCTTCTCCAAGATAGATTTACGGTCGGGGTATTACCAAATCCGAGTTAATCCAGCGGATATTGAGAAGACGGCTTTTAGAACCCATTCGGGGCACTACGAATTTAAGGTAATGCCTTTCGGGTTGACTAACGCCCCCTCCACTTTCCAATCTGCTATGAACGATCTTTTTAGGCCATTTTTGAGGCAGTTTGTTCTAGTTTTTTTTGATGACATATTGGTCTATAATGATACTATGGACCACCACATTCATCACCTAAGAACTGTCCTCAATTCACTGCTTACACATCATTTTCTGGCCAAAGGTTCCAAATGCTGTTTTGGGCAGAACCGTGTGTTGTTTCTTGGCCACATGGTGTCAAAAGAAGGTGTTCAAGTGGATCAAGATAAGGTCTCAGCTGTAGAATCATGGCCTGTACCCAAGAATGTTCGTGAAGTCCGGGGATTTTTAGGTCTTACGGGGTACTACAGGCGCTTTGTCAAGCACTATGGTATCATAGCTCGGCCCTTAACCATGCTTACGAAAAAAGATGGCTTTAAATGGGGAGATTCAGCTTCCCTTGCTTTTGAAACTCTCAAAAAGGCTTTACTGTCGGCCCCTGTGCTTCGCCTTCCTGATTTTTCACAACCATTTATTGTTGAATGTGATGCATCATCGGAAGGGGTTGGTGCCATTCTCATTCAGGAGGGCCATCCTGTTGCGTATTTTAGCAAGGGTTTTTCCCCAAATAACAAGTTGAAATCTGCCTACGACAGGGAGTTATTGGCTTTGGTATTGGCGGTCCAAAAATGGCATCACTATTTGATGGGGCGACATTTCTTTATCAAGACCGATCATTATACACTCAAATTCTTACTTGAACAACGTGTCACTACGGTTGAGCAACAACGGCTTCTTCTTAAGCTCATGCCATATGATTTTTCTATTCTTCACAAATCGGTAAAGGAGAATCGTGGGGCTGATGCTTTATCTCGCCGCCCATCCACAGCTCAGTTATGCACATTGGTGCTCCCTAATAATGTGTTATTTGATGATATAATTGCAGGCTTGCAGGAGGATGCTTACACTCGCTCTATACTTCAAAAGATTTCACACGATCCCTCCTCGGTCCCAAATTTCTCTCGGGTTAACAGCCTCTTATTCTACAAGGGCCGTGTGGTTATTCCAGATGTTCCAGCTATTCGGCAATCTATTTTACACGAGGGACACAACTCACCTGTTGCTGGTCATGGTGGGTTCTTAAAAACATACCAACGGATTTCCTTGCAGTTCTTTTGGCCTTACCTCAAGCGCGATGTCCGTTTACATGTCCAACAATGCATCATTTGTCAACAGCAGAAATATGAAACTTTATCTCCAGCCGGTCTCTTACAACCTTTACCAATTCCCCAAAGGATTTGGGAAGATATTTCATTGGATTTTATTGTCGGCTTACCTATTTCTAATCGTTTCGATACGATTTTTGTGGTGGTAGACAGGTTAAGTAAATACTCACATTTCTTGCCTTTATCTCATCCATTTACAGCCAAGAGTGTAGCAGCTTTGTTTGTCAAAGAAATTGTCCGACTCCATGGCTTTCCCCGTTCAATAGTGTCCGACCGCGACACTATTTTTCTTAGCCATTTTTGGCAGGAGCTTTTTCGGTTGGGTCACACTTCGCTCAAAATGAGCACTAGCTACCACCCTCAAACGGAGGTGGTCAACCGTTGTCTTGAAGCTTATCTTCGCTGTTTTGCTCATGAACAACCTTCCAAATGGAGTTCTTTTTTGGCTTGGGCTGAGTATTCTTACAATACTGGCTTTCACTCTTCAGCCCACACCACACCCTTTAATGTGGTTTATGGCCGTGATCCTCCACCTTTGTACCCTTATGTTTTTGGGGATACTCAAAATGCAGAATTAGAGCAGCAGCTGCTTACCAGAGATGACATGTTGCAGATCCTTCGCTCCAATCTTCAGAAAGCTCAAGATCGCATGAAGTCTCACGCCGACCAGAAGCGTCGTGATCTTTCTTTTGCGGTGGGTGATGCTGTTTTCCTGCGCATCCAACCTTATCGCCAACGTAGCCTTTCCAAAAAACGCTGTGAAAAGCTTTCCCCCAGGTTTTTTGGACCTTATTTTATCACTAAAAAGGTGGGCAAAGTGGCTTATGAACTTGCTTTACCAGCTGACTCGAGAGTCCATCCAGTTTTCCATGTTTCTTTATTGAAACCAGCTAAAGGTCTCGTTCCTACTTCTCCTATTCCTCCTTTACCTATTACAAAAGATTGGGAGATGGATTTACAACCGGCTAAAGTTTTGGCTCACCTTTGGCATCAGGCAAATGGTACTTCCACTTTGGAATTGTTGATTTTATGGGCTACACGTCCACATGAGGAAGCAACTTGGGAAGATTATGATCTCCTGTCCGCACAGTATCCTTACTTTCGCCTTGAGGACAAGTCGTTTTTCCGGGAGGGTAGTATTGATACGATTCCTAAACCTATACAAGTTTATTCAAGGAGGAATAAAGCTGGGCGAGTAAATGATGGGTCGGAATTAATTAACTTGGAGTATTTGGATTTACTGTATGGGGCAGGGTTTGACCCATTTCACCCACTACGTGAAGCTGCAGGATTTTATGGGATTAGTGGAGCTGAAAACAAGTAAGTAACCGACTAGTAGTTTGGGTTTAAGTCCAGTAATTTCTGTTTTGATGTTTTGTCTTTGTAATTTCTTTTTATCAACTTTATGTTGTTTGGGAGATCGCCTATCTCGAATCAGGCCAGTTAATTAAGAATCCTCTATTTGATTTTGTAATCCTATCACATTCAAACACCCCCTATAGGCTAACACAGTCAAAGAAGTCACTGAATGCTAGATTACCTTTCTTTGAAATCCTCGGGAGGCTGAATACACTCACAAGTCTCTACATCAATTTCAGATGCCAAGATTTGCAAAATTGAATAAAGAAAGTTGGTCTTTCTCGAAAGATTCTGTCCCAACAAAGTTTCAAAGCCATGTTTCCCTGAGGATGCTATAAAAGCCAGCAGAATAATGGTTTTCCTTTGAAGTTTCAAGACCTGAATGTTTTAAAATATTTGAGAACGGTGATACAGAATAAGCTCTCTTACAAATCTCAAAACATACAGATATTATAATTACTTTTTTTTTTTTTTTTTTTGGGGGGGGGGGGGGGGACTTCTGGTGATCAGGCATGAGAGCAACCATATTACATTGTACAATTTATTTACAAAAGATAGAAAAAAAGGAATGAACTCGCCAATGTTGTAGAACAAAGTATTTAAGATGTGAACACGTCAATCAGAAAGCACAAGACATAAAAGGCGACAATTACAATTAAATTACCTACGAATTGATCACTTCAAGTTTATCTTTTAGTGATGAAAAGGGAAAACTAAGAAAGCTTAAGATTAAAAGGAGTTGGAAGCCACCTATAGTATTTTTGTAAACAAAACCACCTAATTCATTTCATTCAAATATTATATGATTATTAAAATAACGGATTTTTTGGAACACCCCAAAAGTTTGAATGCTTTATTTTTAATGATAAAAAAACAACCATACCAAAAAAAATCCACTTGTAGCATGATTATTTGTAGATTTTATAGGTGGGATGTAGGCAGACCTTACCTCTATCCATAAGAAAAAGAGACTGATTCCAAAGAAGCTCTCGGTTAAAAGGTTCTTATATAATGATAAGAGTAAATAACGGTTTTGGCCGCTGTAGTTTAATTGTTTTAACTATTTCGGCCCAAAATGGAGTCTTCTGTCAATTCAGGCCCCTGTGGTTTAGACAACAAACGTTTTTGGCCCCCAATCATAATTAGGATTTGGGCTAAAACCGTTATAATAGTTAAGTTTGAGGGGCCAAAACCGATAGTTGCCTTTTACCATAGGGACTGAATTGATAAAAGATTCTATTTTGGACCGAAATAGTTAAAACACTTAAACCACAGGGGCAAAAACCGTAATTTACTCTAATGATAAATAAGAACTATTGATAAATTGTGTTGATGTAAACTATATTTTAAGTGAGGAAATGTTGGACTAAAAAGACAGCAAGGGTCAAAATTACGGTAGAAAGTAAAAAGATTCAACCCATGCGTCTAAAGCCTGTATTGATGGCCTTTGGGGGACTAATTATGCCATTTTAGCATAGTTAAATCATCAGATATTAGTTTGCTGCTCCTGGGTTGGTTCTCAAAAGACAACTAAATATCATAAAATTATAAAAAAATTGCGACTAAGGGCAAGAAAACCGAATTAAAATCTAGAAAATTGAGGGTGAATTTCTTAGAAATTGAATGCATACATAGAATAAAATAGCTTAGAAATAATTTGACAAGAATCCTTGCAAGTGAAGTTGATAATCAGAGAAAAACTTTATAGAAGAAAACAAAGTAGTTCTTTCCATGACTCTTTTCTGATCTTTATTAATTGAAAAACAACTAATCCTATTTATAAGAAGAAAACAAAGTAGTTCTCCTAAAACCCTTGAACCGACCCTTAAAAAACAATACAACTCAAATACTTATAATTCAAATGCTTTTGACATAAGTAATAATTTACCCTTTACTTTATTACCTATACACAAGTTTAGTCTAACAGCAACCCTCTTTCCAAGAAGGTTATGCTGGTTTTGTAACAATAGGTGATTTCTTGGAAATTGAAATGTATGCATAGTATCAAATAGCCTAGAAGCATCCAATATGATGATAAAACTGATTTTAGGTTTAATTTTAATTATATAGCATAACCAACATTATGAAGTATTTAATAATGCAAAACAAAAGTGGGTTTATACGAAAAAACTATGTTACACACAACAATGGTTCATGAAAATATATTAAAATCACTATTAGGATTGAGTTGGATAGCAATGCATCGTTAATTGCAAGAATTTTAAATTTTAATGATAAGAGTTATTTTAACAAAAATGACAATTTGGTGACTTCATTGACCAAATTAGCTGAATTGTTTTTGAAAGTGCTAGGTGTTGCAACACATCTAGTTCCCAAAAGCCAAGGCACAAGACAAAAGGTTCATGTACTTGACACGCTGATCTATGTACAACCTATAAAATTTACAAATAGAGCCTCAAGACGGATCAGATTTTATCTTGTTGTATTTATTTACAAGGTTTCTTTTGGACGACGTTTTGGTCACAACTTGCTCCACATTTTTGCATAGTAAACGTTAGCTTAAAGTTTCAAATAACTCGTTAGCAGAAAACTGATGTGACCCCACCAATATCCTATTTCCCACAAGGGGTGTTGAAGGTTTATGGTTTCTATTTGAGGAAAGTGTAGGATCATTTTTGAGAAGGTACAAAAAAGAGGTATTATGATATGAATCAAGTTGGAAAGATCAATGGAATTGTTACAATTTCAAATTGATCTTCCATTAATTGCACAATTATCTCCCTGCTTAATTTAAGCAATTATCCCAAATTACTTCCATGTCTAATTTCAGCAACTATTTCAAAGGCTAAAATAAAGGGGAAGCTTTCAGCAATTCACCAGAATAAATAGGCCTATAGTCATGTCTTTTTCTTTGTCTAGTACTTCTTATTATCGTGTTCTTGTATTTGGAGATCTGCCTATCTCGAATAAGGCAAAACTATCCTTTGTTTTTCCATTTCAGTTAATTAAATTTCCCAGTTTCTATCATATTATTATAAAAAGAACTTACAAAATATGGTGGCACAGTTTTTAATCTTATATGACATACGAATTCTAAAAACTGACAAATCATTTCAACCAGTAAAAAATTAACTGACTTGTTACCCAACCAAGGAACATATAAGATAAAAGATAGATGTAGCATACCAAAGTTGTGGGTGCACCATTTCCATGACAAGCTAAACAATCAGCTAAACCATCTAGGACAGAGCCCAAGCCTTGAAATGAAAATGCATTTTCAGCATTTGTACTTGAAACTCCAGCATTTGTCCCCTCTTCTTTAGAAGAGGAACTAAACATCAACATTAATTTTGGACCTTCACATGAAAACAACTTCAATTACTGGCAAGTATATGATAAAAGTAAAATATTAAGTAAGTTGAAAGAAAAAAATAGCAACTTCTTCAAGCACCAACATAATGTCAAATTTGACTTTTTAAGTTGGATTCATTCCCATGTTATTGTTAGGAATCAAAGAGGCGCAGCGGAAACCGATTAACTCATACACGCACACGAAAGCAAAGAAAATATAAACGGCACAAGATATAACGTGGTTCGGTCGATGTGACCTACGTCCACGGGTTGCAACTAGGGATTCTTTATTGATTAGGTGTTCAAGATTACAATTACATGACAATGCTTAAATAGAAAAACAGTTAGGCTAAACCCTAATGGGCCAGGATTAGGGCCGGCTGCCCTAAACCTCCCAAAGGCCTACGTAACCTAACAATCTCCCACTCGGAGGCCTTGCGATAGAATCAAGCCCGGCATCCAACATAAGCAATCCAGTAATCTTCAATAACAAGTCTTCCGAGCCTCAATTCCCAAGAATAAGCTAAGACTTCATCATATCCAGACATATCCCCCTAGTTGCAAACCGCCCCTCAATCATCAAGTACATGAAGGGCCAGTTGAAGCTCCCCCGAGCTCCAACTCTGTCGTGACAAATCCCGTCAACGACTCATCCTCAATCTCAATTGGTATGGACACTCCACCAGATCCAGAGATACACCAAGGACCACCAACACTCTCCAAACACAGCAAACTACCAACAGGAGAGATTTCATCAGTTCTAGTCTTCAAAACCCAACGGCTCTTCGTAACTGTACCCGGAACACAAACCTTGCTCCCACTGTCACCGAATCCCCTGAATGGTTTAGACTTCTGAACACGTTCAGCTAACATCTCCTTGGCTCCAGACTTCACGTTTGCAAAATGAACTCTCTTAGCACGAGATTTAGCGAACCAGATTTTGTTTCGCTTAACCGGGACGGTCATACATCCCTCAGCAGGTTCATCAACCAAATACAACGACCCATGCTTCATACCACGAGCAATCACGAGATTCCCCTTGACCACCTTCCATTCATTGCTACCAAACCTTACTTCCATGCCCTGTTTATCCAGCTGACCCACAGAAATCAATTTCCTATTCAGCCCCGGAATAACCCTGACATTCTTCAGGTTCCATGTAGTTCCCAATGAAGTAACCAGATCAACATCCCCCATGCCCGTGACTTCAAGCAACTCGTCATTAGCAAGTCGAACCTTCCCAAAATCTCCTTCTTTCAGATTCAGCATCGTTTCCCCGCTGTCCATGGCATGAAACAAAGCCCCTGAATCCATGACCCAAGAGTCCACACAGCTTTCAATGCTGCAAACCAAAGCATCATCATCATAAACGCCCTCAGCAGCGTTCATTTGCTTCGAAGTACCCGGGCATTGACTCTTAACATGCCCTACTTCATTACAGCTCCAACATTTCACATTCTTCCGAGTCTTAGACGGACTTCTTCCCCGACTCCCACTGCTTCTGTTATTCCCTCTTCCCCTACCAACGTGTAACATCTCAGAAGATGACCCTGCACCAGTACTCTTCCGGCGAACGTCTTCACCTAGCACAATATCACGGATCCCCTCAAATGTCATATCAGTGGTCCCAACCGAACTAGTAACAGCAGTCACTGTCCCAGACCAACTATCAGGTAGTGAAGACAACAGCAACACAGCTTTAGTCTCATCATCAAACTTGATTCCCACAGATGACAATCTGGACAGAATCGAATTCAGATTATTAATGTGAACTGTAACCGAGCTTCCTTCGTTCATCCTTGTCATGAACAACTCCCTCATCAAGAACACCTTATTAGCAGCAGAAGGCTTCTCATACATATTTGACAGAGCCAACATCATTCCCCGAGCAGTAGTCTCGTGCATGATGTTAAACGCAACGCTCCTCGTCAAAGCCAATGTAATAGCTCCTCTCGCTTTCTTGTCCTTTGAGTTCCATGCAGACTCAGCAGCTGCATCCATCTTCTCAGGTTTATCCTCCAGCACCATATCCAAATCCTTCTGACTGAGCAATGCTTCCATTTGCATTTTCCACCAGACGAAATCAGTTCCATTGAACTTCTCAATCTGAATCTTCCCCTCGTCAGCCATTTGAACCCAGTAACAAGATAAAACCAACAGAAAGACACGAACACCTTTCTAATCAATAAATCCGGCGAATACTCCAACCAATCCCAATCAAATCTCAACCGATTAGAAACCCACGATCAATATCAGCTGCAACAGACCCGAAACCCGCTGAAAATCGACAAAGACAACTCAAGGGTTCAATTTTGTAACCCTAATCGTCCAATTTCAGTCAATAATACCAGCAATCGCGATCCCAAACTCAGCAGCAACAATCCAAGGCTCAATTGAACCCTAATCAGCCTCTAATCATGAAATTCGAACCCAACTTGTGTCAAAAAAACAGGTTCAATCGACGAATCCAAGGGTTTAGAACCCTAATCGCGAATCTGAACCACGAAATCAGCCAAAAAACAGTCTCAATCAACGATTCCAAGGGTTTAAAACCCTAATCGCGACCACAAACCTTAAAATCGGCCAGAAAACAGCTCGCCGGCGGCGGCGACGGCGGCTTCTGCGGCGATTCTGACCGGCGGCGGCGACCCTGACCGGCGGCGGCGCCGACCCTAGCAGCGGCGATCGGAACAGGCTGTGATGGTGACGACGACAGCAGAGAAGACGACCAAGGGTAAAACCCTAATCCTCTTTGACGGCTCAGATCTGCAAAGACGAACTCCAAGAGTTTTCCAAAACCCTAATTCGTATCCCAGAACAGACGACAGCCCCTCTCTCTCTGATTTCTTCTTTTTCTTTATCAGCAATCGTCCAGTGCGTTCCGTATATTAATCATCAACGAACCAGCTCTGATGCCACTTGTTAGGAATCAAAGAGGCGCAGCGGAAACCGATTAACTCATACACGCACACGAAAGCAAAGAAAATATAAACGACACAAGATATAACGTGGTTCGGTCGATGTGACCTACGTCCACGGGTTGCAACTAGGGATTCTTTATTGATTAGGTGTTCAAGATTACAATTACATGACAATGCTTAAATAGAAAAACAGTTAGGCTAAACCCTAATGGGCCAGGATTAGGGCCGGCTGCCCTAAACCTCCCAAAGGCCTACGTAACCTAACAATTATATCATAAAAGATACATGACAGATTATTTCATCTATATATAAATTAGACTTCCTGTGAGAAGTAGATGATGTCATTAAAGACATACTAGAGATGTGCAGGTTTTCAACTCAAGTTCATAGTATGTTGTCAAAAGCTCTTCAGGTGTGCGCCGCCTAGGCTCTCAGGCGAGGGGAGGAGCAGGGTAGGTTCCAACAAAATTTCGGCAAAGATTCTGCCCAGATTTTGTATGAGATTTGGCCAACTCTTGCAAAATTCTAGCAAACTTTTGCAAATTTCAGCCAAACTTGCTTGAAACATTAAAAAAAATGGCCCTGAAACTAACCTATATTGTCCAAAACTAGCCCTAAACAAGTAAGACATGTCTAATACCCTTAAAAATAGAATGTTTATACTATGTCCCTTGCTTATCTCGGGCCCTTGTGTTTTTAAGAGCCTCACGCCTAGGCCCAAGGATCACCCTTTGCGCCTTGAGTTATACCTTGCACCTTCAACAACTATGAGTTCACATTTAAAATTCAGCTGCTAATTAATAAGAAAAAGATGCATCCTACATGTACAAATAAAAAATATGAAAGGCTCAAAGAGTTTACCAGTCTGTTATCAAAGAAACCAATTCCTAGAAACATAAAACAGAAAAGAGTGCAAATGCCATACCTAATATCTACTTAAATAGAAATCAGAGACTAGGCAGAAAAAAGGGTGAATCCCTAGAAGACAAGAACTCAATATCTTGATTTGAAGGTAAAGATTGCAAACAAATTAATATAACTAGTGTTAGGTCACTTGATGGAAATTTTGTGGCACTATATGAGATGAAGGGATTTCTTACAATTTAGCAAAAGGTAGAGAAGATGTATGGCTTGCTTTTGCACTCCAAGCCCAGCTTCTTTTCTCAACAGCTGAGAAATACTTTGAAAGACCGCCACCTCTCCATACCTACCTTGAGTAGAAATTACACCAAACTTCAAAGACTTTTTAACAAAGAGTAAAAAACCCAAACAGCATAGGTGGCAATTTCAAACCTTTTGCTTTTAAATGGGCCAATTGTAAAGAATCAAACAGGTGAAACAAAAGAAAACCAGCTAAAAAAGCAGATTCAAAAACGACCAAAGTAAATTTCAATGCATAAATTCTCCCAAATTATTATATTACAAAAACCACAATATTGTTGATATATGTAATCATATTTTATGCATAAATTGTTAAAAAAAATTTACAATTTTGGACAAAAAGTGTTTCAGGTCCAACGCAAACCAACCCATATTAAAAAATAACCAATCTGCCCAGAGCCTGTTTTGACCTATTAAATAATACAGCATGCCAGCTATGCCACTTTTACCAAACAGAAATAAACAACTGCGACAACTATGACACTTACATCTGCCTCTCTGTATAAGCATCAGTTCTCAAAAGAAGCATATTCATGATAGAAACCGCCTCCATTCTTATATTTTCTTCACACTGTCTCATGACAACTTGATGCATTGTTTGAAAAAGAGAAAACCACTTTGAACAAGAAACTAATGGCTGCCTTTCGTTCTTCAGGCTGTCCTTGTTCTGAATCTTCTTAGCACTTGCCAACCTTGTGGGAACTGTATGATGTGAATTAGAGGTCTCACTGGTAAATTCACACAACAGATGCCCCGTTTCATAATATTTTTCAGAGCTTCTATTCACAGTCGAACGGTCATTAATAATGACATTGTCCCTGAGCACAGTACACTGGAAAGATCAAATCAAAGTTCATAAGGTGGAGAGCAACATGACCCACAATAAAATAAAATAAAAGTAAATTAGAATCATAAAACAGTTTTTTGATTATTTGTAGTAATTAAAGATTATAATTTATTTCTTACTTCTAAAAATGCAACATTTGCTTAGCTCATAATTTAATGAAAAAAACTTTCGACAATTTACCAAATGTCTAATTGCTCTTGATAAGAACAAATGAATAACTTACAAACCAAAATCAAATTTGCACGTATCACCTACTTGTTGCTAATAACTAAACAATTAAAGTAAGGTTAAAAAGTTATAAAACAATAACAATTAGGACAGCCCATAAAAAGATGGAGTAAATTGAATTATGAAACAGAAAACCTTTAATCTGAGTCATGTAAAGTGAACATAAGAACAGTACCTAAAGATATGGAGGGAGCTTAAAAATTACATAAACATAAGATCATCATTTTATTTAGTTGGGAGGAAATATACCTGGAGCACAATTTGTTTTCCATATTCAAAATGTGTTTCAAAACCTCATGCAGTACGCAAAGAGATCTGTGAACGATCATCATCTGTTGAACAAACAACTTCAGCTGTTAAGCAGCATAAAGAACAAGAAAAAGAAATATAAGTGATAAGAACTTGATTCCTATTTCCTAATAGACTTGTACTTGTAAGCATATGACTGCATGAGAACCAAATATTCAGTACTGTAACAGATAACTAGGCATCAAAAACCCACTAAGTTCGAATGTCGTTGAAATTTCTAACAGCATTTCACAGTCTAAGACTGTTTTTCCAGGTTCATAAAATTTAAAACTTACATTTTGTAGAGAACATAAATCAACCAATGCTTCTAACAAATCGCCCAATTTTCCTGTATCATAACTGATCTGCACAAGGAATAGTCATTGGATAATCAGGTACACGTGCGAAAATGCAAATTATCAGCTCAGAGTAACACAAGTGTTGCATATATGTTAATAAACAGCAAATACTACACACTTTTCAATACTCAGAATCACATACATCCTTCAATGATGTCACATTCTGAGTGAATTGCAAGAATTTTATACGGAGTGCTCTCCCAGTTATTTTGTCAGTCTCATTTTAAAATTTTCACTTTTGGTTCTTTAATCAAGAGCATGTGCTATTTCCAGTCCACCCTCATAATCCTATTAATCCCTCTCCACTAATTAGCCATGTTTACGGTACAAATGTTACTTGGGTGAAATGCCCAAAAACACAAAAGAAACAGCGAATGTACCCAATTGAGTCTATGAAAGCATGAAATCTAACACATGTGGAAGATACCAAATAAATCCAGCCAAATATAACCTTATAACAGCTAGAGAATGAATAGCTAAAATTTAATACCACCTTTGTTAGTGTTAAGTAAAGATGAGACACTTTTGCAGCTTCAGCAGACTGAATGCATTGGTTTGGAGCCATTTTAGTTGTGGTCTTCTTAGATGGAAAGTTCAAACCTAAGAATCCAAATAGGATCTGTAAATCTGCTTCACAGGACACTAATAACTTGGAAACAAGGTTAGTTCGCGAACTTTGGTCGTTTTGTGGTTCCCAGATGCCTGCCAACTTTTTTGAAAGTGATAAATTCTTCATTATCATCAAATCAGTTGATAAGGCATGTTCATCAGTCTGAACACCCACTGTCTTGCAGGAGATTGCACCTAATTAAAGTAAAAATAAGCTACATTAAAATCCAAAAAAAAAAAAAAAAGCTAAAAGACAGCTGGAGACGAAAAACTAAAACCATGTCAGTAGAGGTGTAACAGGCTATAATTGGTAGCTTTTTCTAGGTCCAAAAATTTAAATACTTAAAAAAATGAGAAGATTAATATTGCAAAAGTTATCTTATTTCAATAATAAGCTAGTATATAGACACTTTTATCATAAAGTTGTTTAGTCAGTGTTATACAGAAAGTTACATGATAGGCGACTTCTAACAATTTACCTATCTAAGCAACTTCCTTTGACTTAACCCATATGGCCCATTAGTGATAAAACATACTTTGAAGTCTCAACTGTCCCATACTCCCATTCAAAAGTAAATGGGACAACAATGCCACCTCTCCACACGAAAAGTTATATAAATTGCAATTATTATGTGCATCCCCAGCTTCCTTGATAAAATAACTAATAAAGATATTTCATTTGAGCACCTTTAATCCCTAGACGATTGACAGAAGGATCTTCAATAGGGTCTTTATTTTTCCTGCCACATTAACAGCTATAAATAATGGATAAAAAAAATAGAATGTTGTTTTACACAAAAGTACTCTCTCGTAACACATATTATCATATTAAATCATATATAGTTGTGAAAAATCATCAACGGTGTTGCACAGGAAATTTACAAGACATGGTTTTTTAGGCTAAAAGTCAAGGATTTTAAAAATTGCAATTGTTATGAAAGTTAGACGGGTTTAAAACAAAAGTATCACCATTCAGAGACATTATGTTAACTCTAGCTTTTAAAACAATACAGGGTCATTCTTCTGCATGTATAAAATAAAAGTCAACACATCAATGTAAATTTCTGATCAACATGTTTCACAATGTCAACCATGAAAGTCCAATGATTTAGCATCTTAATTATGAAGACACTTGTAACAGCATTAAAGAAAGATACTACTCACATATTTGACTTCTTTATGCAGAAAGTTTCAGCGTCTTCATATCCATTTACTGGAAGAGCCGATCTAAGATGTTTCTCGCTCTTTTCTCTATCCTTCCTGAGCTCCAAGCACTCTTGTTCCTAAACATGTAAAAATAAAAATCATTAATAACAAAGACCATGAGACCATCTGACAAACAGACTTTAAAAAACGTATGCATTACCTCCAAAACAAGAAAAAAAAACAAAGAAAGAAAACTGATATAAACCAGAAATTTGTAGCATCCACTCAAATATAAACTAGGTTCTAATTTCTAAACTAGAAAATTTGTAACGGTCAATCTTGAAAACTGGAAAAACGCAAAAGTATTGTAGAAAGAAAAGTATCATTAGAAGTTAGGTGAGTATCTTTTCGAGTATAATTTAATGCATTATGATGAGTCAATAATCACACATGCAAGTTCGTATGTAAAATGTATGTAAAAAAAATATGAAAACCTAGAGAGTACAAAAACACAAATTTATAGCACATTATCCAATCATCTTCAAAGATATAAAAGTAACAAATCCTATTGTATTCATCCTAGCTAGATCATGCACCTTAACCATGAGCCAATTCCAATCTTGACTAGTTCCCAAAAGATTTCAAACTTTTACATGATGGAGCATTCATTAACTAATCTGTGATATATTTAAATTCCATTATAAGCATCTTCGTTACAAATTCATGCATAGAATTAGAAATAGATCATACCAAGTTAGTAAGCAACTTCGAAACTCTTCCTAATTCATCCTGCAAAAAAACAAAACAACTAATTAAAAACCCTTAAACTGGTAAACGTGTGTCTATCCATTGTAGATCATTAACAGGCAGCACAAACAAGTTCATTTATAATGTTCCAGATAAACCCAAATACAATATTCTAAACTTTTATCAACTAAAAACATAACTAGATTAAACCTTCAATCGATCGATTTCCTGTTGTTTGAAACATGTTTCCTCCTTTTGCAAGCGAGAAGAACGAGGATTGAAACCCTGATTTATTCCATTCAACGAGACCGGGCAATCGAAACCCTTATCGTGAACACGCCTATGATCATCTTCCTTCACTCTCTGAGACAACTCTCGTGGCGGAGAATAACTGATCAGAGGGACATAAACGGGTTGCGGAGGCGGGCGGAACAGTTGATGCGGCGGTGGCTGTGGCTGTGGCTGTGGCTGTGGCTGTTGAATAGGGTTTGAAGAGAATGAACAAACTGCATCATCTGTTTGTTGGATAACTTCCTTCGCGAAATCGTCAGGCCACGTTTCGAAATCGAGATCATCCGCCATTGCTGGTGATATGAGGGCTTGATTCGAGTCCCAGATTGTACGTTCATATGTGTATAAATTGGGGGGAAACGAACAGGCGATTTTAAGACCTACTTTTTTTGCCCTGTCGTGCCCAGCGGGTTGACTGACCCGGTTCGGCTGAACAACCCACGGATCCAAAAAATAATTTATTATAATATAATATTATTATTTTTATATTAGTATTCGTTGAATAAATAGTAGTTTTAGATGTGTTTCTTTAGCCACTAGATTTGGTGTTTTTGCATATTGGTCCCTTCTTGTAGAGTTTGTATAGCAATATTTTCCAATCGGTGACCTTACAGGTAAATGTCTAATGTTAGGTTTTGTATCATCTTGTACCAATGTGCTAACAATTTTTTAAGGGTTTCACATATCTCTCATGTAGTCATGTATCATGTTTACTCCTTTTTTCCCTTCGTTCTCAATGTCACAACTAGTTTTTTTTATTAATTTGTATTTCAACGTTATTCTTCTTCAATATTTTTCTCACGTTGCTTGGATGATCGTGCATTTTAATCTTATGCGGGTTTGGTGTTGCCTTTCAAACCTGGTATAAGTTCTTTTTGTTCGATGTTAGTTGTAGCTTATGGTTATTCCTTAACACCCTTTTGATGCTTGTGATTAACTTTTGGGTATGATTGTTGTATCATTTTGGGTTCTAATGCATTCCCCTCATGTTGTTTGATGCACCTGCTCTAGTTCTTTTGAAAGTCGTTTGTATAGATGATTGCATAGGGCATACATATTTACATGCTAGGGTTCGTTTTACATAAAATTGCTTTTTTCCAATGTTATGACTTAATAATCATGACGAATAACATAAAGAGAAGCTAAATTCGAAAATTCAAAATTTTAAATCTCATTTGTATTGTATTGTATAAAAAAATTACATGTTTATAAAATGTACTTTTATTTTATTTTTTTAAAGCGTTAAAAATTATTTGTTACTTGTATATCTATTTTTTATCAATGATTGTTTGATGACATCTATTTTATACAACTTGTGTAATATACAAGTTAATGCTAAGGGTGTTCAAAAAAATCCGTATCCGAATCCGAAATATCCGAAAATCCGAAAAAATCGGATACCCGAAACTTCGGATTCGGATACCTATTTTGAAAATTTTTGGATAGTTCGGATATCCGATATCCAAAATATTTTTTTTCGGATACTTTTTCGGATATTTGGATATCCGAAATATATATTTTTAAAATTTTTTATTATTTTTTTCTGATTTCGGATATCCGAATTTCGGATACGTCTTCGAATATTGAAAACCACTATCCGAAAATGAAGACCCCTAGTTAATGCCTGAGTAAATAAACAAATAGTAAAGGCCCACCCAAATTAAGCTTATATTCTTTGTATAAAAATACCAAATGTACAAGTCGGATCATTCTTTATCACATCCCCCTACCCCTCTCAACTATAAAATCTTAGACCCCTCACCGAAAGCTACTGAAACAAGTTGACAAAATCCCAGATCAGGTTATTCGTCTGTAAATTAAAGCAAAAAAGAAGATAAACGCCATGGTCGGTCTCTTTTCGAGGTTTTCCATTAGCAGAAATGGTCATCGTCGTTCCCGAACTACACTTGTAAGCACGAAAACATCAATGCCTGCTCAATTCTATCACTTCTTTTGGTTTTAATCGATTGATTGATGATTACCTGATCTGGGTTTGTTAGATTTTCATGTTCCCCCCATTCAATTTTACTTGTTGGTGTTAGTTTTGGCTTCATTGACTTTAATCTGTGCTTTATTAAGCTATTGATTTTGACTTTTTGAAAATGCTAGATCTGTTTTTGACTTTCATTTGATATGTTATGGGTTTTCTGTGACTAGATTGTGAAATCTTAGGATGCTTGTTAATTTGTTTTAGTGAAAGTTGAGATTCTGATTATACAAGTGGTTTCAAATAGTGTTGGACTCGTGTGAGTTTGTAAAAATGTCATTCTCATATAAAATTAAGGGCTGTGAGGAGCTTGTTTTGGAGGGGGCGGAAATTTCCTGAACCCAGAATACATGTTAATTTTTCGAAATGAGGGGTGAAATCACTATTTTTAATTAAAAATAACTTTTCGGCCGAACATCATACCGAAAAAAAGGGTGGTTGCTCCCCCGGCCCTACATAAGTTTTGCCTATGATTAAGGGATCTCATTAGAATGAACAATTATTTGTGAGAATAACAATGGCTAAACATGCAACTTTAGCCTTGTAATTTGCCAAAAAACATTGAAAATATATTGTTATTTTGGTTTTAAAAACGCTTGACGCATTTAGGTCCCGAATAGTGAGGCACGAGGCCACCACTTCACATGTGCGAAGGGTTGCTCTATGCACAACCAAATAAGCTTTATCTACAATTATAAGTTGCATCTCTCTCGTCTCTTTTAGACATCAATGTTTTTATCAAGAAAACCATTCATAATTTCATCTCTTAGGGCTATTTTTACATATTTGCCTTACTTATACCCCAATTTTGACCAAGATTTGCATGAGCCATGAGGTGCTTCCTCAAGACCATGAGGCGTTTTTGAGATCGCCTTGATGTGCTTCTTACACCAAGCTTCTGAGTCGTACTAAAAAATGTTGGATCATCCTTTGTACATGTACTTTTTTTAGACAACAAAATGTTTATGGGTTAAACGAAACTCAACATGCCCATTTTGATTCGCGCTAAAAAGGACCTGCTTTGACTTATTAACATGCCTATTTTGCACCCTTTGGTTGCATTATAAAAGAGGTTTGCCAGTATAAACAGTTATATGACTAGTATCGACGATTGTCATGATGTTCATCGTTTTCAAATTCTCTAGTTTTTATAACCATTTGTTCATTTGAAATTGTATTTATTTAGTGTGCTACTTAATTCTATTAAGGATGAGAGGACAATGTTACCCCAAAATACAGAAGTTACAGAATCATCCAATGTTGTTGGAGCTACAACTACTATTCATCATGGAATAGAGTTAGCAGTTGAGTTCAAGCCCGTTGACCAGCCTACCGAGCCACTTGACCCTGATCAACCAGTTCATTGCCCATTGGCTGAACCTTCAATTCTCAATGTAAGTCCCAAATTCAGATACAGTCATTATTTTTACTAAGCGTTGCTAGTATATCATGGCTAACATCCACTTTGAATGAACATTTTCACTTCCTTGTAACTATTAAATTGTTATCAAGTATCTGAAACGGTCCTCGATAGCAGGAAGCAAGAGTGACAAAATAAGCAGGTTGGGTAATGGGTCAAAGCAAATGTTTTTAGGAGTCAAAACAGTGCGGGTCGGGCTGATCTGCAAACAATTTTTATTCTATAATTTGTATTTTTAAAACTAATTAAAGTGTTGATTATGATTACAAACTATAATTGCTATAATGATCTAGAACTTGTGTTAATATAGCGCCTTCAAAATTGGGGTTTGAATAAACAAACCCTAATTTTTTACTCAACTTTAATGTAAACCGCATATTTATTTTCAAGATTCCAAATGAATGGCTTAAATAGGGTTTAATGGTTTTCTCTTTTAAGATAGGGTTTTCGCATGATACAATCCCTGTATATATGTATAGGGGAAGGTTCCCCTAAAAAGTTTATTTTGCCTAAGAAGGCTAAGAAGGATTTTCAAAAACACGAAATCCGACCCAAACAAACTCCGATTGAATTCATTTTTACATCATTGGAACCGTCTTGTTGAACACTAAAATGCAAACATTAAATTGTAAACAATAAACCCAAATATTAAAACCAAAACTTTAAAAACAAACCATAAAGCTAAAGATAAAACCTAAAAAGCCAAAATCAAGCCCTAAAATCTAAACTTTAAAAGTTGTTATTAAAACTAAAACTTAAAAGCTAATATTGTAGGGTTCGATAAGACGATTCCAACGCCATCGAAATGAGTTCAATCGGAGTTCGTTTAGGTCGGTTTTCGAGGTTTTAAAAATCCTTTTTAGCCTTCTTAGGCAAAATGGACTTTTTATTTGATCTTTCCCCTATATGTATAATACTTGTTATTTGACATAAAAGGATGGAAGAATATGGAAAGAGCGTGTACAAAGGAGTACGGATTTGTCCGTGGTGCATGAAGGATTGGGACCCCTACCAAAACCCGAGGCACGTGGCGCGAAACCCCAACAAAGAACGAATCGAACGATACTACCATCAATCAGTGCACCTGAACATAACATTCTTAAGTTGCTAGAAGAATGTAATGTATCTGGGATGTAATCTTTTTTTTTTTTTGTACTTGTTCATGGTTGAGAATCATCTATTCAAGCTCTTCAAAGGGTATTTTGGTTATCTATTTCAATTGTGTCATTTTAAAAACACGCAAAGATCATTTTGTATGTATATTTATTGTGTTGTACAAAAGTCATGTTTTTTTTGGGGGTTGCATAAACTTTTTTTCTTTTTCACGGTCCCACATTATTGGTTGATAGAGAATTAAAGTGGATTTTTCAATAACCACGAATTTTTTTACTTAGTGTCATAATTTAATTATTTCGCACACCTAAAGTGTACATCAACAGATTATTTATTTATTTATTATTTCGAATTAATAGCTGATAATGTAACATTCTCGTATCTTGATATCATTGTAAAGTTGCATTGTTTTAATAATTAAACGAATATCTCATGAAAATAGCATTGATTGATATATGAGAAAGTTTTCAGTTTTCACCCATCTCGGGCAATCATGATAAACTTCAAAAAGTCCAAAGCCAATTCAAGCGGACAATAAACTAATTTATATGTAATGTGACATTTCATATCAAGCATTTTTATAAGTTTTTTGATATCATGAAGATTAATATAAAGTTTAATTACTTTTATATTTGAAGTGACCTCTCATGATAACCTCTCATGATAACCTTTTGAAATGAATATTTAGGACAAAGCATGCGATACATCCATACAACTTTAGTAAAATACTCATTCATCTCACTAAGCACATCAACTTACAATCATATGAATGAATTACGCTTTTGTTTTACTTAAAAGACAATGAGTTAGATGTTGTCATCCATAGATATGCACAAAAAAAACCGGGTAACCGGTTATTAGAATCGGTTTTAGGTTTTTGAAAAAACCGGCGGTGTATGACTGGTTTGAGGTTTCAAGAGACAAAACCGGTTAACCGGTCAAACTCAGTAAAAAGTCGGTTCTTTTGCAGTTAATTACTGGTTCGTTTATTATATCAGTTTTGGTTTTAGAACTTGAAAAACCGGTTATTAACGAACCGGTTATTGGTAAAAATCGGTTACTAGCCTTTGACCGGTTAACTGGTCCGGTTGTTCTAAAACATTTTTGGATGGGTTAACCGGTTTGAGCACCTCTAGTCACCCATATCAAATAACACTAAGATGCCTGAAATAAATAAGGACACGTAAGCAATGGGTGTTGTTTGTGACTCATCATGAGTCTTCCTTCTAACTTAGCTTGAGATGACATCCTTCTTGTTAACATGTGAATCTCAGTTTTTTTTATAATTATAAGAACGCACTTACGTGGTAAACCCTCGGGTTTGAATCTCGATTTGATGACAAGATAAAGTGGATTTATTCGTTGGTTCTTTCTACACATCCTTGTTGCATTTTTATATGATATCTCATACATTCATTCAGTTATGTTAAAAAGTTCGTGTATTACATGAGTTTAGTAACTATTTATAACTAGTTTTAAACATGTCCGGTGACCGGGTACAATGGTATAATTGAATCAATTTACTAAAATTCAATCTACAAAAAATATTAATTGTTTAACTGGGTTAAACGGGATAGTGGGAAAGTGGGGCTACACTGTTTTCATAACTACCTCTCAGATTGAATTTACACGACTGAGATTTATTCTCAGCTATTTTAAATGAATCAGATCTTCTCTCAAGACAGTTGAATTAACCGGAAACCATATAAATACGATTAAATTTTAATTAAATACTTACAAAAATATTATTTTAAGGCAACTAGATTTAGGTAACTGCATCAGTTTTGAAAGATTTAGGTGATGAGACTACGCCCGCTACGGTGTGGCATGTGATGATCAATGATGTCCAATAGTCAGAGACTCAGAGGAGATAATCTCTATGCCTTAGACTATCCACAGCGGTCACCCCACTGAAAATCATTCCTCACTGAAATTTCATGCCACGTCATCACCCCACTGAAAACCTTAATCACCCACAATGGTCACCCCACTGAAAACCCTTCCCCACTATTCCACGTCATCAACATTTTTTAAATTTAATTGATTTATTTAATTTTTTTTTTTGCAAACAAAAAATAATAAACTTAGAATTTAATTAAACAATTCAAATAAAGATACAAATAAAATAAAAATTACATTGCAAATTTAAATAAAAAAAACCATACAAAAAAAACTAACAATTCAAATAAAATTTAACGATATTTATCCAAGAGTTTCTTTTTCATTTTTTGCATTATTTCACGATCTTCGTCGTCGAGCATGTCGGGAGGCAAAGACTCAAGTGCTCTGAGGTCGGATCGGAGAGTGGTAGTGGTTAAACGTTTGGCCGTTACTCTTTAGTTGGTATTCCTTTTTGGCCCATTTCAAAACGTTCTCGTCGCTCATCCCGCTTTTTCGGTTGTTCGCGCAGTTGCTATAGATCCCACTAAACTTTGTTAACTTGGTGCACATATCCTTCCACTTTGAATTTAGTTGATGATATGTGCGGTATTCGGCATCGAATCCCATCACATTGTGCCAACTAACGGTTACTTTTTTCCAAAAATTTTCTCGTTTTTGCGAGTTACCTACAAAAAAAAATTTCAAAAGTAAGTTAAAAAATTAAACCCTTTAAAATAATATATAACAAAACTAAGTAATAAACTTTTTACCTTTGGTTTTGTTCTCGGATTCGTCCATGTAACATCTTCCGAGAGCGATTTCTTCATCGTGAGTCCATTGCTTCGGTGCCATTGGACCACTACTCAGCCCTGTTCCAGCCGGCTGTTTGTTTTTCTTACCTTTTTTGCGTTTCTGAGTGTCTTGTGTCTCCGGCACGACCTCGTTATCATGTTGGCTCGGTGACACAAAATCAGATTCAAACATAGGATCAGAGTAGGGAGCAAAACCGGGTTGAAAGTTTGAAGGAGATTGGAAGTTTGGTGGATGTTGAAAGTGTTGGATGTTTGGGTTTTGTTGTAGTTGAACCAATAAATTTCTAAGCGATTCGGGATCGTATGAGAACGGGTTGAATTCGGGATTGGGATTGTTAGGCCTTGGATTCATGTTTGTGATTTTTTTTAAAAAAATATAGAGAGAAAGATGAAAGATGAAGAGATTCGGGATTTGGGTATTTATTTAGTTTAAAAAAGTTGTTTTTTTTTTGTTTTATTACCGTTCAATAACGGTCAAAAAAACGGACCAATCACAACCCACTAAACTCGACGGGGAGCGGGAGCCGTTGGGGCGATTTGAGCGGGGCACCGCTGGCAGGGGGCGGTGTTCCCGCTGGACACCGCGGCGGGGAACGATCCCGCGTGCCCAACGGGGTGCCCATTGTGGCAAGTCTTATGGTAACAGCACCAAGGAAACAATGAGAGATTGCATAATAAAAATAATTAGACAATCTTGACCCATTACAAAGTTAAATGGGTAGATTTCAGACAAAGTTAAATGGATAGATTTGGGTGAAAATTATTGTATTTTGGGTTAATTGGGTAACATTATGACATGTAATAAATTGAAATGAGTAACATCTTAACACAATACGGATTAAGATGGGTAACTTAACAACTATTTTTCCTAGATGAGTTGGTATCAACTTTGTTAAAGTTCACAATGTTCGAGTCGTGCATTAATTTTTTAGATTGACTTTTCGCATAGCAAGTTAGTGCTTCTAAAGTCCACTTCTTCCCCATACTACGAGTGAAAGGGAAAATGTAAAGACTGCTAAATTCCTACGAAAAGTAATGAAGAAAAGTTGGTTTGTTTATCCACAACTAGAAAAAGATCAATTGGTGCTTCCGGAGGGGCACGCATGCAAGAAGGAAGTTTGAGCTTGATGCAAATGGCTAAAATCTCTTATGGGGAGACGTTTTAGAGGAAGATCTAAGTACCGAGAGGGAAATGGAGCTCGAATCCATAGCATTCTCCACGCACCCACCATTCCATTCCATTTCGACAAAAGACCCACACCCAAGTTCCATTGGTCCGCTATCCCGATCGAAGAGAGTCTCCGGCCCAGCACTGCACAAATATGCTCCAGACATATATATCATATATCGGTTCAAGGACATAAGGTGAGAAGCAAATCTTAATCGAACCTATATTTGCTCAATGGATACAACATAAAAATAAAAATAAAACGTTACAATGCAAATAAAAATACAACTCAACGATATTTGTCGAATATTTTCGATCTCAATTTTTTTATGATCGACCGTTCTTCGTCATCGAATTCTGCGGGAGGCATATTCACCATCGCTTTGAGGTCGGCTCGGAGAGTCTTATTCTCATGATTTTTTTTCTTTTCTTATTGTATTTTTTTTCTTCTTCTCATGTTTTTCTCTTTGAAATTTCGTAAACACCTCAAGTTGATGAGCGAGTTCGTTGGCTGTCGGGATAGAGGAGACGGTTTGGCGACGTGAAGACGAAACCCGTTTTGTCGTATCTCGGCCAACCGGTCTAACCGGTTCCGATATGTCAAATTCATCGTCAGGAGACACGACATCAGGGAAATAAACACTTTCTGATGATTTCATGATCGTTCAACAAGCTAAAATGGGGAATGTTTGAGTTTGAATTCATCTTTGCAATGAGAGGATGTTAGAGAGTAAAAAGTGATGTTTTTTAAGTTTTTATTTATTTATTTTTTATAAAATGTGAAAGAGTTTAAATACGAGATAAAAAAAGTTTTTTTTTTAAATGTGACCGTTTTCACACGGTCCATTTTTCAATGGCCAATCAAAAACGAGGGAAGGAAGTGGGGAGCGGGGGCCGCTTTGGGTGAAGGATGAGAGTTGCCGAGGTGGGGGAACGATGTGCCCGCCTAGCCCCGCTGAAAGGTTGGAAGCCGTTGAGAGAGTAGAGAGACCGTTACGCATGGTCTGATTGAAAACAATAAGGGTGTGTTACTGAAAAAGCATTTTAAGTCGGTATGAAACTATCTTATCTATAGATATTTTATATTTTAGATAAGATGCTACATACTTTTTAAAAGAAAACCTAAAAATCTTTTAAAAGTTAGATAGGCATTAGTAATTATATATGTATTTTTTATAAATTCAGAGGAAATTTATTATCTATATACGAACTTTTTAATTTTAAGACTTAATTATTTATGCATGCAAATTTTTGATTTTAACACCACAAGTCTTATATATTGTAAGTTTAATACAAGTTATTTTTGAACAACGGTATTCTCATGTGTTTCATATCTTTTGGAGACGATCGTCCAAGATCAGACTCTTGCAACTGCCCCTAATGCACAGGAACATAATAGGGTAAACATTCGCCTCCCATCTGAATCAAACCTGGATAAATCCAAGCTGACCCTTCATCTGGTGTTCTTCAAACTTATACCAGATAGATTCGAATCATGACCTACGTAATAAAATGTTAGAACCCTAACCATTGACATGGGTTTTCAAGACATGATATATGCAAAGTAACTTCAAATTATTATATATATTAAAATCCATTAAAATGAATAGTAAGTATATATATTTTTTATTGAATAGTAAAAATAAATAGTAAAATTATATAGTATATATATATATATATATATTGTGAAGTATAGTAAAATGAATGCATAGGTGCCTGATCTATTTAGTTACGTTTTGATAATTTAGACTTAGATCGCTAGAAGTTTTTTTTTTTTTACTTTGAAAAGTGGTAAATGAATATGAGAATTAAATTTAAAAAATTTGCTTAGAAATTTGGGTTTTTATTAAAATTGAGAGATTTGCTTGGAAATTTGGGTTTTTGTTTTAATTCAAACGATTGGTTGCCGGTAAAAAAGATTTTGTGAGTAATTTTTTCTATTATTTTTGTAACATATTTGTAAGGATTTTGTATGATTTTAAGTTTTTATGAAAAATTTGTATAGAGTTTGTGATGAGAGAATTGTTTTTGCTATGTAACTCATGTTTCTACAAATGATATATACTACCAGTTCTCGAGAGTGTATGATGATAACCCGCCGCAACGCGCGGGGTGAATAAACCTAGTTTCATATAAACGTGTAAATATAATAACCCCTTTTCAATATAAAATTGCCAAAAAAGACTCAATGATATCATTACTTCAATCTGCAGAAATCAAACTCGGAATTCGGTGCGTGAGCGGATCGATCTCTTCCGGCCCAGGGTTCCCCCGATTATCTCAACGATTCCGTACAACAACCGTAAGAAGACGAAGAAGTAGCAGCTGCTCTTCCACAAAATCTGCCATGGCTGCTACTGATTCGAAGACTGTGCACCCTCCTGTGGCCAACAAGGTGAAACATGAACTGCAAATGTTCGGAGACGTTAGGGTTGATAATTACTACTGGCTCCGTGATGATTCTCGTTCCAATCCTGAAATGCTAGATTACATTCGACAAGAGAACGATTATACTGATTTTATCATGTCAGGTAACTAACTCGTACTCATTGTATGAAATTGATCTGGATTGATTTTTTGTGACTAGGTGAATGGGCGTATGAAACTTGATTGTCGTCAGACATGGGCCTGATTAGTTATCTGATCATTCGTTAAAAAAATCCACTTTGAAGTTGATTACTTGAAATTATAAACAAACACCTGCTGAGACCCTGGACTCCAATCTTTTTTTAGTCTAGTATATGATTAGCTAGAGAATTGGAGTGAACAATTATATAAGAGTATTTATAACGCAATTTGTAAAATAACACGAGCTACTGTGATGAGTAAACTATATGAGAAAAAGAGCAAACAACCATTCAGTAACCACAGATAAAAGAACAAATAAACCCAAAAAAATAAGCATATGCAAGTACCCTGACAACACTAAGGAACGGCTAAGGATAAAGCAAACCAAAGTATAGGAAAAGCCAAGGCCCCAAGACAAGTCTAAGACAGATATTTACACCTCTCATAAAATTCAAAACCCCACTTGGATTTTAGAAAACTAAACAAACAAACAAACTTACTCAATACATTCACACCCTTCAGTAGGGTCTGGGGGGAAGGATGAAGACAAAAGTTGGGATAGAGAGGCTGCTCCGAAGGAGTCCACAGCTCAAAGTTATCGTTTGAAGTTAATCATTCCAATGCTTTTAACGTTATTTCACAAAATAGGTAAAATAACGTTAAAATTAATGCAATTTTACTTTTGTCCCTTGAGGGCCCACATGTATATACGTTATATATGTACACCGCAAATGGGGCGTTGATTTTAGAAAACTAACTAATATGTATATTGACTATTTTAAAAAAAAAAATACGTATTAAAATGAAGGCAGGCAAGGAAAAAAACTTAATGATCACGTTAATGAAATTATTGTGAAGTATGTACTTGGAAAGCATAGAAGGTAATTTGCTAAAATCATGGTAAAATTTTTAGAAAAGTATCAACATATTCTATCCTATAAAAAATCTAGATCTGGTTAAACAAATAAATGGGTAAGTTTGCAATAGGTTTCAATGCATAAAAGGTGGTACCTGTGTTTGAGAAACAACTAGAAATTTGTGAAGCAAGGATGAAATGTGGAGGTGCATGGGCCTCATATAGTACACGTATTTACATTCCCAATATTGAGTTGTGTGGTAGCAACCTTATTGCAGTCTATGCTTATTAGTTACTTTTTCTTGATATATAGTATTTTAGTCCAATCTTTCTAAAGCAAGATTGTTCACATTTTAGAAACCAAACATTTGGAAGATAAAATTTTTGCTGAACTAAGAGGCCGCATTAAAGAGGATGATATATCTGCACCGATACGTAAGGGGCCTTACTACTATTATGAGCGGACTTTGGAGGGGAGGGAATATGTACAACATTGTCGGCGCCTTGTACAAAACGATGGGCATGTGCCATCTGTTCATGATATAATGGCAACAGGAACAGATGCTCCCCCAGAGCATGTTATTTTGGATGAAAATGTCAAGGCTAAAGAGCATGCATACTATAGCATTGGCGCTTTTAAAGTAAGACTGAATATCCTCTGTAAAACGTATGCTTTTTGAAATTAACTTTATGCTCCATTTTTAGGTTAGTCCAAATCATAAGTTGGTAGCATATGCAGAAGATACTAAAGGAGATGAAATCTATACCATCTATGTCATGAATGCTGATACTTGTTCTCCTGTTGGTGAGCCCTTGGTTGGTGTAACTAGTTATCTTGAATGGGCAGGTGATGAGGCTTTGCTATACATCACTATGGATGAAATTCTCAGGCCAGATAAGGTAATAATTTTTAAGCTGCAGGGAATAAATCTTCTGTCTGAATTATGTAATTAAAATCAACATTTGATTTTTTATTTGATATGATTCCATTTAAAAAAAATTATGTCAAAATGTAGATAAAAATAAGTACATTGTAACACCATATCGTTTTTTCTATAAAACATTATATATTAAAAGTTAAAAGAAAAAAATATCTGTCAAGTAAAGTCACATCAATCGGTCAATCTCGCAACAATCTCGGTGCAAATAGAATCACCGTTCTAAACTTTAAAAAATTTCAAGCTGAGCATTTATGTGGTTCTTAAGCTGTTGAAGCTTCTAACAGCTTTTTATTTGTGATTTCATTCTAAGCTGCTTTATGTAAAAGTGTCTAAAAAATCATAAATGTCTTGTATTCTGATGTAATCACTTTCTTTATATAATACTAAAATTGAATCCGTATATTTCGAAAACAAAAATGAAATTGTGAAAGACTTGCATGTTCTTACTTTAAAGTGCTTCATTGAACAAGTGTTATTGGAGTAAATTAAGACAGATGTAAATGCTTGATTTAAATGACTTGTCACCTTATGTAACAGGGGTCATGCCAGGGGCTGAGCCACCATATATTGATGATTTTATTTCCTGTAAAATCCTTGGTAGCTTTACATATAAATGTGTGGAAACGTTTGTTATTAATGATATGCTAGAACACAGAGAAACCTTCCTGCTAATGCATATTGAGACATCAAATCTTACATTTTATTTTCTAACACAGTATTCGTTGTTTACAGGTGTGGTTTCATAAGTTGGGTACAGATCAATCAACTGATTTATGCCTTTATCATGAAAAGGATGATATGTTTTCTCTAGATCTTGAAGCTTCCGAGAGCAAAAAATATCTGTTTGTTGGATCAGAAAGTAAAACTACAAGGTCTATTTTCTATTTGGATATCTCAAAGCCTGAAAATGGTCTTATGGCTTTGACACCTCGGTCAGAGGGCATTGATACATCAGTTAGCCACCGAGGCAATCATTTTTTCATCAAAAGGAGGAGTGAGGAGGCTTTCAATTCAGAAATACTTGCATGTCCCCTTAATGATGTAAATGCAACTACAATGCTTCTTCCTCACAGAGAAAGGTACCTGTCAACTTTTAAGAATCTTCTTATATACGGTTTTAAAATAATTTTCTGCTTTGGTACAAATGATTGTTCTTTCTTGTTGACTTGAGATATTTACATTTCATGCACTTTATATCTAGCTCAAATGATGAATTCTTTAAGTAGAGATGGTAATTTAGAGCTATTTGATTATGAATGGGTCAATTGGGTTATGTTTATTAACAACCAATTTAAAAGGAACATAACATAAAAGGGGAGTGATCAAAGCAGGTTGAATGGGTTTAAAGCCGCCTAAGTCTATTATTCATGTTGCAACCTCTTAAATTGCTTTTTTCTAAATTTAGATCTTCATTGAAATACGATGTATATGCTATCATGTTTAGTGCAAACTATATTATAAGAGCCTAGAATTGGACATTTTTGTGGGTCAAGCCAACCGATTCTTATTGAAGAATATCCAGTTTCAACCCATTGCCCAACACATCTCATCCACCCATCTTTCCACCTTTACTTTTAAGTGACAAAGCATATTATTTTCTATAGTGGCATATACATCATAATATATTAAGAATGGGCCAGGTGGTCAATTATTCGATGGTGCTAAAAGAGTACTTGTTGCTAGTATCAGAAAATCCTTTTTAGATCTTTTTGGAGATTTGCAGCAAGTTTCGAAAGACATTCAAAAATTGTAGTGGGAATTCAAGCTTCATTGCAATGAACATGAGTTCATAATCGTTGTAGCCTAGAACCCTTGAACTGTGGCAAAAGTATATGTTTCGTATGATGTCATTGCCTGCCTTAATATGTCCAAATACCATTTTCAGTTGTACTTGTATTTTTTTTGGACAGGGTTTAAGGCATCAGTTTCATGGGGAAGACCCTAAATAAATGTAGCAGAGAAGATAAGCTCATTGGCCTATACATGTAAATATGTGAAATAATGAATGTCTAACCAGTTCAAATGTCCCACTTACCAAGGGGGGCTTTTTTTGAAGCATTTATGTCAATCTGTTGTTTTTTATTTTCTTGGTATAACCAGCTCAAAAGTCTCATTTATTTGCGTCTTGTATGTATTAGTAAATATCAAATACAAGCAACTTTAAACAATACATACTTACACTTAGAATTTTGATGGTTAGTCTATAATCTCCTTGCAGTTGTATTTCTTAGTGGTCTTTCTACTGCCTATTGATTTATTGTTATTTAATTACATTTTACTAGGTTCATCATCACTTCTTTTCTTTTTTTTTTTTTAAATTTCTTTTCCAGTGTGAAAATTCAGGACATAAGACTTTTTAGTGACCATCTTGTCGTTTATGAGCGTGAAAAGGATCTACCACGAGTAACTTTCTACGCACTACCAGCTGTTGGAGAACCACTTCAAAGTCTCCAAGGTGGTCAAACTGTTGATTTTATTGATTCAGTTTATTCAGTGGAGCCAGAAGAGTCACAATTTTCTTCAAGCATATTGAGGTTTTGTTATAGCTCTTTGAGAACACCCACTTCTACATACGATTATGATATGAATACAGGAGTTTCAGTTCTCAAGAAAATTGAAACAGTAAGTTGCATGATAGTTTGTATTATTCATCCTAGCTTGCTTTCTCTCCCATCTAATTTGCTCTAGAAACTTTGGTACACCTCTACTTTTTACTAGTTACATCAGAGGATCTGTTTAAAGAATACATGCTTTCTGTCATACGGCTGAACATATTTTAAAAATTTTCTTTTGTTTTTGACTTTTAGATGTAAAATGTTAGTTATTTGGTCTAATGGGGTGCTCTTTGTTGAAATCAGGTACTCGGTGGTTTTGATTCCTCAAACTACGTCACTAAAAGGGAGTGGGCGATAGCTCAGGATGGCACTCATGTTCCCATATCCCTAGCATATCGAAAGGATCTGGTCAAGCTTGATGGCTCTGATCCATTGTTGCTCTATGGCTATGGATCTTATGAGGTAATGCACTAGCTGGATTCTACTTCTATATTACATGTTCTTCTCTCACGAATGTATACATCGTCTGTTATAGAAATGTCCCAATATTTTTTTTGCTAGTAAACATTGCTCTTATCTGCACTCATGGTTCCTTCCTTTTAAATTGCATCTATAGTTTCTGCTTCCATTCGATTGCTAAATGCTAAGTGTTAAATCTACATGCTTTTATTGCATCTGTCTCTTTTTATTGCACCACAAGGATTAGTGGTGGTGCAACCTTCTATTCAAGTAGGGTGGTGAAATTTTAATAAAGGTTTATGACAAAAAGAAATTTTGCTCAAGAGTAGTAAAAAAAGTTGTAGGTACAAAGATAGTAAGAAGGAAAATATTTTCATATGTGTTTTAATTGTTTAATGTTTTATTCATTGAACTACGCGATAAAACCTATGTGTAACACGAGTTGAATACGGGAACAATTCATGAAGATTTAGGAATCATAAAACGATATTTTAAGTTTTAAGTAATAGAGCAGTAATATTAAAAATGATAGTAAGTGAGAAAAAAGAATCTTGGGGAACTAGAATTGTGGCACGTGGTGGCATGGGTTGCTTATTTATTAGAGATATAGATGTAGATATGTATATAGTTCATTGCATGGTAACAGTTGTAATTGTTCTTGGATTGTTGTTGTAGTAATACTATTGTGTGTATAAATGTGTATGGTTGATATATATATTTGCTGTGTTATACTATATCAATTTGATCCATATGGAAACAAGAACTTTTTTTAACTTAAGTTCATTCATGTCTATTTCCTCATCAGATTTGCATGCTTTAAGTTTTATTTTCAGTGATGCAAGTTTCATTCGTCCTGCAGATATGTGTGGATCCTAGTTTTAAATCATCAAGATTGTCTTTATTGGACCGTGGTTTTATATATGCAATTGCCCACATTCGTGGTGGTGGAGAAATGGGGAGGAAATGGTATGAAAATGGGAAATATCTTCAAAAAAAGAACACTTTTACAGATTTTATCGACTGTGCAGAGTATCTGATGGAAAAGAAATATACTACAAAAGAAAAACTGTGCATAAATGGAAGAAGTGCTGGGGGTTTGCTTATTGGTGCTGTCATAAACATGCGTCCTGATTTATTCAAGGTGGCTGTAGCTGGAGTGCCATTTGTAGATGTTGTGACTACAATGCTCGATCCAACAATTCCTCTAACAACATCAGAATGGGAGGTGATTTGTGTACCATTTGGAAATTTAACATTAGATAACGTCATGCTTCTGCTTTACATCATATGTTAGGCATTGGCAAAACATGCAGGCTGGGAAATGGGTCAAAATGGGGTTGGGTTAACATGAGCCATTTTTATGTGCAGGTAGAAACTGACCAATGGTCTTTCATATAATGGTCAATACATACAAATGCATGTGTGTGTGTGTGCGTGCACACACACACACGTGTTAAGACCCAAAAGAACAATGTATAGCCATAAGCTTTATTATTTTAAAATTGAAGCAGAGGGATGTTACTTTTATGTCTCTTAAATCATATGTTTAAATGGTTTTTTTGTTCTGAACCATTTATTGGTTTTTATTTGAATGCATCCATATATATGTGTGTGTGTGTGCACACACACAACTTGTTTCCTTTGTAAACCCTCTCTTAGAGTACAAACCCACAAAAAGATGCCAAGATTAATCAAAATCTTTCATATTTTCTGATCTCATTATTACACATGCAACACTTTAGTTTTTAATGTGCATATGTAAATTCACATGTCTAAGAAAGTAAAACATGTGTAGTTATAAAGATCACGTGTTAATTTCTCAACGCATGTGCACATAAAAGACGAAAGTGTTGTATATGGGTAATAATAATATTCTGAAATAAGCAAGGATTTTAATTGATGACTGGTTTTCGCAAGTTTGAACTCTAAGGGAGGGTTTACAGAGTATGCAAACCTGTATACACATACTTACACACACACACCACTATATTTATTGATATAATATTATAATATATATATATATATATTTTGATTTCGTACCCTGTAAACATTTTAATACATTTTAGTGACTTAAAACCAGTTTTAAGTTATATAAAGTTGACTATACGAGATCTAACTCTCAAAAACTAAATGGTAGCTTTATAGATTTATTTTATTGCAGGAATGGGGTGATCCACGTAAAGAAGAATTCTACTATTACATGAAATCATATTCACCAGTTGACAATGTGAGTGCCAATGACCCTTCATCAGGTTCTATCTTATCGACCTGAAACTTTTAGTGTCAATGCCTAGAACCGTCTGACAGATTATTAAATGTTGAAGTTATTTACTGATGGCTTTCTTTTTCCATCAGGTAAAGGCTCAAAATTATCCGGCTATACTTGTTACTGCTGGATTAAATGGTAGGCTGGGTTTCTTGAGTTTTAGATATATTTCACATTCCACATGTTGTTACACTGAATTTTCCTCTTTTATTTGGTATCCGTTGATCCTAAAACTACTCTAGTTTCTATACGAAATTTTTAAAACTAACCCAATTTTTTGTCTTCTAAAAATACAGTGACCAGGGTTTATAACCCTGAGGTCTCACCCACCTATGTTGAAATGTAACAGTTTCCTCTCTTTCAGTTTTCATGTTAGATATAATTTAGATTTTCCTTAGGAATTTGTAATATTTAATGTTTCATAAAGATTTAAACATGCAGTTTTGTTCAGTTTTTCTTTTGAATCGACATTTTGACATAAATTTTATTGAAAATTGATTTGTATCCAAATAAAGTATTTTTCGCTATCTAAAAATACTTTATGTTGGACACATCTCGGTTATTGATAAAATTTATAAACAAAAATTATTGAATTTTGTACAATTTTTATATAACATTGAGTTCAACAAATTATTAGAGAATTAAATTATAATGAAATTGACTCAAGAAAAAGGAAGGAGAAATTATTATATATCAATGAGAATTCGTGATTATAAACTCTATAATTTAGAAAATTTCTGTTTTCCACCAAATTAGTTTCTTTACCATAGGCATCCAATGAGTTCTATTTTGATATTGTTTATGGGATGGGTCTATGTGCTTTTTAATGCTCCATTTATGTTGTCATATAACTGGAGCTATTATGTGTCAGATCCACGGGTGCTTTATTCTGAACCTGCTAAGTTTGTTGCCAAGCTGAGAGAGATGAAAACAGACGAGGAGTTGTTATTGTTTAAATGTGAGATGGGAGCAGGTCACTTCTCCAAGTCGGGAAGGTAATAATTTAATTATACTTCTTTTGCAGTAATGTTTCTGAGCTATGTTATCTTTGGTAATAGAAAAACATCTTCATTTGTGTTGCCATGTTTGCGTAGCCAGTTTTGTATATATAGTGTTGAGTTGTTGTCAATTTCGACTTATTTAGTTATTTATGGCTTGATTTGGCAGACCTTAGTTGAAATGTAACACTTATTTGATATGAGTTGCTATTGATTTGATATATGATACACATTCTATTTGCTACCACATTTCATTGATTGTTTGGTTGTATTTGTGGCTTGATTTGGGCATACCTTAGTTGAAATGTAACGCTTATTTGATATGATTTGCTATTAATTTGATATGTGATATGCATTCTCTTTGCTACCACATTTCATTGATTGTTTGGTTGTATGTTATGCTTTTGCTGGTACATGAGTGAAAAAAAAAAAAGTAAGTTTTGTGGTACTTCTGAGCCAAGAGTCTCTGATACGAACCCGAATCCTAATCCTTATGGGTTGGGGGACATTTGTTTACCGGTAGCAGGAAAATTGGTTGCGGGAAAAGTTCAAAGTAAGAAAGTGGGGACGGTAGTTCATGCAATCAGGGGAAAACGTGGGGGCAGAAGTTAGGTCTAAGAATAGTTTAAGTAGTATGATGTTATGTTCAATAGGGAGTTTGTTTTATGTTATCTAAATTGTTACTTTGTAACTTGGAGAAATCACCCTTCTCGAATTGGGTTTATTATCAATTGAATCGTTTATTTACCTTTGATTTTTTGGGTTCTATCAATGGTTCCATTGCCGGGAAGATGCGTCATGGTTCAGACTCGGAGCCGTTCTAATGACAGCGATGGTAACCCACAAAATCCGATTGCAACACAGTTGGCTGCAATTGCTGCAAAATTGGAGTCATTTGAATCACTCAGAGCAGACATCGCATCCCTAAAAGCCCAACGAACAAAGTCTGACGAAGAGCCAACAAAATCTAATGAAGAGCCAACAAAATCTGATGAAGATTATGGATGTCGTAGCCCTAAAAATCCACTTGCAGAACAATTAGTAGCCATTGTTGCTAGGCTTGATAGTTTGGAATCACATCTTAGAGAAGACATCGCATTCCTTAAAACACACTGTGAGCCATCACCCAATCAAGTCGAAAAGGAAGCCCTCGATAACAACCATAACGATGAGGAAGAACGACTCAAACTAGATAAGGAGGAAGTTTCTGGCGACAACCCTAGTGATGATGAAGATCAATTTCAGTATGTCGTGGGTGGTCAATTGGAGGTCTGCGATGCGGTACAATTGAAGATTGAAGATCTGGAAAAAACCCAACGTAACGTGGAATGGCTACCTACCAATTTACCTTTTGCTGGACCTATTCATATGATTTCATGGGCCGATAGAAAAGAAAAATGGGCTGAACCAGATGGCTAGAAGGATTCGGACATTGTGACAGTTGGAAAAAGGGGCTATATTTGTTCTCATAGGATGTGGGCTAGCCCACTTGCAGATAAAAAAGTCCCTGTTTATCGGTCTGATATCAATCTCAATTTGACTACATTTGTGAAGGCTTGTAATGTCAGGAAGCATACTACTCAAATATTCGTGAAGGGAGAGATCTCAACAACCATAGAATGGCTTATTGCTTGGAGCAGAATTCCTTTCCGACTTGAGGACAAGTCGATTTTCCGGGCTGGATGTATTGATACGAACCCGAATCCTAATCCTTATGGGTTGGGGGACATTTGTTTACTGGTAGCGGGAAAATTGGTTGCGGGAAAAGTTCAAAGTAAGAAAGTGGGGACGGTAGTTCATGCAATCAGGGGAAAACGTGGGGGCAGAAGTTAGGTCTAAGAATAGTTTAAGTAGTATGATGTTATGTTCAATAGGGAGTTTGTTTTATATTATCTAAATTGTTACTTTGTAACTTGGAGAAATCACCCTTCTCGAATTGGGTTTATTATCAATTGAATCGTTTATTTACCTTTGATTTTTTGGGTTCTATCAGTCTCTTTTGAAGCAACATTTTTATTCCATTGGAATAGAGGTAGGTTTGGTTTGGGTAGTTTGATAATTTTTTATTTTTTGAAAAATGATATAGGAAAAATTAAATAATAAATTTAAATGCCTGGTTCAGTTTACACAACCATTTCCGAAGCCATACCATTTAAAATTGAAACCAGCCAATTTTCTTTCTTTTTTTAGTAGTTTATGAATACCACTGATACCATCTTAACATGTACCAAATTCTGTACTAAAAGAAAAGGAAAACCTTAACCATCTAATCTCTGTTCATTTGATTTATCTTCTATTTTAGGTTTGAGAAGCTCCAAGAGGATGCATTTACCTACACCTTCATATTGAAGATTCTGAACATGGTCCCTGCTTCTTATGATTAAAATCATAATGAGTTGTCGGACTCTTCCAAATTCAATTTCTTACTCTTGCACAATGATTCTATTTGATTATATGTTGATACACTAAAATTTTTTTGGATAATATTATTCTGATTTAAAACACAACTTTTTTCTTGTTACAAAAAACCGATTGCTGCAGAGAAAACAAGCACTTGTGGCTTGGTGTACCTCGACCCATCCATTTTGTCACCTCTAGCAAACGAAAATGCCACTATTGGTTTAGCATTTCCGTATAAAATGACAAATTATTTGCATTAAAAGGACTTAATGACTAAACTTACTTCAGTTCAATATTGTTTTGAGGTGAACATGATGAGCTCACATAAGTAGTACTATGTGTTCAATGTTGTGGTATGCATTACCAACTAGTAGATACAGACAAGCGTACAAGAAGTTATATAAATACATAGATATGACTTATACTAGAGTTAAATGCCAAAATAGTCCCTGTGTTTATATCAAAAATGTCATTTTAGTCCCTAAATAAAATTTGTTGCCATTTTAATCCTTGTTTTTTAATTTAGTTGCCGATATAGACATATAGTCCTTCGTCTAAATTTTTGTTGCCATTTTAATCCTTGTGTTTGAAATTTAATTGCCAATATAGTCCCTAAAATGGCAACTAGAAGGACTATATTGGCAACTAAATTAAAACACAAGGACTAAAGTGGCAACAAATTTTATTTAGGGACTAAAATGACATTTTCGATATAAACACAGGGATCATTTTGGCATTTAACTCCTTATACTGTGTATATATGCTAGCAATTCAAAAGAAAAATGTAAGTTTGGTTTTACATATTTTGTTCTTTGATGTTGTACTGGATTAAAGGTCAAGTAAATTAGAGTTGCATGACAGAAAGAAATGTTAGTCCTGCATTAGGATATAATAATGTTACTATGGAAGTGTGCAAAGTGATCCACGGAAAACAAACTCTTGTACAAATGTATATAATAAAAACAAACTCTTATACAAACATGTATAATAAAACTGTGTATATCATATCATGAAGCGATCTGGTTCCTCCTTGACTATACACTAAGCAGGAACCAATTTATTTTTAAAAAATGATAAACTTATTTAGTTTAAAAAGATGATGAAGAATATAAAAATTATTTGATTTTTAAGTGGTATATGTAAAGAGAAAAATAAATGTAAAATTAACATAGTACCCCCTTAGACAATTTTAAAACAAACTATAAAAACAATGAAAATAGAGTTTAAAGTTTTTCTCTCAAATCAAGTTTCTCAAATCAAGTTCAGGTTAAAAAACAAAGGATATGAATTCATGTTGATACCATGTACGGTGTGACATAAACATCAACTCATGATACCATGCAAAGAGCTGGTTCTGAGGACATAAAACCTACAAAACCACTTTTCATGTTCTTTGTAAATTGTGATTCCGTACAACTGATCAATGAAACAACAGTCTCTCAAACCATTTTTCATTGTGATTCCGTTAATGCTTTTAGAACTATTCATTCATGTTTCATGTAATCATATTGGGATGCTTTAATCCAGAAATAACAGCATTTAATTTGGTATATACCGCAATCAACTCAAACACAAACCATCATTAATAGCAGCTTACAATTTAAATAAAATTTAAAAAAATAATAATAATAAACAGGTCTTAACCCTTCTCATATCAACCTGCATGTGTGCTATTCCACACACTGGATCAAATAATTAAACTCCCAAGTGCAGTGCATAAACATATCAACTAACTTATCAAAATCCCAACAAAATGATAACTTATTCACCATCTTATCTACAACAATAAACAGAAATAGTAGATAATTCAGCTTGCTTCATTCTTGTCTAACAAACGGTGGCGAGCTCACATCAGTTGTACTATAAAACGAGTCCTCAGCACCGTTATAATACGGCTCTTCCTTCTCATCATCCCATTTCACAATCTCTCTTATGTATTTAAACGCTTCATCAACGGTCACACGGTCTCGGGCCCGGGCTTGCCACACAAAGAGCTTCCGGGTGGTGAGAGATGCATAAAGGTCCTTGAATCTCATAGCCACATAGTAGTAGGCTTGGTGGGCTAGGTTTTGGTTGTTGGTGTAGGGCCGAACTGGGCTAAAGTCAGTGAACCATTCACACGCGCTTAGTGGAGTCTGCTTGAGTTTTTCCTCGAAAAGATCGTATTTGTTTAGGATTAAGACGAACGGGGTGTCTTTAAAACACGGGTGTTTGACCATTGCTTCAAAAAGTTCTCGGCTTTGGATCATCTTGTTTTGTAGGAGAGACCCACTTTCTGTGTTGTGTGGTGATAGCCACATTTGATCATAGTCACTTAGGGCAACACAAAAGACGACAACTCGAACGTCCTCAAACATTTCCATCCATCGACAACCTTCGTTCATTCCTTTGGCGTTCACTCTAATGAGTTCATATCTAAAAAAATGATGAATGAAGAAGATATCTTATGAGCAAATCCATCTTTTACAATAAGCAAATAAAACCATAATGCTAATGTAGCATTTGTATTGGAGGTGTGTTAGTGATAATAACCAAACATGTTACTTTTTTTTTTGAACGGCGAAGATCATACATACCACGTATGTTATCTTAACAGGGCCCACCGGGCAGAGGTAAGACGCGGCCACACCAGATGCGCGAGAACTCTCACCCCCAATTGGTCTAGAACCCGAGATTAACCTCAAGATTCCTTCCCTCACCTGGATGTCCTTTAAATTACCCCTGACAGGTCTCGAACCTATGACCTCTCGGTCACAAGGTGAAACCCCAACCAGTAGGGCTGAATTCACAGGACATCCATAACTTAATAGCAAACAATGTTACTTAATAGCAAACAATGGGGACCAAATCCATAACTTGGGCTTACCAGAAAGACCATCCGTATAATTAACTCAAAAAAAAAAAGACTGTATACCTTGATAGAGGCTGTGATTGAGCATCAAGGTTGTCAGTATACGTCTCAGACATGGGGCTACGATCATCAAGTGAGAATTCAATGAAAGCCAAACCATTCCCTTGGGTGACTCCTTCGGAGTACAATATGTCTTGCTCAGAAGGTTCATACTCGTTGCTAGAAACCTCAACCGCCTGAACCACACACAACAAAACATTACCCAAGTGATTGAAAAAAAAGGGCTAAAGTATTATATGATTACTCTTCATGGCAAAAAAACTTCACTATATACAATATTTCTTTGTATTTTGATGGTCATTTCTAGGAAATGTTAATTATAATGAACAGAAAAGGGGAAATGATTATTATGGGTTGAACGGTAAAGGTCATCGAAAGCATAATTTTAACACTTATAACCTCCAAAGCATAACTTCAACGCTTATAACTATTATTGTATATATAGTTTTTGTAACCGTATTTGACATAATTATATAATTCTAGGAAAGAACAGTAAGTGTTTACATTTCAATCTAAACAATATATGAAAACGAACACAACAAAAGTGATTCAAGAAATGACGAAAATACCCGGCTTAAAAAGTACTCTGCAACATCGGGTAGGAAGTGTAATTCATTTCTCCTCTTATAAGTTTCTTGGATGGCAGGATCCTTCCACACCTCTTCAACAAGCGGAGCATACTCACGTGTCGCAGCAGGAAAAAATGCATCCAAATCTCCAGTTGCAATTATGTCAAGTAACCAATCAGAAAAATGCTTCAATCTCGGGTTAAGGGAATAGATACAATGATTAGCATCCTCAGCATCACCCTCGTTGCCTGAAATGAATCCAATCAATTGTTTTATTTGCTCCTAAAATGAAAAAGATAAATAAATTAATTACCTGTCTCATTGGATTGATCATCGGGATCCCGAGAATTCTTTTTTATCAATGCTTCTTCCTCAAAGCGCTCTCGGCCATCAAGAAGAATGCTTAGGTATCTATACATGTTGCTTTGAATCATAAGCTTGATATTTTGCAACTCTTCATCACTAAATCTGTTCCCATATAAAAATTTTGCCTGCATCAAGCATATAAAAAAATATCTTTATACATAGTAAAATAATATAGGAATATAAGATATGTGAATATGCCTATAGAAGTTGATATTAAATTGTATTACTTAGCTCAATATAGAAAGTCCTTAATGATTAGTGGGATTTTACTGGGTATGTTTGTTTGTTTATTTAGCTCAATATCGAAAGTATACAAAACAACTTAATATATACACACAAAGCAAAATGGAAATCTACCTAGAATCTACCACAAAAAAACACTAACAAACTATATAATAAAAGGATCATAATACTCTTTAACTAAAATTTATTAATTCTTTAAATATTTTGAATTTTAAGGATTATTCTTTCCTGTAAATCTATCACACACTACACTATAAATATAAATGTTGTGTGTCCAACATTCATGCAATCTAAAGAGTGTTTTTGCATAAATTTTGTAATCAACAAATGATATATTAATAACTCATGGATTTTTTTTTTGAAAAAAATAGATAAAGTGTAGGTAGGTTAACCAATACATTTGAACCTGCCCAAAAAATTAAACTATATTATCCACTCACCCCTGCCCATTTTGCAACCTAAGTGAGAAACCAAAAAGGTTAATTGGAACATTAGTGCTTCATATTAATGTTTTGCAACCACATATCATTGAGCCACCAATTGGGTTTGCCTAAGAGTTTTAAACTTGCATGATACGGCCCAAACGGGCTTAAATTCAAATCTCACACTTCTATATTGCCTAGAATCACCCTTTAGTCATTTGCCGGTGTCAATTCCGGCCCATTTACTCTATAATGTGTTCATTCAGGTTATGTTTAATCCCTGACATGCCAGACAAGTAAAGTAAGATAGGCTAATAAAATCAGGTTGAAAGTTGCCCAAAGTGTACTTTAATGCATAAAATCTCCAAATTTTGTTCATTATTGTATTAATATAATTTTTGTAATCATATTTGACACAAATCAACAAAAATAGAAAAGTGCATTGGCCAAAAGTGTTTCAAGTGTCTCAGGTCGATAGAATATGTCATTGAGCCAGTTCATACAAAAGCTTACTTTCTCACATCTGGAGATTAATAATAAAAACAAGCATCTTTAACAAATTACAAATTAAAATACCTGCTTAAAAATAGTGCTGGTTCCTGAGCCCTCAAGTCCAAGTAACAAAAGCTTTTGAATTTTTTTTGGCTCAAAGTAATTGGGAACCGAAGTAAAATTGCTGGCTTCATCCCTCTCTCTTTGTGGCTGACCTTGTGGCACAGGCAATGAGAACAATGAACAAAGAAACCGTGTTGTAGCCTGTCCGAATAGACGTTATCTTTGTAAGTTTTATATAAGTAACTCACCATAATTTGAAAGAAATGAATAATTATTTGCTATTTTATATACCTTTTCCCAAATATTTCCCTTTATATTATTTTGACCTTCCTCTTCATAACGACCATCATCATAAACCCAAAAATGAGTGTCCCGGGGACATTGCACATTTGCCAGCTGAAAACAAATACATAAAAATGTTTTAAAATAATAAAATCAATTAATGGTGCCAAGTTAAACACATTTACTACTAAATGGATTGATTTGTGCTAACTTTTACCTCGAATGAGCCACAAGGGTAAAATAAAAGAGCAAACAAAAATTAAAAAGGTTGAAATTAGTATCAACACTTATAATTTTTGTACTCATATTTGACACAACAAAAATTAAATAATTAATTAAAAAAATTGGACACAAAGTATATCTAGTTAACCCAATCCGGGTTGTTCCAAAAACTTATAGATTTGACCCCAACATGCTATTACCACTATCCATTGTGGTAGACCCACTTATTATGCACCATTACAAGAAATCATATTATTTGGAATGTGTCAATGATAACATTGACTATCGAATTATTTTCTTGCAATAAATGGATAAACCGGTCTTCGTGATACACAACTTCATACACGATCATTCAAATTGGGCTAATTTGGATATATTTTATTTTTTAATAACCGAAACAATAAACAAATAGCTACAAAGAAACAGCTCAAACATTATAAAAGTTGCTCGAAGTATATACAGTATACGCTGGTGTTTACAACCCATGAATTGCTTTATCCAAAAAATTGGATCAGTATTTAATAATAGTTTTCATAACCATGTTTAATGCTGCCATTTTGACCCAATATGCAACCCAACATTTTGACACCTATAGCAGTTCAACTACTTCCATATGAACAATTACCAAAGATGAGAAGAAAAAAAGGCTAAATTAGGTTACATTTGCGTCTAGAAGATTTCTAAAGATCGACTTAAAACTTAAAAAAATAATTAGCTCCAAAAAAAGTTAAATGGGTAAGCTCCAAAAAATTTTTAGCTAAAAATAAACAAGTCAAGTGACTGGAATGAGTTATGCATCCCCCAAATTGTATTTTTAATCCATGTATCTCCTAATATTATCATCAAACAAAAACAAATAAGAATATAGTGTTTTTGATTATATTTAGCATACTAATAATTAAAAAGGGAACATTAAACTGGCCCAAAATATGAGCAGGTCTACCCAATTTGACCCATTATCCAACCACCCAATCTACCACAAAACCAAAAGGGAGGTGGAGAATGAAGTGGTTAACCTTCAATACTTTCAACTCAAGCTTTGTAATTTCTCGACCATTCATGTAAACTTCTGTATTTCCGTTGCTTGCACTTGGACTAAGTTTCCCAGTAAAATTCAAATTTGAGCTCACAACTCTATCGGGTTTTTCTCCTTCCTGAAAAATTAAAGCAAAATCTTGCAATCTTTACACAAATTGAGGTAGAAATTTCAATCCATTTACTTATGAACGGGTTGATTCAGGGCATCTTTTATCCTTGACGAGTCAAACAAGTAAATCAATAAAGTTGTGGAAAAAAAGATATGAACTATAATTACCCATTTTACTCATTACCCAACCCATCTCACCTGCCCATTAGGAATCTGTACATACAAACATTAAAATAAAATTGCTAAAAAATTGTACCTTTCCCCAAAGACCAGATTCTTTGTCATACCAATACATTCCCGGTTTTAACTTCCGTGGAGGCAATGCGCAACCCAAAAGTTCGGCCATTTCCTCGGGTTTAAGTGGATAACCGTTCACTATTAACTGCTCGGGCCGAAGCTGATTAGCAGAGCATTCTTTTTCAGCTTTCATTATCTGTTTAACTTCCAAAGGACTCAACAAACGAGACAATAGCCTTGAGTTTTTCCCCAAAATAAGACGTTTTGATTCATCAATCGCCTCACCAATACATGTAACACACTTTCGACCCTCGGGCATCGAGCCCATCGCTCTCAGAACACAATTACTACAATATTTTGCATCACAAACTAAACAAGATTCTTTAGTTTCCCACTTCCCTTTCCCGCACCGATAACAAACCCGTCTTTTATTCTTCTTTTTCTTCTTTTCTTTTGAAACCGCAACGTATTCAGAATAACCAGGCCTCTCTAACCCGATTTCTTTCCTTTCTGATCTATCGACAGTGTTGAAAGTAACCACCGGGCCTCGTCTCACTTCATTCCTCTGAGCATCGTCTCGGTTATGAACTGAACCCGGAGAACCGGATGGGGAAGCTGAAAACGAATCAGCATTATGCAAAACCGAAATTACAGATTCTGAGCTTCCTGATAATCTTGGGCTTTGATTTGGTGAACCGGTTACTCCTGCTATATAAGAAACCGGCAATGGGATAGGGTCGATTACTGGGGGAGCCGAGCCATCACGAGTGATGGATCTTCTTGAACCGGAGAATGACTCGGCTACAGATGCGGTTGGGATCGAACGGGAGCTTACATCTAATGGTTCTACTCTAGGAAGCTCATAAGATACATCAGGACCCATGTATTCTAAAGCAATTGAGTAATCAAGATCATCACTTTCTTCAGGTAGTGCAGTTCCAGGAGGAAGCATCTTCTTCACAGTTTCTCTCCAATCTTTTGCCCCATTTTCCTCCATATCCCTCATACCAATTCTTTTAAAAAAACTACAAGATTTTAAAGAAATAATTATTGAATCGAATTAGGTCTTCATATCATCAAATTTCAACAACCCAAATCAGAGAAGGCTAGATTTGACCGACTTGTTTAATAAACAAATCGGATTGAAGTTGAAAAGCACTTTAATCTGGAGAAATTCTTTCAAAATATAAAGGATCTCAAGAAACGATTTTTGAAAAATTAGGTTATAATAGCTCAAAATTTCAACCATCCAATTCACAGAATGAAAATAAGACTAATTTGGTGAACACCCAAATCAGATTAAAGAAGAAAAATACCTGAATTTGCAGAAAATTCAATTGGATTTGGTGGAGTCAATATCTCCTCATATTCAACAGCCAGAAAGGTGAAAGCAAGACCCCACCACACACCGCAGAAAGAATCAACCAATTTTGGGGCAAATCGCACAAATTAAAGTCAAAGTCTTCATCATAGCAGTCAAAGCCCTACTTTTGCTTGATCTTTCCAAAAGCCCTTCAATTTTGAACGAAGACTGAAACAATTGATCAAAGAAACAAACAACCCAGATGAAGAATTTGGTTTGAATCAGTCAAAAACCTAGAATTGAATAGATTTGAAAGGTAGAAGAATGAAGATGACAGATTAGTGAAAACTAATAATCAACGAGAATCAGGAGGATAAAGATTTTGTCAGCAAGAAAGAAGGCAAAAAAAGAATAAAAAGACTTACTTTGGAGCAAGTATATGGCTTTTCGAAAGTAAAAGAGTAAAGGGTTTCAAGGAAAGCAAATAAAAAGGTACGAGGGGCGTGCGTGTAGACTGTAGATCATCAAATCATATTTCATATTTTACCAAGCAAAAAGAAAGATCAATCTAAAAGTTTCTTTTTTTTAAAAAAAAATATTAAAAATCTATATAGTCTTATTCTTTTTAAACTATTTGCACCCACGATTAGATTAGATGCGGTGCTGATGTAAACACTTAGTCTCTTTTTTTCAGAACGACAGTATACAAACGTGTTTCTTACCCTTTTGGGACGATCGTCTAAGGTCGGACTTCTTCAACCGCGGTGAGAACTCATGCCCCATGATGCGCAGAAACCCCGTTGAATGGGTAAACCTTCACCTCCCACCGGAATCAAAAATGGATAAACCCAAAGATGACCCTTCACCTGGTGTCCTTCAAACTTGCATCCAAATAGATTTGAACCCCTGACCTCCATATTGAAAGGTGAGAGCCCTAACAATTGGGATATGTTTTCAGGATAAATACTTAGTCTATTTAGTAGAGACGTTTTTTTAAGAAAAAAGTTTTGGGTTTAAATCCATAGACAATCACAAAAAGAGATTCATTTAAATTAGCTAAAAATATGATAGATTTATTGTTTAAAAAGGAAAAAGAAAAGAGAGCATATGACTAGGTAATATTTTTAATTAAATAGACTACTATTATATTAATGAATCCAAAAGTTATTACCCTTTCTTGTAATTTGTAATATAAAAAAATGTATCGAATGAGGGTAAAAACTATAGAACCAAAGTTATAAGTTTTCTATTAATTGAAGGCAGGTTAAAAACTAGTTGATGAGATTGAAGGATGTGACGAAGTGTAAGTCATTAAGGTTCGAGTTATATTCACTAAAAACAAGTTTTATTTAAAAATATAAAGTATTTTATCTTTTGTCTTATATTTGCACCTTTTATATTGTATAATATTGTATTTTTCTTTATACTGTATTTTTAAATACAATATAAAAAATAAAATATAGTGTAAAAACATATGTCTAATGAAAAAAAGAAAATCAAAAACAAAAATATGTCCTTTGACATATAGGTAAAATCTTGTATATTGTTTTTAAAAACATAAAAATACAAAAATTTTGTAGTAGATTTATATTATTTGTGTAATCTATTTAAATACGACAAAAAAAATAAATATTGCACAAAAAAGTATAAATAAAATACAAAAAACATGTGCTTTTATACTTTTAAATAAAGTCTTGTTTTTATGTTATAAATGGTTACAACTATTTTGCTAGTCTCTATGATATTTTAATAATAATATGCTAATCTTTTCCCTCCAAAAAATTATAATAATAATAATAATAATAATAATAATAATAATAATAATAAATCTTAGATAACTCGTGTTGTGAGTAGAAAACATTGAAAACGACATGGAAGCACGGCTCTTAACATGTGCAAAATGTGTGATCGTACATGGCTTGTTTTTGAGGGGTCTGAAATTTTAATTTTCTTTTCTTTAAATCTTTATATATGAATATTTAATCAACGATATTGATATTAAGAAAACAACATTTGTAACAACGTTTGTTTAGATATGTGAAATACATCATTTTCTTACAACAAATCTTAATTATTATCAATTTATGAATTTTTTCTATATATGTACGGGGTCTATTTTTAGTATTCATACTAGACACCCAAACTCTCGAAGACGGCTCTCCCGACATATACATACAAATTGTGTTTTGGGTAGTTATGTATGAGAGAGAGATGTTGATGATGATGGATTGATGTTGATTGTGAGACATCTAAAACCTAGATAATGTAATGTGTCATAAACATTATTTTTGTGTCTGAAATAATTGAAGATATTAACCATGTGTATGATTAAGATTTTACTACATTTTATAAAATTCTTTTAAATTTAGAAATATATAATAATAAAGCATGTCGTTGTCGCCAAAATCTGTAAGAACTTGTCCAAGACAATGGCATCAGTGTTGTGGGGATGTTTCAGTTGATTTGAACATGGGTGGTTCCTGCAAAATGAGTAGTCGTTAGCCTCATCACAAGTGAGACCACAAGTTATCCTTATAACTATACCCTAACTTGAGATTAGAGTTTAATGCTTCTATTCCTATCGAACGGAGTATTCGTATCTTGTTATTAATGTTGATAATCGGACCTTGACAGTTGACACTTCTCGTGATGACTACTATTTGTCACGGAAAGTAGATCTTTGTAAGAGTTTAACCACTTGTCGTTTTTATTTGACCTTAGGTTTAATGACTGATCTTTTAAATTTAATGTATAGATGCTATTTTTATTTTTGATTCTGATGCATGCATCAACCAGACCTAATTCTATCTTTTTTGAATGGCGGAGAGTCTTGTTATGTTACCTTTAGTTATTTTGGTGGCTGGTAACTAAGATCGATTCCTCGATTGCTGACCGTGAAACCGTACCTCCTGATGTGTGGGAGCCCCATGGAATTTGTAAACCCTTGACTCACATTGGTTTAGAACCCGAGATAAAGTTCAAGACTCCTCCCTTCACCTGGTATCCATTAAAGTGTCAAAAGTAAGACTTGAACCCTGGTCTTCAAGGAGAAATGACCAAGTTTTAACCACTAAGCTAATTTTGTTGGATGTTTCTATAACAAACAAACACACTTACCCAGTATATTCCCACTTTTCAGTAGGGTCTGGTGGAAAGGATAGATACAAACCTTACCCCTATCCCAGTTGGGATAGAGAGGCTGCTCCGAAGGAGTGCCCGGCTCAAAGTTATCGTTTGAAGTTAATCATCCCATTTAATGTTATTTTCACAAAATAAGTAAATAGCGTTAAAATTAGTGCAGTTTTACTTTGGTTCCTTGAGGGCCCACACATATATACATTATATGTGTGCACCGCAAATGGGTTATAAAATATGTTATATGTAAATTATAATTTATTCATATTTTTAGCATGTTACATGTCATAATATTATTGATTCCTACTTTTCTTCGGCAAAAATTTCTTATAATCATTCCCCTATGATTATGAAGTATGATATTTTCAAGTTTAAATACTTAAATGACGTTTAACTGAACCCAAGTAAAACAAATGATTAACCAATTGTTACGTTATTGACTTTCTTACAAGAGGTATTGGGTTCGAGTCTGGGTTGAGACTTGCTTGGTGAGATAAAGTCAAAGGGTTTGCTCAGTTCATAAATGATAAACCCTTTAAGCGTTCCAAACCATTTAAGGATGGGCTCACGTGTACGCATAAGAGCATAAAAGCTGAGAGAACAGCTGAAATGTCATATCAGGTATTCAGGTGTCGTCATTTCAAGCCGTTGAAAAATCTAAAAGAAAAGAAGATATATCTCAACACGCAAATAGGCAGAACCACAACATATCACTTGTGTTATGGCTGAAGAACATCCAAAAAATAGAAAACTACTTCACCTGAGAAGCTACGAAACAGATACACATCAAATAGAACAAACCAATGTTTTCAGAACCGGACGTCGAACCGGTCTCCTTACCGGTCGAATCAGATTTAAGAACCGGATGATTTTATAAACATTTTATAAATAAATATATATATATATATATAATCAAAAAAAATAAAAAAAACGGTTCAACCAACGGTTTTCCGGTCCGGCCACCGGTTTGACCGGCCGGTTCACCCACCGGTCCAGTTTTCAAAACATTGGAACAAACTTTAAACATTAATCTTATTTAATCTTATAGTATCAGGTTGGTTGACCAAGAATGACAAGGTCAAAGTAAAATTCCATTCATTTGTTTTGTTGGCAATAGAAAACAAATATGGCGATCTGAATAGAATTATGCAATTCATGATGGAATGGAATGGAATGATAAACAATAACTTTCAAATCAAAATTGTTATTATCATTTATCAACTAAATAAAATTAAACAAAATATCAATCAGGATGCAAGGTCCCTCTCTCCCTCCCAAATCTTACAATATCATAAAACCGATTCATGCATGCATATGTATGTATGTATGTATGTATGTATGTATGTATGTATGTATGTATGTATGTAAATGATCTTTTGTTAACCCACTCTAATTTTGGTAACTCAAATAACTCTGATCAGATCAACCCAAATATTTGTTTTTTCTTCATGATCATTATTATATGTATACGGTGACGTAACACATTTTGGGTTGGGGGCAACTTTGCTCTTTAAATTTTTTCCTAGTAGTATATATATGTTAAATCTTGATCGATCCTCTTAATATTTTGCAATCGTCTCCGTTAAATTCACATAATCAGATTTATGATGAGAATTAAGTGATAGTTGTATATGTTTTTTTGATAAATGGTTACTTAAATAAGTCTACTTATATGTTGCTTTGAATATATATCAAAAAATAAAACCTCGTATTGAACAACTTTAAACGTATTGTCTTTGTTTTATGTTTTTATATATGAAGTTTAGTTTGACTGTCTTTTTTTTAACACGAACGACCCGATTCTACCCACCAACCCGCACTAGAAAAGGGAAAAAAAATATACAACGGTTTTCAAACGCCTCTATAAATTTTTAGCCTCTTATGAAAAAAATTATGGGCCGCTACCGTTTTCTTTTGTTTCGTTCTAGATGGCAGCTACAATACCATTGCAAAGGATTGACGTTCAATAAGAAAATGCAGTATATGGAATGTCATATAAGAATATGGGAAATTTGTGAATTTCATCAAGTGTGGGTCTGTCTTTTATTATTAACTATTAGAATGTATAGTAGTTAAATGGAAAACATCATAAGCAGTTAAGCACTTAGTATGTTGTACATCTTTCATTGTGGATGTCGGGGGTTCAAATCCATATAGAGGGCAAGTTTGAAGAATACCAGAAGGTGAAGGGTCAGCTTGGAGTTTATCTCAGGTTCGATTATAATGGGAGCGAATGTTTACACATTCCACAGGGTTTCTGCGCATCAGGGGGCATGGGTTCTCATGGTGGTTGAAGGAGTCCGACCTTAGACAATCGCTTCCAAAGGATGTAACACCCAAACTTTTCACACGATTACACGTGTCCCATTTTAGGTCCCAGATTAAACTTTTTCACAAATTATATTCGGAAGCGTAAAATTAACATTTCATGAGTTAAACACACTTAATTTCAAATCATTTACATTTATGATTAATAAAACTAGTGTGTTTAAGTTTAATACCACCAACGATTTCACATAACTTTTGGTTCTGCTTCACAACGTGCCCGATCTGATCGCCCAATGCATATCTATCTTTGACCTGTAACACCACATATAAGGTCACAATTAGTTCATATAAACTAAGTAAGTAACCCCCCCCCCCCCCCCCAAATTTCCCACAACTCATTTAAACACATCCACATACATATTTGGATGTTTATCATGTCTAGATAATAATATATCATATTCCAACATCAACTTGCACACAACACACATTGTGCATTTATTTCCCTTAATGGGACATTTTCACAAATATGATTATATTATCTAATCCAATTCTATCACCAGCACCTCTGGCTAAATTAAACACCATATATATATTTTATGGGCTCAACCAACTATCCACACAAATGTGGTCTCAACAATTTAATTTCCGGATTAACCGGTTATTCACACATTTGTGGTATCATACCTATTTTAAGTCTTAAGATGTTCACCCATCGGTCCTTCCATCTAAGACAATTGCTAGCACCTCTAGCTATCCAGACATATGTGGTATCATAAATATTAAGTCTAAGATGTTCACCTACCGGTACATCCATCTAGACAATTGCCAGCACCTCTGGCAATCCACCATTGTGGAGTCATAAATATTAAGTCTAAGATGTTCACCCACCGGTACTTCCATCTAGACAATTGCCAGCACCTCTGGCTATCCACCATTGTGGAGTCATAAATATTAAGTCTAAGATGTTCATCCACCGGTACTTCCATCTAGACAATTGCCAGCACCTCTGGATATCCACCATTGTGGAGTAATAAATATTAAGTCTAAGATGTTCACCCACCGGTACTTCCATCTAGACAATTGCTAGCACCTCTGGCTATCCACCATTGTGGAGTCATAAATAATTCAATTCCCGGATTAACCGGTTAGCCACACATTTGTGGTTCAACAATTTAGTTCCCACACTTTCATTTTACAAGGTATTGGATTTATCATATGTTGTTGAACTTTTATTATTCGACTTTCCCCTATCACCAATGTCATATTTATCATACAATTTACTCAACAACAAATTCAACGTTCATTATGTGATATCATAGTTGTGGGATTATTTACTCAAACACCGGCTCATCCGGCTATTCTTATGCAATCTATGTTGCATAATTCAATTCAATTGTGACATAATCACATTGGAACTTAACATATATACATTAGAGTCTATTAACTCAAGTAGTTTCAATTTAGTTATGCACATTCATTCAAATAAATCAATCAATCATTCTTTAATGATTAAGTATTCAACAATTTACCAATTCATACTATGAAGCTTTCACTCAAATTCTTTCATCATAGATGTAATACCAAATATATAAATTGACTAAATAAGTCAACCTGCTCAATCAATATATATATATATATATATCACAATCAAGTAGACTCTTTCTACTACTTATATGTAATGTTACAGTAAGTTGGGTAACTTACCTGGTTCAAACGGTTGTTCACTTCCTACAACTTTTTTTCCACTTTTGTGAATTGTCACTTGATTTCATCGCCAACCCCTAGTTGCATATTCACATACATACAACTATATTCAATACATATAACACATACAATCAAGTTCAACTCACTTGACTGGTTTGACTTTCTCAAAGTCAACTTATCACATAATCATATTACATGCCTCCTTAGGCATTTCATCAAATAATTGATGTTCATTATATTAGTTACGATCTCAATCACTTCTTTTAATCAAAATTCATTTATGATCATAACTACTAAAAAATTTTAACATCAATTCATCAAAATCATCATTTAACCCATGGATCATAATCCATATTTCATTTAAAATCATATTCTATTTCAAAACCACAATTTACCCATTCCTACTAGTTATCATACCATGATATGGGTTTCATAACAACCGGACATTATCCCGGCTTTAAAACGAAGTTTTAACCATCAAAATATCAAGTTATTCGTTTCTAACAATTCCTAGTTATCAACTAGGCAATAATCAATATCCATTATCATAGTATTACATTCAAAACTAAATTTAATCCACACAATATTAAACTAGTAGGATAAATCGAATCGTTACCCAATCGAACGGATGTTCAATCGCAAAACAACGATCAGATGTTGCAGATACGAACCCTAGCTCGATCCGAATGTTTGGATGGCTTCAGAACTTCATTTGGATGATAAAAATTCAATCAGATCGTCCCTGGATGTGTAAAAGTCGAGAGAATGAAAAAATTAAAAATTCTTGCACAATTTCTGAAATGATAATGATCTGCCAAACCGCCACACCCGTCGCGTACCGCGAAGAGGAGCCACGAAGGGCTTTGCGTACCGCGAAGAAATCCGGAGATTCTCAGATATTTTGGGTTCTTCGCGTACCGCGAAGAGGGGCTTATGAAGCCTTCGCGTACCGCGAAGAGTTCCAAAACATAATATCTTTACAATTTTCTTTACTTCGCGATTCCGGACAAACCGTAACTCCGTTTCGCGTACGGTTTTCGCCTATGTTTATCATTTCTTGCATATTTTCAATTTGTAACAATCACAATCATTTTATTAATGATTATATCAACGTGTGTGGTTGCTGAAAATCGATCGTTACAAAGGATAAGGAAAACGTGAGAATGCCGCCGTTCAAAAAAAAAAAAACTTAGTATGTTGTAACGTTTGAGTGGCCCTTGATAATTTAGAACCTTGTCCCCTACAAGTATGTAAAAATTTTAGGCATGACAATATTGACCCAAAGCAAGATAAATATGTTGGTGGGTAAATAATTATTGTATTTTGGGTTGAGATGAGTAGCATCATAACATAGAACGAGCTGGGATGGGTAACACTTTAACAAAATACGAGTCAAGATGGGCAACCTATAATTATAATTATGAGAATAATATAAATTCAAACGAGTAAAAACTTATCAATAATATACTTGATGATAAAATTACTAAAGATTATGCAAATAAACTATTTGTTTACTTAAAACACATTTTAACTTGAACTACATTGATGTTTTTTAAAAAGGATCAATTACGTATATCCCTTGCTAAATCATTTATTACATATTTACCCAATTATAAAACTAAATTACATATCTTCCCTTTCTAAAACAAATTTATTACATATTTATCCATTTCATTAAAAAATAAATTATGTAATTCCTATTTTACCCTTAATAAACTAACTAAGAACAATTTACATATTTCTCCTTACTAAGGGACAATTTTGGAACATGGAGATATTTGTAATTTTATTTTAATATTGGGGATATATGTAATTTTGATGTTTAATAAGGGGATATATGATATTATCCTTTTTAAAAATGACTCATTTAGACCCAAATTGATTTTGCTTAAAATTTATTATGATCCGAACCCATTATGACCCGTTAGGCCTTTACTCAACCCGACCATTTTGTCATGCTTAAAAAAAATTAGTAAGATGCAAAAAAGACTCACAAAAGACCTGTAGATGTGTGAAATTAAGAAAAAAGAACAAACAAGAATTTACAAGTTAACAATAACAATCGTTAATCATATAGATTTGAAGGATGTAAACATAAAAGAAGTCAAATCTTTTGTATCTTGGAAGATTGATATGATCTTCGATGCAAATCTTAATGTAATCTAATCTAACTTGCATACGAAGAAGCTTAGATTTTATTCATAATTGATGTGAATTTTACAAACACATTATTATTATTCAACATATATTAACCTTTTTGTTATTTTTCTTCCCGATTTCAAATCTTTGTATCTTGAAAATCGTTAAATCACATCTTGCCTCAAATGATTGCATGTGATTGTTCGCGCTAACATGATCTTATATTTGTTTGTAAGTCAATAAGATGTTGTTTGGTAGCATATTAATGATCATTAATATAGTATCTTTTAATGGTTCTTAGTCTTTGAATAATTAAAAGATAACCTTAAGTAGAGGTGGCCAAACCGGTTTTTTTTCAAGAACCGGAACCGGTTCCAAACCGGTTCCTAAGGCCCACCGGTTCCTCCAAACCGGTTCCACCCAAGACCCGAACCGGTTCCGTACCCGGTTCCACTCCAAAAATACCCTATTCGGTGTACCCGGTTAGGGTAGGGTCCTAAACCGGTTCCTGTTTTAGAACCGGTTCCAAACCGGTTCCACATGTTTTTTTTTTCCTTAAACTATAAACTAATAATTTATAAACCCTAATAAAACCTTAAACTAATAATTAATAAACCCTAATAAAACCTTAAACTTATTAATAAACCTTAAACAAATCAAAGAATTTTTAACCTTAAACAAATAAAACCTTAAACTATTATTAGGTTTGATTTGTTTAAGGTTTAATTAGGGTTTATTAATTAATTATTAGTTAAATGTTTGATAAGTTTAAGGTTTTATTAGGTTTGATTTGTTTAAGGTTTAATTAGGGTTTTTTTATTAATTATTAGTTAAATGTTTGATAAGTTTAAGGTTTTATTAGGTTTGATTTGTTTAAGGTTTAATTAGGGTTTATTAATTAATTATTAGTTAAATGTTTGATAAGTTTAAGGTTTTATTAGGTTTGATTTGTTTAAGGTTTAATTAGGGTTTTTTTATTAATTATTAGTTAAATGTTTGATAAGTTTAAGGTTTTATTAGGTTTGATTTGTTTAAGGTTTAATTAGGGTTTTTTTATTAATTATTAGTTAAATGTTTGATAAGTTTAAGGTTTTATTAGGTTTGATTTGTTTAAGGTTTAATTAGGGTTTTTTTATTAATTATTAGTTAAATGTTTGATAAGTTTAAGGTTTTATTAGGTTTGATTTGTTTAAGGTTTAATTAGGGTTTATTAATTAATTATTAGTTAAATGTTTGATAAGTTTAAGGTTTTATTAGGTTTGATTTGTTTAAGGTTTAATTAGGGTTTTTTAATTAATTATTAGTTAAATGTTTGAATTGGTTAATAATAACAAATGTTAAAAACAAACATAAATTCATTAATTATTTTAAGTAATTTAAAAACAAAAGGAAAGAAAAGTTACAAACAACTAATAAAACATTAAAATCAAAGATTTGTGTCGTTTTGTTGCGAACGACTGAAGTTAGCTTCAAATGCGAGTTCTTCGTCGGATAGGCCGGGTGATAAGCCTTCTTCAACTTCTTCGTCATGTACTTTTACTTCAATGGATGTTTCATCTTCGAGGGTTGTTTGATCTTGAATACGATCGATCGAGTCCAAATGATCCTTTAAACATATGCACATTTCTACCGACTCGGGAGTGAGTTTTGTTCTTCTTAACGACAAGACCCTGCCACTAAGAGAAAATACAGATTCCGAAGCTACCGTGAAAGCTTGGACAGTTAGTAAATCACGGGCCATGGCGGCAAGAATCGGAAACTCGGATTCCTTTGCTTTCCACCAAGCCAAAATATCAAAATTGCGATATGACTCGGCCGTCATATCAGATGAGTAATCCGTACCACCATACCGCCCGAGTTCGCTTGAAGGGGTATTACCCCTTTGACGTTTAGCCGTGACGTTTCGAACCGTGTTCAATAGGTTAACCATCGGATCTCGTGCTCGAGAAGCACTCGAACTTGATGAGGAACCAGGGGTGGGCATATGTATGTTTCCACCATATTTAATCAAATAAAAGTCATACATTTTTTGTAAATTATTAGTAAAAACTTCTTTTGCTTCGGTTGAAAAGTTTGGGTACATCTCGTGTATGTCAAGAGCGTCATAAATTTCGTCTATCAAGCATTCCACCCCCGTAACATTTAAAATTGGGTTTAAAGCGGCCGCGCAAGTAAAAACGGGTGGTAAGTCAAGAAAATACTTTAGTAATTTATTTCGCATCGGTAATATCATGTTAGAAAACATTTCATTTTTATTCTCAAAATTTTTAAAGTTTGTAACCATTAAAAATAACTCCGAAAGAACCAAAGAACTAGTCGGGTAATAAGTCTCCGATAGTTTAGTAGTTGATGATTTAAAAACTTCAAGAAATTCAGATAATAATTGGATATTTTCCCAAGAACTATCCAAAAACGCGTCGACCATTCCCCGGTCGGAGAGACTATGGTGAAACATTTGCAAAGTATCTTTTTGTCGTAAAGCACTTTCAAGCATTAGGCAAGTGGAATTCCATCTATGAGGTACATCCCAATTTGCACCCAAAGAAATCCTCCCCGTATCTTTACAAAATTTCCTATATGACATATGTCGTGCCCGGCTCTTTTTAAAAATATCATGTAACATTTGTCGACAAACATTTATAAATGTTGTAACATCATCAGTGCCAATACCGTCTTGCACAATTAAATTTATTATATGTGCAACACATCTTGAGTGAAAAAATGCACCATTACATAACGGCAAATATTTTAGTTTTAATTTTTCAACCGCCGTCGTATTGTTTGAAGCGTTATCAAATGCCATTGAAAATATTTTTTTTTCTAACTTAAACGTCGTTATTACATAATCTAAAATTTGAAATAAAAGGTCACCGGTATGTGGATACGGAAAAAGTTCAAAAGCAATGGTGCGTTTCATCATTATCCATGATGACGGTTCTACCCAATGTGCGGTGACGCAAAGGTAGGATTAGTGTAGATTATGTGGAGCCGACCAAACATCACTAGTTAAGTTAACCCCCGTGTTTAAATTTTCAAAATATGCATCTAGTTCATGTTTGGCATGTTTCCACATCTTTAAACAATGGCGTCTAAGAGTTTGTCGACTTACGTGGGTGTAACGTGGTTGAAGCGTCTCCCGAATCATGCTTGTTAACCGAGGGTTGTCGAAATGGCTAAACGGCAACGCCTCTTGAATCACGAACTTCGCCATTCGATCCCGAACCCGATCAAGGTCATAATTAAATATTCCACCTTCAACATCCATTTGCGTTTGTTGAGACTCGGGATCCTTTTTCAAAGCCTTGCAAAACGGTTTGTTGATGTGTTTCTTCAAATTCGAATTCGATTCTTTCCCTAAATATATTCCACAAAACTTGCAACGAGCTTTTATAGAACCATCACTAAGCTCGACCAAATCCCAATTGCACCATATCTCCGGGTTCCGATTGTGTTCAATAACACGAACAAAGGATGGTCCGGTGTTGGAACCTTGACCGACCGAAGAATTTGAAGCATCCATGATAAGAAAAGGAAAAATATAAAGAGTATTGAGACTTTGAGAGTAGGAAACGAGAAAACGAAAAACCAAAACGAGAGATGGAGACTAAACAAGCGCGTATAAATAGCGTTTTTTGCGTTTTTTTGCGTTTTTTCGCGTTCGGGATTGCGTTTTGAATTGTGTGATCACTCCATACCACCCAATACCTATTTATACTAGTTTAGGGGGTCAAAAAATGGTCTCAAACGGTCAAAAAACGGCTATAATTCGATCTCCAACGTTCAGATTCGTTCTAACGGCTATAACTGGTTCCTAACCGGTTCCAACCGGTTCCGGGTAGGAACCGGTTCCGGTTCGGGTCCGGGTCCGGGTACTAACCGGTCGAGTGGGAAAAACGTGGAAGCGGGTCCTAACTTTCGGGTACTACCGGGTAGGGACCGGTTCTTGAAAATACCGGGTAGGAACCGGTTCCGGTTCGGGTCAGGTCCACCGGGTCGGGTCCAAGAACCGGTTACAATGGCCACCTCTAACCTTAAGTCTGAATGATTAAGATGCTACCTATTAATGTTACTTTATAACAATTCAGACTTAAAATTATCTCTTAATTATTAAGAGATTATAAATTATAAAGAGGTTGTTTTTTAATGAATATAAGAAATTACTAAACAACTCCTGAGAGATCTCAATCATTCTGGTTGTTTAAAGTTTAGTGGTTAATAGGATAACGAACTCATTTTAAAATATTTTTTTAGTTAAACAACTAATTCTTTGACTATTAAACAACCCCTTAGACATCTATACATTTTTTTCTTTTCTTGACAACAAAACTTTTGTTAATTTAACGACAATGAATATAATCTTTAGTCACATTGTATAATAATTATATGGGCCAATACATTCTCTAACACACTTTAAATCCCTAATTCGAATATGTATATCATAGTAGTGGCCAGTGGGTTCATGCTACGACTACGAATATTAGAACAAAAACATGCTATCGTTTTTCAAAAGAAAGATATAAAAGTACGTCAAAAAGGTTGTCACTTTAATATAAAACCCTAAAGTATACTTGACATAGACATGACCATCACACCAACAAAAGAAAAAGGGTCGTGCTTAATCATAAAATCTAATATAAAAAACACAAACACATTTGTTTATGACCAACAAATGAAACAGAAAAAAAGTAATTTATGATTTACTTAAATAATAATATTGTTCATTTGTTAGCATTCAATAATAATAAAAAGTTAAAAGTGACCCAAAAATCACGAATTAGGGGTTCACCCGCTCGTTGCGGCGTTAATCCCGTATTGAACATAAAATGATATGATATCTACTCGACTAAATTTATAAAAAAAAACTGAGTCATACCACTTTGTTAATATGGGTATTTTGATCACGATATCTATAACAACATCATGAATATCATTCACAGGCCAGAAAATTGGTCATGACGGGTGTTAGTTGGTCCTAAAACAATAAATTGAATCATCGCAAAAGAAATATCAATCGCAATAAATATGAACCAATTGTAGCGCACAACATAAAATAAACAAATATTTAATTATTGTTACTTTTAATTAGTATCATTAAATTAGAACCGGTATTATTTAATAATTTTTTAAAGTTAGGGGCTCTTTGCGTGGTAACCATAGGGAACCGGATGATGTGTAGCGAAGGCCGATTCCTCGACCATTATAAGACCATAACCCCAAATCAAAGGAAACCAGATAAATCTATAAACCATCTTCCTTTCTCAGATCTAAAATCTGGAATGTTTAGTTATTTAACCTAAGAATTGTTGCTAGTTTTTTCTCATAGTTAAAATTTTCATGAAGCAAAAATAAAAATTTGGCCCAAGCTAGATTCGGGCTAAATGCATTTGAGAAGGAGCAACATTTAACCGTGTATGTTTGCACTCATGATCCATGCATTATTTTCAAAACATCCTATAGTTTGCACTCATATTTTTAAAGTTCACAAAGCTATTTAAACTTAATTTTCTTTTATCTCATTTTTAACCCAAACATATATGACATGAATTTATGAATTTTACTCCTTGATCTCAAGTTTATTTCATTTTGAACATTTGTATAAACTAAGACACGTTTCATGCTAACAAAACGTCCCAAGTCAAAATTAGTATTAACTTGTGGCAAGACAAACAAAACAACGTAACATTTGTTAGTTTGACATAATCCTCTAAGATATCAAAACTCAATTGCAAACTCAAGTCATAACAACATACACGTGTAAAAAGCCTAAGATAAAAAAGTAATGTCACAAAATTTTTATCATTCGAAAAACAAAAAAAAACGGTTTTATGTTTCATCTTTTTAACATAAAGGTATCGTAGTTATAACAAAACGTTATAATAATTGCTTTAAATATAAATTTGTAAGAATATTATTATTGTAAATCTTAGTTATCATAAATAAAAATATTTTAAAATACATGTCAACATATCAATGCATTTGATTTATTTAAATTTACTTTTCATTACAGTAAGAATAAGTATATAACTTATTAGGTAATATTTTAAATTATATAATCTAAATACATACATTTAACCTGGTCTTATATTATAGCATAAACCGTGCAGGAGAAAATAATCAAAATTAAATCGGCCATAGATCCTTTCCAACAAAACACCATTTCATTAGTACATGAATTGAGTAAATTTCAATTGGCAACATAGTGATTATCTTTTTAACTTTATTGTAAAATATATTATGTTTGAATTAAAGTTAAAATATATTGTTGAGACAAGGTTAGATGGCTTGTTATTATATGATTTCTTTAAGTGGGCTAAATGTACACTGTAAAATAAATATTTGTATTTCAGACTATTAAAGAAAAAAGTAAATGCCATTTGAAAATTTAGAAGATATTCAAATAAATATCTCAAGTTATCATTTGTAAACTTGTAATTTAGTAGTGTCAACATGCGGACATGAAATTTTCATAAACTATGATTAATAAACACTTAAGAAAAAAATTAAAATAATATTTGTATTTCTAAGACCATTTCTATCATTGAACAAAAGTTTTGGTTGGTCACTAGATGCTTACTAAAACAAATAAATAATATGAATAAATGGGTAATCAAGTCTTTTCACCAACTAATGGTTGGATATTTTTTTATTAATATGTTTAGATTTTTTGACACATGTATTTATGCTATCAGTTTAATTTATTAGGTTATGTTGGTTGTAAATGAAAGGAAAAAAAAAAGTTTGGCTAGTTATATAGGTGAAAACGAGTGAAATAAATTTTTTAATGAATAATTTTGTTTGGTTAGTTGGTTGTAAATGAGTAGTATAAGTTGATTGAAAATTTTTAATAATATTTTCTCATAATTTTTTTATAAAATAAAAAATTAAAGAAAATATAAAAACAAATAAAATTTTTTATTATTTACTATTTTAACTGTACAACTATATAAATCATGGTTGTATAAGACTAGAAGTCGTTAGGCGCTAGTCGGGCTGCGAGGTACCGCCTAAGGATTAATCGGCGCTAGGCGGATTGGAATTTTTATATGTAATTTTACAAATATTTATTGTATACACACATTAATATCAATAATGTCAATAATATAATACAATACTTCAAATATATTAAAAAATAAACTTAAACATACTAAGTCAAGTACTTCAAATTACAAACTTAAACACAAAATTCAGAGTTTATAGATGGATTACGATGTTTAGTGGCAGGGTTCAATGTTTCAGATGTTGGATTTGATGTTTTAGAGACATATTACGTATTTGGGGTTGAGAAATGTCTCGAATAATCATTTATCTGGGTCCTTTTTACTCGAAAAAAAGCCAAAAAACCAACAAAAAAAGGCCGCCTAGGGCAAAAATTACAAGGAAGTCGGCCGTCTAGGCCGATTTTTACAACACTGATATAAATATACTAGTATGGTACCAGCATAATGCAGCGCAAAACATAACATTTAAGTCAGTTATTTTTAAGGTTTGCATGGTTTCGCTTTTTACCATAGCCATAACAAAAACATTTATTTTAATTTAGTAGTTAACTAAAAATGACTATAACTATTAACATTAAAGGCTAAGTGGACTAAAAATATCAAGAAATGATTTATTCGTTTTAAAGAGACTTTTCTCTTATAATCATTCTATCTCACTTAAATTCTTAAAGGTTACCAACGTGAGACAAAATGAATAAAGAAATAAAACATTTATGTTAGATTTAAAAAACTTGTACCATGTGTTATAAGAATTATAAAGTTCTTAATTTTAAGATATTTAATCAAATTACTATCCAGCAAGCAAAGTCGGACCTGAGAATTCAAGTGCCCCGGACGTACCGAGAAAAAAAAGACCCATAGTGAATTATATACATGTGTTTTTTCGGTTTGTATTTGGATATATAAGTAAATATATATAATTTAAAAACAATTTTTAAAATTTTTGTGCCCTTGTGATAAATGGGCCCTGGACGGAGGTCGGGTTTGCCCCTCCCCAGGGGCTCCCATGCAGCATAACTAGTCTAGTGGTTAAGGCTTGACCCCTTCTCCTTGAACACATGGTTAAAGTGTCACCGGTGACACTTTAATGGATACTAGATGAGGAGATAAATCTTGAGTTTAATCTCGATTTTTGAACAAATTGGGGCGATAGTTTACCTATTTAACGGGGTTTCCGCACATTAGGATGTACGGTCTCACAGTCGACGATCGATGAATCGATCTTAGTTACCAATCGTCCCCTATGCCTTTTAAGAAAAATCAAATTAGTATTCAGTATTTTTAATATCTACTGCTCCTAATAAAAGAGTAACTCAAACGTCACATGTCCTTTAACCAGCTTGTCCACCTCATTAAGATGACACGTGTCACTCAAAAACCATTGCCACCTAGGACAATTTGACAAATGTCATAACCACAATCAAACTTGTAATTTTCCATAAATACCCAATTATTAATTTACTAAAGGAAATAAATACTAAATGGCTTTTAAATACTAGAAATTCTTTTCCCTCTAATCTCTCATAGTAAGTACTAATTTACTTTTATATTGAATTCAATATTAATGATTTTAAATAATTAAATTATACAATTAAATATCAAATATATAAATCTTCTTGTAAGAAAATTTCAATTATTTAATATCTTAAAATATAATTTTATAATATTTAAATTTTTATTATTTGTAATTTATTATTTTTAAGTATTCATAATTTATTAGTTTATGAACAATTATTGTTATCAAACATACAAAATTTCATAAAAAAATGTTTATAACATATTATATTTGTTCAACCCATGTAATACATAGGTTTTAACCTAGTGTACTAGTATATATAATTACTAGATTAATATCCCGTGTATTACATGGGTTAAATACAAAAATAATATATAGCCATTAAAAAAATCTTTATAATATAACTCGATTTTTTAAAATAAAATATGATTAAAAATTTTGAAAAACTTAATTGTAATAAAATAATAACTTTATTTCTTTAAATATTAAATTTTTCAAAGTTTTTTTTAAACATTTTATTTTAGAAAATTGTTTTCAATATTTCTTGATTTATATTTATAATAATTTTGCTTTTGAAAAAAAATGTATTTTTACTATTAATATATTTTCTAATGTCTTAAAAAATATTTTCAATTTAAAATTGTATAAATATGTATTCAATATTTAATATTATTATTTAATGTATGATGCATTAAATATGAGAGAGAAGCGGGAAAATTATTGTGAGAATAATGTAGAATAATGACATGTGTCCTATTTTATTTTGATTTATTATATACTATAGATATATACCTACTATAAGAAATATTTTATTTCTTTATATTTACTAGATTTCTACCTCCTTTTTATGTACACATCTACCCACAGAGTCATCCCTTTCCCTTTCAGAGCTCGTCACATACACATAATGAATTTAATACTTAATACGTGACAAAATTTGAAAGTTAAAACAATTAACAAGAGGCACCCGCCAACAACCCAACCACACCTGGATTCTCTCTCCCCTCTGCACCGTCACCACCAACTGCACCGCCTAATCGCACCGCCGGCAACCACTCCGACCGTGGTATCCTCTTCACAACCGTTGCCGTCACTATCACCACCATCAACACCCAAACCCTTCCATAGCACAACGAACAGCTGCCCTCAGCCTCCTCCTCCAAGATTCGACGGATAACCACACAAGATCGTCACGACCAATTGAAACCCTAATCTCACTCTTCTTTCTTATTAAACCTGAGACTGTAGCCAATTGCAGGAGTCGGAGTTCCACCCGGCACCGGCGAATCGAGACCACCGCCACGTTCTGCTGCTGCTGAAACCATTGCGGCTGTCTATTCTTACTCTCCCCACCGCCGTCAACATCTTCGGTACCATCAACCATCTTCATTTTTATTTATCTGTCGAATCCCGTCAATTGCTTGAAATTTGAAACATTAGTTATGTCGATCCTCCAAGAGTTGGGTCACTTAAAGATTCCAATAAAAGATATAAAGCAGGCCACCAACGATTTTTCTCCAGACAATGCCATCGGATATGGTGGGTATGGGAGGGTGTATAAAGGAGAGCTTATACGCCCAGAAGGGGTAACCATGATAGCTGCAAAGTTGGTTGATCAAAGATTTAGCCATGGAATAACTCATTTTCTAAGTGAGATCAAAGTTCTTTCATCTTATAAACATGAAAATATTGTGTCTCTGATTGGCTTTTGTGATGAAAATGATGAGAAGATACTTGTTCAGGAATTTGTGACATATGGAAGCCTGGACCAGTATTTGAGTAGTTCAAACCTCACGTGGCTCAAGCGCCTTCAAATCTGCCTTGGTGCAGCCCGTGGCTTGAGTTATCTTCACAATGGTCTCAGAGGACAGAGTGTCCTTCACCGCCTTGTGAAGAGCAGAACAATTTTATTAGACAAAACTTGGCAAGCCAAGATAGCTGGTCTTGGGCTCTCCATGATGGGTCCGATGCAGCCTAGAATTTCTGTCAATGATGGATTCATTAACACACCAGGCTATGATGATCCGACATACTTGCAAACTGGGATTGTAACAAAAGGAGCAGATGTGTACTCTTTTGGGGTGGTCTTGTTTGAAATCCTGTGTGGCCGAGAAGCATTCGATAGGAACATAGATAATAAAACATTTCTTGGTCCATTGGCTCGCAAACATTATAGAGAGGGGACTTTAAACGAGATCGTCGATCCCTTTCTAATGAAACAGATGAACGAAGAATCCTTGAGGAAGTTTTCAGCTATCGCATATCAATGCCTCGAAAAGCTTCCAACCAATCGCCCAACAATGATGGAGATTGCGCAAACACTTGAGAATGTCTTAAGAGTTCAACAAGAATTTGAGAAGGCTTTGTTTCTTCAACAAGTAAGTTGATTTTACTTATGCATTTCCTGGCACCACATAGATTTTATATATTTTGGGAATAAAATGTAGTCACTTGGTCATGAGTGACGGACCCAATAAATTTGTTCATGATGATTAGAAAATTTGGGAGTCAGTTGTCTATCGTTAAATATTAAAAATTTTGAAACCCAGTCAAGTCGGATACGGTTAGGTCCAGATAAAAATGAAACCAACCAATAAACGGGTAAAACAAGAGCTACATTTATTTTGAGAAATGCTATTATTATATTATTAGTATTCACTAAATAAATACTAACAAACATATTTCAGCAATCTATTAATTTATCTACCAACAAGTTTTCATGCTAACATTAACATTTCACAACAAACAGAGACATAGTAAAATTCAAGTAATCAAGCAGACAAGCACATAAGCAACAAATAAATCAAATAATCTATTAATTTATCAAGCAAATAAGTTGGTAAAATTCAGAGAAAAGGAAGCTCTTTAAAAAGATTATTGAGTGTGGAGTTGTGGAGGGGTAGTAGATTGGCAAGAAGCTGGCAGTGTTTAGGCAAACATGCAACAAAGATCGACGGTGTTTCTACATCTAGCTCTGATCAAATTAGTAGTCTTATAAATCATGATACAAAAAATTAATGTTTAACACCTCATTTATCCACTCTCATCATTCTCAATCCAACCTCTTGAAATTGGCATGCTTAAAGTTAAATTTTTTCTGAATTCTTACCTCATTACACATAAGTATATTCATAACAGTGTGTTTATATGCATCCACTCAGTATGAATATAAATTTTCTTTAAAACTCAAGTTTCTCAAGTGCTGTTTCCAAACAAAAATAATTTGATGTGATTAACTTATTCTCTAGATCAAAGACAATGACTAAGCAAGTTAAATTATAAAGTGATTTTGATATCATTCTTGTCTTCCATTTATAGAAAACGTAACATTTTATAATTTGCCTGTGATATATTCATGTAATCAGTGAGAGGTTCATTGGGTAGCTTTATTATTTTTTCGATAACTGTTTAAAACTGATACCATTGGTGACAGTAATATTCTTCCTATTTGTGCATGTCTGGGGGTAAATAATAGGTTGTTCATGGATCTAAAGGAAAACAAGACGAAGCTGACACCTACAAGGTATTGATACATCAAAACCCATTGCCTTTTGAAAATATGTATTAACTAATTGTTTTCCTTCTAAATTTGTTGAAATTTGATGTTCATACACACTATATGCACGAAAGGTATGAAATTCTGGGCTCCAGGTTACTTTGTTACCACACAAAACACAGAAATTAAAAAATGATCACCAGGACATACATTCTAACAAATCCACTATGTGTGGCTGTACGTGTGATGACAATATGCAGTAAAGAAAGTTACCGACTTGGAAATGATGTATGAATTGTATTTTTTTTGTTTTGAATAGATGAATGTTTGAAATTTGAATCATATGCAACTCATGTTTAATGGTGCAGGTAAAAAATCTAGAACACATGAAAATTCCATTAGAACAGATAAAGTTAGCAACTCATGATTTTCATGATGATTTTAAAATTGGACGCGGTGGATATGGGAAAGTGTACAAAGCAGATCTCTTCCATTTTGATGTACAAAAGTATTATTTTAAGGATACTTTTTATCAGAAAGCATCTGTGACGGAACTCATGGGCTACCAAAGAAGAAAAAGCACAGTTGCTGTTAAGCGATTAGACCGTAGATATGGACAAGGAACTGCAGAATTTTTACAAGAAATCTCAGTGCTTCCTTATTTTAGGCACCAAAACCTTATCACGCTTGTCGGATTTTGTGATGAAGATCATGAGCGTATCCTTGTCTATGAGTATGCCTCAAATGGAAGCCTAGATCAATATATTTCTAGCATTGATAACAGGAACAACTATGTGTGGGCTCAATATCTACAGATCTGCCTTGATGCAGCCCGTGGGCTTCAGTTTCTCCATGATGGCGTCGGAGAGCATCACAGGATAATTCATCGCGATATAAAGAGTTCTAACATTCTGTTGGGACAGAATTGGGTAGGCAAGATTAGTGACTTTGGGCTGTCAAGAATTGGGCCAGCAAATCTGCAAGCCACATTTGTTATGACCCAAGTTGCTGGAACACTTGAGTATGTTGATCCACAGTATCACAAGACTGGTATGCTAACAAAGGAGTCCGATGTGTATTCTTTTGGAGTGGTTTTATTCGAAGTATTAAGTGGAAGGTTGGCATATTTTCCAAGGCTCAAAGATGACCAAGAATATCTACCCCACGCCGCCAAACGTTGCTTTAAGCAGAATAAGCTTGACGAGCTTATCAATCCAAGATTAAAGACTGAATTTGAAAAACGCTCGTTTATTTTTGATGGTAAAACCCTTCCAGATTCCATAAGCATATTTGCAGCAATTGCATATAAATGTGTACAGGGAAATCGTGATGACCGCCCGACAATGTCTAACATTGTGGAAGAACTTGAAAAAGCATTGAGATCTCAAGTAAGTCTTAGATTAATGATAAATAACTATGTACTTTTTTTAAGAACATTTAACAAATTAAGTTTAGTGATATAATTTCTCATTTTAGTCCTGTGTGTTCTCTTTTAATGATGTGAAGATAAATTAAGATGACAGTTGAAATGAATATATACAATTTTAAGTAAATAAAATGTACTAAATGATGAACTTCTATAACTAGACTACCGAAGAAAATATTTTCAGTACTCTGTGCTTTCTGTCTATTATTCTTTATACTATGCTGCACGACAATTATGTAGGTACAAGGGGTGGAAGCACTAAGAATTCCACTTGAAACAATTAGATTTGCTACACAAGACTTTAGTGAGATTCTAGAGCAGGAAGGGTATGTCATGGTGTACAAAGGTGTAATTTCTCATTCCAAAGGACAGAAAGCTGTTATTGTAAAGAGGCAAGATCATAAAGTTGGTTCACATGAGAATGATTTTTATAAGGATATTGCAAGTCTTTATAGTTTTAGCCAAAAAAATGTCATTCCCCCTATTTTAGGATTTTGTGAAGATGCGAGCGAGAGGATTGTTGTTTTTGAGCATATGGTAAATGGAAGTCTGAAAGAGCATGTGAAAAACTCAAGTTTAACATGGAAACAAAGGTTAAAGATTTGCATTGATGCTGCACGTGGGTTAGCTTACATTCATAGTGGTTCCGACTCCCAATATTCAATTCATGGCGACATTAAAAGCAATAGCATTCTGATAGATGATGATTGGAATGCTGTTATTTCTGATTTCATCATATTCAAAGGTGTAAGCACGTTAGGATATTGCGATCCCCTCTATGCGAGCACAGGCATCCTAACACAAAAATCAGACGTTTATTCCTTTGGTGTGGTTTTATTTGAGATGTTATCTGGGAAATTAGCAATTGAAACCCTGAAAACTGATCAGCAACAAACATTCTTTGGCGATCATGAAGCTGGTCAGGTGATTTTTCTTTCCCAATTGGCTACACAATGCTTCAAAAACAAAAGGCTGGAAGAATTTCTCTTTTGTGATATCAAGGAACAAATTGATGCAAATTCCTTGGATATTTTCTCCAAAATCGCGTATCAATGTTTGCAAGAACAAACAGAAGATCGTCCAACAATGGATGAGGTTGTAAAAGAACTTGAGAAAGCCTTTGAATGTCTAGTAAGTTCAATTATATTTTATGAAATTAATAAAGCAATACTCAATGAAAACTCCAGTGCTAGAAATTTACTCTTTGAACACCAGTGCTAGAAATTTACTCTTTGAACACCAGTGCTGAACTACTTGTAGTTATAATGTTTTCATGTGTTACTTGTTTATAGGATGAGTGGGAATGGAAGCAAAAGCTGCCTGAGGATTACAATAAGATAATCAGCATGTCAGAATTTCCATCAGCCAGTATAAACAGAAGCAAGGATCTCTATTCTCTCTTATCTTCTGGAATTCTCCTTCAGAATGAGAAACTGGTGATTCAATCTCCTTAACAATGCTATCTTCAATCAATGCTATCTTACTAGCTAGCAATGCAAACCCCATATCAACTAAGCCTCAAATTAAACATACAAGACCTTTCATAGCTCTGTCAGATTAGCAAGTTAAATGCAGCATTTATACGAAACTTTGTGTTCATGTAATTATTAGCAAGGAAGAAAAAATAATAAGATTAAACAAATGGATATTTTAAGCCTATACATGTAGGAAAAACAATTGATGCCGACGCAACGATTATAAGTTGTCATTATAACTAACACTTCCCTTTTTGACTACTAAGAAATCGGGATTTGGGAAGGCTGATTTGTGTATATGGAAACACCATCCTCGTTTTACAGTTTTTGCTACTCATTCTAATAACATTCACCAAACGAATGTATGAGTGACTGTAAATTAGTTTCATGAACTCAACTTTGTATCGTTCTACTCTCCCTTTAGATATCTTTTATTGATTAGGTTACGTGTCTCCAAAAACGTATGAATGCTTTCTTTCTTATTTTCCACTTTATGCCCTGCAAGGAGTTTGCAGTGTGCACATATAATGTCTATATGTATCGGCCCTCGAGGGGCACAAGTAAAATTACACTAATTTTATCGTTATTTTACTTAATTTTTGTGAAAATAACATTAAAAGCGTTGGGTTGGTCGGTTAATCAGACATCATAAGGCGGGGGTCTCACTGGATTACTGGAAGCAGCCTCTCTATTCTTACTGGGTAGAGGAAAGGCTGTCTACATCTTATCCTTCTTAGACACTACCTTAGCTTTGCTAATGATGAGATATGCAGAGTACGATGGTGATGATTTCTCATTTTCCACTTTAATTTGATTGGCATTTCTTGCAACAGTGGTTTTCAATTGGCATGAATGGGGTGAGAAATGAAATGGTATCAGCAAAATTGTTTTCTTTCAAAAATGTGAAATGGAGATCCATAAGAAAATCAAGGTTCTCTCTCTCTCTCTCTCTCTCTCTCTCTTTCTCACACACACGTGTAGTTCACTAGTTCTAATGTAAGAAACACTTCGAATATTGGAGCTAGATTGTTGGTGGTATTGGTTTCATGAATGACATCTAGTGTGGTTGGATTGACTAAATATAAAAACGAGTATAAACATTGTTACAAGGTATAGGAGGCGTGAGTGCACACCTATGGGTTGCAACCTCGTGTGGGGTGCTAGGAGCAATGCCCATAGTGACAATCAAGCTAGTCATTCGGTAGAGAAGGCATGGAAAATTGATGATAGGTAGGGATTGATCAATCACAATTTGCTAATGATCAATAGCAACTATGAAACTTGGCGTTATAAACTTTGATTGCATCTATCGATAAAACGATAGCAGCTTGTGATGATTCCCAAATATACAAGGGCAATTGGTCCAATTTCTTGTTGGTGATTTTATAAGAGACTACCTACTAGTATATTTTCTCTTTGAACTATCTGATTAAAAATTCGTTAGTACCTATGACATGTTTTAATGTCTTCTTGTGATTAAGAGGGATATCCGATATCCAAGTCTATATGAATTCTAAAACCTATGTAGGCTAAAGTCTAGAGAGAGGTTTAGTTTTCTTGTAAAGTCAGCTATTGAACTACTAAAGAAGTTACTAATATTATGTATGATGAACTCAATTGGAAAGACTTGATATATAATTGTTAAGAATAGTATAGTAGCATGTTATCTATATATGAAAACTACTCACGGTTTTCTTTGCACATTTTGACTGGTGAAAAGTTGTATTGTATTTTAGAATATGTTCGATATGCTGTGTCTAAGAGCTTTCAATGTTGTAACGTATATATGCAGGTTTTCAAAGGTCGCAAAGATATCAGATAATTTAAATCTTAACATCAAAATCCATATAAAGCCTCAACTTTTAACTCTAGACATGATGTATGGAGCTTATCTAGTGTTCAAGTTTTGCAATCCAAGAAAAGTTTCTAGTCAACTTTTATACGTGAATTTAAAATATAAGATGGCAGGGGAAACCTTGAATGCATATTTCGCAAAATGGAGGGACGGAGGTGAGTGGTTGATGGTTGAATTGTTCCGATTCTGGAATAATAATGAAACTATTAATTGTGATATTCTGCTTGAGAGCTTTTCTCATTATTATTGCGGCAATTGGGGCATTTTTGTTGAAGGACTGGAGTTTAATGCCATTCATAGTGTAAGCTGAAGAACCCATGCATCTTTGTTATTTGCTTATATTGTTTCTTTTGTTTCTATATAAGAAACAAATACGATAAACCGATATAGTCATGTGATTATATTCTGCAGTTAGAAGAATGCAAAGACAATAACAGACTAAATGTTGGGAAGAATGTACCAAGGATCTTGAAGCCTGATTTGTACATTGAGTGTCTGGAGATAATCAAGAGGTCTGAAAACAATATCCAAAATGCCCCTAAAGAGGAGCTTTCTGTTCTGCTTTACAATGGCATTCTTATTGACAAGGGTGAAAAGGTTTGATTTCTTTCTTTTTATTTTTTACACCAAGTTGAGAAATCCTGAAAATTCAAACCATATCATGTTATGATCTTTTTATATGCTGATGGAAAATTGCAACTCTTTGATTAACAGATCTTTTCACTGAGCAAAGTGAACGGGAAGAAATGTCATATGCTACGCGCGAAAGCAGTCATATGCGACTCTTCAAATGTTACGTGCTACAATATAAAACCTCAAGCACAATCAAGGTTTGCTTTTTGAACCAACTAATTATCATATCCTTACACTGGGTACTTTGATTAACAATATCACCCTCATGTTTATATATGAACATTGACCAAGGAAATAAAGAACAAATACAATTGACAATTCTGGTTTTGCATTCAACACATACAAACCGACTTGCACAAACTCTTTGACACATTTATAGGACCATTCATGTTAGTTAACTGGAAACTGTATTGACAGTTTCTCTGACTGTAAAAGAAGTTAAATAAACAAAACTAACAGTTGACCATTTTGCCCCTGTGGGTCTTTGACACAGTAGACATAATGACACACTTTGGGCTTGTTTAATTAAAGTTCCAGCAGCCCATAAACACATAAGACACATACACAATGTAAGACTAAAGTTTCTTGTCCCAATTGACCTATTAAGATTTACTAAACTTACTTGATCATGATTTTAGTACGAAGGCTAACACAAAATACAGATACAACACTTGCAATATATCATGACATAATTTATATGCAGATTTGAAGATGTAGTTGAGATTCTCTTGTACCATGAGTTCCGCATCAAATGCGACGTAGAAACACAACTGTTGTCATCAGATACGTCTTATGCTTGTTTCTTGGTATTCAAACTTTCAGAAAAATGTCATGGGCTCAAGTGTCCGGTGAAGGCACGTGATCTACTACCAGCTTATGCAAATCAAAGAACCAAAATTATTTGTTTTAGGACACCAAGCGAGGCAAATTTGAACAAAATTAAATGGATTCCAGAGCAGAGGGAAGATGGGTGGATGGAGGTTATAATATGGGAAACTATATCTGATAGGAATAATATCCCCATGGATTTGAAACTGATAACTTTTCAAGGAACCATGTCTGGGCTTATTATATCTGGCATTGAGTTCCGTCCAATATAGAATAAATATAGCATTTATAGTAGATATATATGGGGTTTTTTAGGCTAAGCTATTGTTGTATAATGTAGCTCTATATATAAGGCTTATGGGCTGAAATCAAGTCGAACCGAGCCAAAAAACTTTGGAGCAAAAAATTCTAGCTCGAACTCATAATAAATCCCGAGCCATGAGCCGTTTTTTTTTTTTTTTTTTTTTTTTTTTTTTTTTTGCGCGCACACACACAAACGCACACATATATATAAGGATTGTATTTTGTGAAAACTCGATCTTAGAGATAAAACTCTTAAACCGTATCTGGCCCGTATATTTGGAGTCTTAAAAAACAAATATATGGTCCAAATTAAAACATATTTTTTATTTAAAACCCAATTTTTTTATTTAATTTGATGCGGATCACATATTTATTTTCAATAATCCAAATGGACGGCCTAGACAGGGTTTAAGGTTTTTTCTTTTAAGATCGGATTTTCACATGACATCACTATAAACATTTATAGGATTGGGAATTAAATATAACCCATAAAATTTGCAACACATTAACTATCATCCAATAGTTAATGTAAAAAGTTACCGTATAGGATCATGATACGAGTCATTATTATTATTTTTTAAATGGACGGATTTTTAAGAAATTTTGTAAGCATTCAAAATGCTAGATTTAATATGGAGCTGACAAATGACATTATATAATATATTTTAATAAATCTAATTTTTTATGTAAAGTTCATCCCTTCTTTTTTAAACATTTGTAATTTTTTTATACTATATTATTTTTTTAAAAAAATTGTATCACTATAATTGTCTTATATTTCTCTTTAATTTCGTTATAATTTCAACTAATATTTTTTATTTTCTTAGATGACTCGTATTTACATTATTGTAACGAGTATAAGATAACAAATTAATTTGAATGTTTTTCTAACAATAACAAATTACATCAATCACACACATATGTTTATTCATTTTACTATGCTGTCACTATTTGACTTTGCATTACTATTACTATATACATATATTTACCATTTATTTTCCTGAACTTTAATATATATATGTGTGTGTGAGTGAGAGATATAATTTGAAACATATACGTGTAGGAGAAGAAAATCAAAATTAAATCAGCCTTAGATACTTTCTAACAAAACATTATTTCATTGAAAGTATATGAATTGAGTAGGAGTGTAAACGAACCAAGGCAGTTCGAAAAATACTCGGGATCGGATCGGTAAAAAGCTCGAATGAGCCGACCCTTAACGAGCCCGAGCTCGAGCCCAAAAGTGTGGCTCGTTTAGTTATCGAGCTCGAGCCAGCTCGTGAGCCTTAACGTGTAACAACCCGTTTTACGGATATAAATAAAATACTCTCGTTTATAATTAAAATATTATAAAAAAATATATATTAATAAAAACGATCAATTTAAACGTAACGTCTCGTCTAATAATATAAAATATTTTATTTTATAAATATGATTAGTCGAAAGTATAAGAGTAGAAATAAATGTCAAAATTTTAAGCGTTCGTTTAAACGAATAAGAAGGATAAAACAATTATTAGAAATAATCGGCGTCTAAACAATCGTTAAGTTTAGTCAAGAGTCGGTTAAATAATAATAATAATAATATTAAAATATATTATATTTGGTTGTGATCCTTTTTTAACGAAACTTAGGTCGAAACGTAGATAAAAATGAGCAGGTATTAATCGTATATTTATAAATTTATAAAACATGGTATTTTAAAAGTTATAAAAGATAAACAAGATTTGGGTTAAATTAATTATAATAATATAATAATAAATATTGAAAAAAAAAAGATAAAAATCTAAAACTTAATAAGGACAATGTGATAAGATTTCGTCTACCTTCAATAGGAAGATTCTACAAACAGATAATGGAGGTTAGTGTATTTAAGAAAATCTACAAGTGCAAAGTGGAGTTTAGAAGGTTTCCTCTGTGAATTTGAGAAATCCTTTCGTACGTGGAGTTCTAAAATTCTCAGACTAAGAAATCGAATGATTAGGTACGTATTTTGATTTTTTTGAGTTTAATTCATAACTTAAGATTTCATTATAAGATAGAACTAAGATCCACCGATTCAAAGTATCCAAATAATAACATATGTAACTTGTGGTTTATTTTTTTTAGATGCAGGAAAGAAATTGTTAACCGTCATGAACTATCTTTCTAAGTAGTTGCAAGGGTTAGGATAGTTTAAGAAGAGACGATGCTCAAATTTATATTGAAAAGTTCGAAGTTGTCATTCAGCCAACCAAAAATCCAGGTGAATACATTTAACTTATTTTTAAATATAAACGCATTTTTATGAGCATGGTATGTTAAACTTTGAAGCATAAAGGGATACTATTAGACCAGCATTTAGGCCATTAGTATACGTACGATTTGCAAATTGTATCCGCTATGGGTGAAATTCCTATACGTGGCTGGTAACGTGGGCTGGAAGGTTATATGTAAGACGCACTCCGCAGGCAACCTAACCAGTGACGGGCTGTGGGCTGGAAGGAACAATTGTAAGACGCACTCCGCTGTTGTTCCTAACCAGTGACAGTACAAGCCAGGGTATGCAGTGGTTGCATTGATCAGTGAAATAACCTGCTAAATGTGTAGTATTGCCAATAATAATTATGGTTAAAGGACCGAACATGCTATGCTTACATATCGAGTATGTTATTTGTATTCACCAACATTATGTTGACGTTTTATTTTCAAAAACTTTTCAGGTAATAATGAAATATAAACAAGAAGCAAGATTAGAGATTCTTGGCCTATGATGCCTTGAATAAAGTCTTGTGGTGAGACCATGGAGCTATTGGAGCTATGCCTCCAAGTCATGTATAAACCGGATATTATAAAACGAATTGTAATTATGTGTGTGTGAAAATCCGGTTTACAATAATATGAAATAAGGGTGTTCATACCTATGCGTATGAAGCTTTATAAAATCCTGAAAAATTATTTTGAAAAGTTATTAAAAAAAACGATGAAAATGTGGATTTTCATACCCACGCGTATGAACAATTTATAAATCATGAAAAATGGTTCTTCACATCCATGCATGTGAATTATTTGAAAATTATGAATTAATTAAATAACGCTTTCGCTTAAAACATACGAATAAGAGTAATAAACTTTGACCGAGACTGTAATTAGTTATCGATGAAACCATTCGGGTTGCAGCGCCCGGGCCGCCGAAAGCCCGGGGTGTGACATAACGAGCTTTTTGTTTATATTATTTTTATATATTATATTAAGTGTTTATTTATAAAATTAATTATTTTTATATATAAAATTAAGATAAATATTTCTAAATCAAATAGTTTATGTTAAATTTAGAAAATATAATTATAAATATAATTAAATTAGTAATTAAAGTAAATAAATTAAAAAAGTAAAATCTAAACAAGCCGAGCTTCAGCCTAAAAATTTTCTAACGAGCCGAGCTCGAGCCTTAACGAGCTCAGGATCGGCTCGGCTTGTTTACACTCCTAGAATTGAGTAAACGTCATTTAAAAGATTGACTTATATCTTACTAGTTATTTTTTTAATTTTTTACGAGCAATATTAGGTTTGAATTCAGGACAAAATATATTGCTGAAACATATTTTTGAGATAAGACCAGAGGATTTGTCATTGTATGGCTTTTCATGAGGTGGGCTCGAGTTTAGTGGTGTCTGTCTCAAAGCCTAAAATAGAAGATAGGGTGTAATCGAAATAAGGCAGCTCGTGAAATACTTGGGATCGGATCGGTAAAAAGCTCGAACAAGCCGAGCCTTAACGAGCCCGAGCCTAAAAATGTGGCTCGTTTAGTTATCGATCTGGAGTTCGATCTTTACATCACGAGCTCGAGCCAGCTCGCGAGCCTTAACGAACTTTTTGTTTATATAACACTTATAACTTTTATTTATTATATTAAGTGTTTATTTATAAAATTAATTATTTTTATATATAAAATTATGATAAATATATTTAAATCAAATATTTTATGTTAACTTTGGAAAATATAATTATAAATATAATTAAATTAGTAATTAAAGTAAATAAATTAAATAATTAAAATCTAAATGAGCCGAGCCGAGCCGAGCTCGAGCCTAAAATTTTTCCAACAAGCGGAGCTCAAACATTGTAAATAAAACTTTTAACAAGTCGAGCTCGAGCCTTATTTAATCTAAATGAGCCGAGCTCGAGCTTTAACGAGCTCGGGATCGGCTCGGCTCGGCTCGTTTACACCCTTAATAGAAGATGACACTTGAAATTTCATCATTCATTTGCCTTTTTAAGTTGTTAAGAAAAAAAGGTAAATGTCATTTAAAATTAAAAAAAATAAATTCAAATAAATATCTCAACTTATAATTTGTAAACTTTTAATTTAGTATTGGTCATGTTGCCGTAAAATTTCTTAAACTATGATTCATAAACATTTTATTATGAAAGTAGTTTATGTTAGGGTGTCAATTTTAATCAAACCCGACTAAAATCAGTTCGAACCCGAATGATTGTTAACCTAGTCTATCAAACCAGTTCTAGTAATAAACCTGAACCCGAAGTATTTAAATGGTACAACAAATGGTTAATTTTTATTAAAACTAGGTTATATACCCATGTAAAACACAGGTTTAAAAATAAAAATTATGTAATTTTATGATGTTTTATTAAATTTATGTGCATGATTAAAATAATTTTATTATATAAAACAATATAAAATAAAAGTACAATTACAATTTAAAAAATTTAAAAAATTTTGGTACATCATGTTTGTTGTTTTGTTTGAAACTAAAAAAATTGTTATTGTGTTTAAGCTTATATTATGAAATTCTAAAAAAGTAGTTATAATCTGATAGATAATTTAGCTATAAATTGTTAATAGAAATAATATTTGAAAAATAACAAACTTTGTTACAATTTGATATAAAACAATATACATGGTTGAATATTTTTATAAAAAATAATATTAATAGGAATTAACACTATACTAAATTAAGTAGAAATTTTTTTTAATCAAAATTTCCTTAAATATGGTTTTATAAATAAAAGAAAGTTTAAGTTGGATTATCATTTAAATAAGAAAAGTGAATGTGAGATTGCCATGTGGCATTTCTTTGGAATCATTTATTAATAGTAGGATTAAAATATGGTAACCATAATAACCCGATTAATTCATTTGAACCAATACAAGATTTCATGTTTATCCTATGTTAAATTCTTCCATCGTGGGAAGCTCAACCGGCTGGTGCTAAATAAACTCAATTATAATCTCGTAGACTTTTAATCATTCATGAAGACTTTTTAATAATAATATTTTGGTTTGAAACATTATCAGTTTTTATTTGATATGTTTTTTAGACCAATTTGGCATTTCTTTTGTTTTCCAAAGTTCAGTTTTTTAGTACTAGCTAAAATTGTCATTGACTCCTTGAATAAATTATTATTAGGTTGTGAAGTAACGAAATATGGTAATTTGTTTTTTCTAGAATACTTGAAGTATTTTATTTGCTCCAACCCGAAGACAATGAATACCGACCCAATGAACCTGATTACCAAAACCTGAATGCCGAATAAAAATAAGTTAAATAGTTCGATAATATGAACAACAGCATATTATGTTGTGTTTACGGGTTGTTTTAAAGGAGAAAAGTGCAAGAAAATATAAAAAAATAAAAAATATTTGCATTCCTAAATTTTTTTTATATAAGAAAGTAAACAAAATGAAAATAAAATTTTTAACAATATTTCATCCTAACTTTTTTTTTTTCAAAATGAAAGCAAATATAAAGTCTTACTATTTTATCATTGCTTTTCACTTAAATTAAAACCTAGTGAGACTGTAATTATATTTGTATATTTTTCTTTTCCTTTTATCTTAAAATTCTTTTGTTTTTTTATGAACTCTGAAACACATAATAAAAGGTTTTTTTATTCTCATACCTGACATTCAAAGTTTACACCCTTTATATACTAGACATATAAGAGATCAATTATTATCTGTTATAATTCCTTAGCGTTACTGATTGGATACGTATACGTCGAATATAGGCCAATAAGCCTTGTATACGTTTTATACAAGACGTGTACAAGACCAATCATTCTCGAATCAGTGGGTGTCATAGTGGTTAATATGCCACTGGCAACCACCCAAGATTGTCATTACCACTTGAAACCCTAATTTCACTCTTTGTTATCAAAACTTGAGCCTACAACCAATTTCAGGATTCAGAGTTCCACCCGGCACTAGCGAACCCGAGACCTCCGTCATGTTCCGCTGCTGCTGAAACCATGGCAGCAACCCGTGTTTACTCTCTCCACTACCACATTCTTATGGTGTGGTGTCACACCCTCAAATTTCAATTAACGGAATCATACCATTTAGGGCGTGACAAACCAGGATCTCAGGCATTAGAAATAACGAAAGACCTCTATATGTTTTTAAACATAATTCAGTCTTAATTTGTAAAATCAAAGTTTAACATTTGCGGAAGCATTTGAAAACCAATAACAAAGTGTAATAGTTGCAAAACCATAAGTACAATGTTCTATGTTTTAAATCAATAAGTAAAATGAACTGAATGCATGAGACTCAACGTCCTAGTCCCTGCTTGTCCTTGTTTGTGCTTTAGTGTCATGAGAAAACATGTAAATAAAGTCAACACAAAGGTTGGTGCATACACAGGTTTGTATTTGTAACCACAAATGTTTGAACAACAGTTTGAAATGTAATGTTTGCAGATAACATAATCACACATTGCATAGTCATGATAGCTAGTCATTGTACTATCTACATAAGTGGTTGACACCGAAGCTGACTGTTGCATGCTATTGCATGTTTTGCCTTTCCACTATTGTCTAACACAAACAATAGTAATGTTGAATTGGCTAGTTAAACACTTGCGTAGATCCCATCTCCCAAGTGAGGTTTGCCAAACCCAATATCTATCTTCAACTACCACGCTTTGCACTACGGTAAACTAAACGGTTCAATATGTAAGGACTTTGAGTGTTATATGTAACATCACTGTTTTTCAGGGATTGTCATTACATATATATAATTGTATTGATAAAACATGTTATGAGAATTTAATATATTTTGGGATTTATTTGATGATATTATCACTGGTATACATTCTGAGAACATATGATTATGAGCATAAACCATGGGAAATCTAGTTTGGAAAATAACTAGACAGAACCAGAGAGTTTATTGCAATTAAATTAATATGATATGGGCTATTGATTGAGAATGGTAGTGGTATGAGATTCTATAACCAAAGATAGGCAAGGATATAATCATGGTCTATCGAAGAGGTGGTGGGATGGCGGCTGAAGCAGTTGCGACTGACTTCTATGTATGCCCTATACATAAACCATCTTTGGTTTATCATGATTATATCAGTGTTGAGGATTTAGTGAGGAGAATCCGAGGTTTTTGGTTTGGAATGGCAAAGGTTTATGAGTTGGTTATTGGTTGGTTACTAAACATAGTCAATGACACATGGTCATGGTTTATCGAAATGGTGGTGGGACGGTGGCTGGAGAGGTTGCGACCTACTCCTACATATGCCCTATACATAAGCTTATTTCGGTCTATCATGGATGTGTCAATGATATGATTTAGTGGGATTTGGATCGGGAAATTATAATATTCAAAGTAATAAAATAATGAAAGCGTTAATGAAAATAATTATGCGATGGTGAGGTTACGAATGTAAATTTAAACGCGAATATTACTTCAGAAATATTAAACTTAATAATGTATTCGTGTGGGTGACGATTCACACGAATATAATTATTAGGACTAATATACTGAGACGATATTCCATAATCGTAAATCAAATCGAAATAAGATACGAACGACGAATTCGAAAATGTGACGATCTTTACGAATACGTACGTGAGTAAAGCGTTTCGACGAGATAACCGAAATAATATCTAACGATATTAAATTAAAAAAAGTATTTTAAAAACGTTTATTTGAAGTTACAACCTTAGACGGATTCGAATAAAATCGTTTTATTTAAATAAATAATTTAACGGAAGTAAATGAAATCATTTTATAAAACAAATCTACTTTATTTAAACGTTTCGTAACTTAAAATGTAATTTACATGAAAACTGAGCAATTTGATAATGTTAACGCAAAATAAACGAAATCGAGCACACGGGGATAATACGGGGTATAAAAGATGGGGATTGCTTCTTCTCCTTCATTTTCAAAAAGCATTCTCTCTCTAAAAACCTAATTTCCAGCCACATTTTCTCTCACTACCTTCTCTCTAAGATATCTCCTTCATTTCTCACCCGATTTGGGTGATTCTTGGCTCTAAACGACAGTATAATCAAGGAGAACACAAACCCACAAGAAAATCAAGTGTTTGATCGAGTTTCTGAGGTAAAATATGCATTTCACTTTCTATGTTTTTAGGAAGAAAAACCGGTCATAACTTGTAGCTTGTAAACACGATCTTACCACCTTAAAACCTTAAAACGAGTTAGTATAAAAGGGTAGGATTGGTTGGTATAGACCTGCAACAGGTTGAATCTCGCTGAGAAGGATGATGAAAAGCTTGTTCGAGAAAAGCATGGTGGTCGAACCTTGAGTCGCGAACCTTACCATGGCCAGACCTTGGGCGAGCAAACCTGGAATGCTGCGAACCTTCACTAAGCTGGGCAAAGGGTGGCTGAACCTCCCATCCACCGAACATGCCGCAAACCTACTCTCGACCAAACCCACATTGTTGCCACGAACCAGTGAGGCCACGGACCTGAGATGGGCCGAACCTTGTGCATGACCGAAGCTCCTAACAACGAACCTCTGTGTTGGTCGAGCATCATTATGGCCGAACCAAGGGTCGACCGAACCCTGGGTGGGTCGAACCTGAGGTGGACGAACCCTACATCCAGCGAACCTTAGGCTGGCCGAACACTTGAGCTGAACGAACCTAAGAACCAGCAAACCCTTGGCAAGACCGAATCTAATGGCATATGAACCTTAGGCTGCTGAAACCATGGCAGCGAACCTAAGACCATCGTGAAGCTATGGGGGTGTCTAAACCAAGATTTTCGAACTAAGAAGAATGGATACACTAGCACATGAAAATTAAGGATAAATGAAGGAACATGCATGCATGGATGCTTTAAGAACTACCACCCTTTTTCATAATAAGCATAAGTTTTAAATTTTGGATTTTATGTGAATTGAATAACTTATGAAAATAACATAAGTTTGATTTCTTAAACTTGATCAAATATGACAATTTAAGATAAATAGGTTAACTTGAATCAACATGCATGCATGCAACTATGAATATATATGTGTGTATAAGGTTTACCACCTTTGCAACATGTATAATTTATATGCTTTCATTAAAGCTATCATAAAGCAGTTGATTAAACTAAATAGTACTAAAACTATCTTTTATTATGAGAATAGGAAATCTTAATGATCATCACTATAACTTAAATGATAAACCTAAGTTGGTCGTACACCTTATAACTAAAAGACGAACGGATAAGAAAACTTAATGATGATCACACATAGACACTTATGAGTATGAAATACGCGATAAATACAGGTTGTTGAAGTGTCTTTGTGTAACACCCCGACCGATGGCGGAAACGTCGGGATGCCACGAGGGATGTGTAGATTGTTCATAAGCTCGTGGGCATCTAATTAAATCATCACATATCAATTAATCAACCAAATTAATTACACAAAAAATCATGTTCATCATGAGATAGTTACAACAATTACACAAAAGATTTAGCTAAACTAACTAAACTCTAGTCTTCAGAATTTCAGTTATTTTAGCTAAGTCCAAGACCCTAAGTGATAATGTCCAAAAGATGTAGAGTTATTCTGCTCTACCTACTTCTCCTCGTTCCCTGAAACATGTAAAAATCAAATGTCAACTATGAAGTAGTTGGTGAGTCATCATAAGTTTTTATATTTCAAAAAGAATGTTTATAAAAGTTTATAATTTTCCGAGTAAATCCACATGTGCACCTGGGAGATAATACAACACCCAAACACAAACACAAACACACAGTCACATATTTCAAATAATCATAGATAATCAATCACATATATATTCAACCAATCTCAATCATCAATATCTCCAAATAGTATAAGTGACAATACATGCAATCATTGTGAGTGACCGAACTCAATGACAACGACCCATGGAGTTGTGGTAATCCACGTGACAATACATGCAATCATTGTGGATGACCGAAGTCAACGACAACGACTCATGGAGTTGTGATAATCCAAGTGACATTACATGCAATCGTTGCGGATGACCGAAGTCAACAACAACGACCCATGGAGTTGTGATAATCTGTGATAATCCATAAACAATGATAATCCAATAATATGAATATCATAATGATAAAACAGGTGTCATCCATGTTATCAAAACAATATGTAAATCTGGTATACATGTTCCACCTTAGAGTTTAAAACAAAATGATTTAAAAAGGAGGTTATGAGAACTCACCTGAATTCCTTAGATTCAGTGTTTCGTAGTATGCGCGCTCACGTAAGAGAAATCAAAAGAAACTCAATCAACCTGTATTTAATATGTGTTCGTGTTTATAAGCATATGCGTTTCATCACAATTGAGTGCCCATTTTAAATCCTTAAGTTTTTTGTTAACTTAGTTTATTTGTCCTAAGTTAAGTTGTAACACTCAAGGCTTTATAAATGATCATCATAAGAAGGTAATCTAAACTTGTTAGTCTTGAGATACTAGGTGTACCCTCATGAATATGTATGATAAAGGGTGATATCCTTAATAATACACACGTCTATCCATGCATGCATGTCCAACTAAATCGACCACCCAACTTTCTAAGTTGTAAATATTGATTTTTTTATGTTTACGAATTCACCCTTAGGTTAATTTTATAAAGTGTTTTCAATGTATATAGATCATACTTTTTGAACTCATGTTTAGAGAGAGAAAAGGTGGTAGCCTCTATAATTCTTCACGCATGCATGAATATACATAAGCTCCTATGTTCCTTGGTCCACCCTAATATCAAGTTCAATGATTTTGGTTTGATTTCCCCGAATTCCAGCGAACCTCGGCCTTATTTTTCTTTAGGTTCGGCCCATGTGGTTCGGCTGATTCGTAGGGTTCAGCCAAGCTACACATAGGTTCGGCCAGAAGGTAAGTTTGGCTGTACATGCCCAGGTTCGTGATCCCTAGGCTCGTCCAAGGAGGTTCTGTGGTACAAGGTTCGTGGCTCCAATGTTCGGCTAACCAGGGTTCGTGACCCAACATTAGGGTTCGTCCATAGAAGGTTCGACTTTGGGAGGTTTGGCCAACACTCAAAGTCAGCCCCCTCCTGGTTCGTGGCACATGCAGACTCGTGTGGGGAAGGGTTCGGCTGGGAATATGGTTCGTTCGACGGAGGTTCGGTGATGATTCAGGTTCACAGCTAGAAGGCTCGGTCACCCTTGGGTTCGGCGGCTATTAGGGTTCGGCCAAACCCTACCCTAGGCGAACCTCATGGGTTCATGATAGCCTAGGTTCGGCCACCTGCATCTGGTTGCTGTTCATCATCATCTCCATCGCACATCACCCATGGCAGCCTGTTACACTCATTGATTCTAGTCTATATATGTACGATTTAGTGCTCTAACTCGTTAGTAATAGTCTCCTGTGACAATCCGACTTTTCGGATTAACCTTGTTAACTGAAAGTGGTTAAATCACAGGCCTAACAAGACATGTAAGGCCCAGTAAGGCCCAAGAAGGCCCAGTAAGGCCAAGGAAGGCCCAATAAGGCAAGGTAGGCCCAATGAGGCCAAGATAGGCCCAATGAGGCCAAGGTAGGCCCAAGGAGGCCCAAGGTAGGCCAATCGCATTTATGAGGCCCAATTGAGTTAACTTAGCCCAATAACGTTTCAATTGATCAAACTAGTGACAATTCGGGATTTTTGGTTCGACTTTGTTAACCGAAATGTTATGAAATTAAACAAAAACAAATTATAAAGGTTTGAATTAATCAAGTTATGTCTAAAACACTTAAATTATAAGGATTTATCATGTAATACACAATTTTGACTTTTAATAGTCAAAATTCGTTTGGAATTTGTATATAAATACGAATTCACATTAAAACTTGGTAATTAATTGAATTGAATTGTCAATAATTGTTTTATTGATGATGGTTAACTGTTAACAAACATTATTGAGCCATTAATATTTGAATTAAACGATATTAATCACCATTAAATCGAAACCGTACCCATCAATGATCAAATTCGAATAAGTTGGTCGAAATCAGTCAAGTTAGCATTTCACAAACTTTAGTCGGCACCTTTAACAGCTTTTACACATATCAATTCGATTCAATAGGCGGTAAATAGTCATGAACGATCGAGGAGTGGCCGAAGTGCAAGTCAATACTTGAACCACATCGATTTGAAGTCACTTCAGGTAATTGTTAGCACATACACTTTCGTTTTAATATAAGAAAGTAAATTCCTATGATGATTTCAAGTTCTAGGACCGAATTGTAGGAATTCGACATCTAGGGTTCTTCGGCCTAGATGAATTGGGGTTTTCAGTCAAAACGATGATCATAATCAAATCAAACCATACACAAAGCTTCGTAATGTTCTGGTTAACAACAGCCTTAGGTTAATTTGATCTAACAAACACGAATTGAAGGATTTCGATAGTTAGGGTTCTTAACACAAAAGGATTTGGGGGTTCTTATTCAAACAGATTTAAAAATCAAATTAAGCTATGTCAGAAGTTTCATAAGCCACCGATTTACAAAACACATGTGTGAATTTCATGAAATGATAACAAATCGAAGGGTTTCTAGTTCTAGAGTTTCTATGAAAAACGTTTTAGGGAATTCGAACTAAACGAACTTGATATTCAAATTAATTAGCACAGACATTTTCGAAATTTCCTATTGAATGAGAACCATATGATTTTTCAGATCAATTTAAACGAAATCGATTAAATCATATTGTAAACTTTGGTATTCGAGTTCGAAACGATCTAAGACACGAATTGGAACTTTTTGTGGTCTAATAATCGAATTAAGACAACTACTAGACTCGGTTAGATCACAGAAGTAAAATCCCCATTGTTTTGATATCGATTGGGTTCGATTTATGGACTAATTTGGGCTTGGTGGTTCGGTTAAGAAACATAGGGGAACCGGTTGATTAGAGATTAAAACAATTTAAGTAGAAACTATGTTGCAAATGTTTAGTTGGTTGAGATGGTAAGTGATTGTGTAGTATGGAATGGAGGTCGCGGGTTCGAACCCGGCTCCATCTGTTTATTTTTGGGTTTTAAGCCATTTTGGTATTTCAATCATAAATTACTCATTTTAACTCCGTTTCGATCCGTTCGAGTTGCGTTGAAACTGTAACGAGAATACGAACACTTTGAAATAATAAAATTTATATTTTGGATCGAAAACGAAATCGCGTGTAATTACGGTTAGTTAAATAAAATCACAACGACTATATGATTTTATTTAAACGAATTCAAAGGCACGTGTACTTTCGTATGCACGTTTCTAATATTCTAACTTACGTGTATTGACACGTATGTGATTTTAAGCACAACACGACATTCCGAATAACACTAGGTTACTGTTAAAACACAGGTTCTTCGTAGGAGGATTTTCTACACGAATTTTAGTGTGCTTGATCATTCTGCAACAAACAAAGGTGCGTACACGGCCCCTTTCTTATTTTAACTGTTTTGGGGGAGAAAACATGTGCAACAAACGCTTTTAGATACATATCACTTGCATGAGTTAGCTGTTTACATTAAGTGCAAACATAGCATTACAAAGCCTTCTCTTTCGAACCGTTTAATTTGCCGGAGTGCAAAGCGTGGTAGTTGAAGATAGATCTATTGGGTTTGACAAACCTCACTTGGTAGATGGGATCTACGCAGGTGTTTGACTGACCAAACACACACATTGCTATTGTTCGTGCTAGACAATAGTGTTAAGGCAAGAACATGCTATAGCATGGCAACTCGTCAGCTTCGGTGTCGACCACTTGTGTAAATAGTTTATATGACTAGCTATCATGACTGTGCATGTGTGATTATGTTATCTACAAACTTGATATTCAAACTGCTGTTTTGAACATTGCGAATGCTTAAACCTGTGTATGCACCAACCATTGTGTTGACTTGATTTACATGTTTTCTCAGGACACTAAGACACAAGCAAGGACAAGCAGGGACTAGGATGTTGAGTCTCATGCATGCATTTCAGTTCAAGTGTTTTAGTTTTGATTAATTAAGACATGAAATGTTATTGGAGTTGTACTTTACATTTTCAAACCGTTACGTATTGTTATTGGTTTTAAAACGCTTCCGCAAACATTGAAACTTTGATATTACAGTTTTAGATCAACATATGTTTTGAAATTCATGTAAAGGTCTTCGTTATGTCTAATGATCTGAGATCCTGGTTTGTCACGTTTCCAAACGGTATAATTCCGTTAGTTGAAAATTGGGGGTGTGACAGATTGGTATCAGAGCGATTGGTTATAGCGAACTAGGTTTGCATTGGTAGACTTAGACTATAACTGTAGACATTAGACACACTTGCTTACACGATAGTTTGCATAACAATTACATATGGTATTATGTAACAAACATGACATCACCATCCACACCTACTAGTGACATAGAACATGAAGTTGTATCATCACCAGCATCCAAGAAGAGGCAACCTGAGCCAATGGATGACATGACTCACTACGATGAGGAGATACACAAACGAACGAGGGAGAATGGCCAGTACTGACGGTGGATCCCTGATCTCATTCGCAGTTGGGTGCGTGAGGAGCGAGTACTTCCGCCACCTACTCCTGACACTACTACTAGCAGTTGGACATTAACAAATCTGAGATACTCACCAGAACAAGCATTTGCAGCTTTTGTTGCACGTGTGAATCGGGAGATTCATAACATGTGAGAGGCAGCTGAATAGATCACTAGATTACTAAAGGGATGAAATAGGCTCCATGATTCACAAAAATCAAGTCAGGAGATGAAATAGGCTCTGTGACTCACTAAAACAAGTCAAGGGATGGAATAGGCCCTGTGACTCACAAAAATCAAGTCAAGAGATGAAATAGGCTCTATGACTCACTAAAACAAGTCAAGGGATGGAATAGACCTTGTGACTCACTAAGACAAGTCAAAGAATGAAATAGGATCTGCGACTCACTAAAACAAGTCAAGGGGTGAAATAGACCCTACGGCTCACTTGAACAAGTCAGGGGATGAAATAGGCCCTGTGGCTCGTCAGCAAATGAAATAAATCCAATGACTCAAACAACACCATTCCTTAGCTTGGGACTATATCTACTAGTTCCACTAAATTTTTAGTTCTGACAAAAGATCTGTCATTCCTTACAACACTGACGACAGCTAATAAGGTTGTGCTTCAACCTTGAGAGGAAAACATCAGTTTTCTATCTAACACCTCGACAACATTCTTGTAACTCTTGGTACTTCTACATATACGGTTTACAAGAACCACATTCTGAACTCATCAACTATAAGATGAGAATTCAAACCTAATGTCTTGTTACACTTGAAGTGCCACCAAACGGACACTATCACTCGAGTTAAGAAGAACTAGAATGATCGTGTGGGAAAGATTTCCGTTACCGGTACATACGTAAAGGCAAATTACATTATATGAAAACACTGGTGACCTCTATTGGGAGTTAACCATCAACTTGGGAACTTATGAGAGATACATTGACTGCAAGGTGGTCAACTCCAAACAACTACATTAACACTCACACAATGAGTGTCTCGACATCAGATTTCATAAGAAAAACACACTCAAGCCGAATAACTATCCTTGAAGGATCTACAGTAGACCCTATATTAGCATTCAACTCAAGTAACTATCCCTAAGTATTTCTTTGGATAGATTATCCAATCATACATCATGTGACTATTGTCTGAATCCTGATGTCCTAAATAAACTCTGAATTCCACAAAAACCAAATAGCTCAAGGTAGGAGGAACTAGAATCCTTATGTAAGGTAAATTGACGATCATGGTGCGCAACGTAATCGTGAATTTACAGGTACGCATGAATTCTGGCAAATTCTATTGTGAGCCTATTTTTCGAAACGCATACATAAAATATTCACTTATCCTTCATTCTGGTAATTGAAACGAATTCCGTTAACATATCGGGATTCTAACATAACATTCATCAAATTTCCAGCCGTAGTTCTGGTTACTCTGTGTTTGAGAAACACTCATAGTGCGACTTTGCACTTCACTTGGATAACTTCAAATGTATGTCAAAGCATCTACTTGCGAACATCTGTAAAGATTCCCTATCAAACGAAGAACGAAATCTGATTTCATGTGTCTACTGAGCATAGTTCTCAATAACCACAACAACAACAAGAAGCACTCAAAGGATGCTTTGGATGCAAGAATCCAGGGCATTTCAAATGAACCACACTGGTAGTAACAACAAGAGAAACGAAAACAATGGACTGAGGGGAAAAGCCTTCATGATCATAAGAAGCATAGAGAAAAGCTCGACCTCATTGCAAGTACATATGTGATAAACAAATGTTATGAACTGTGTTGTTGGATACTGGAACATAAATGAGCTTTAGATCTAATGAAATTGGTGGAATAATTGCCATAACCTTAACACCATTAGAGGTGGAATACACTGTAGAACTAGCTAATGGCAAGTTAATCATAGTAGAACATATTCTCAAAGACTGTGTCCTAGACTTGATGGGTCAAATACTGGACATAGACCTTATGCCTATCGCATTAGGCAGTTTTGATGTAGTCATAGGCATGAACTGGTTGTTCAAACACCAGGCTGAAACAGTAGGCTATCAAAAGATCGTTCGTATAACGCTTTGATATGGAGAGACACTGTATGTACAAGGTGAGAAGAGCAGTACGCCACTGCGTCTCATATCTTGTATGAAAGCACACAAATGTCTGCGTAAAGGTCATACGGTAGTTATAACAATTATAACTGAGAAGCCGGTAGCTGAGAAGAAGATCGAAGACATCCCAGTAGTTTGTGAATTTTTGAAGTATTTCCAGAAGACTTACCGGGATTACCGCCTATCAGACAGGTGGAATTCCGAATCGACCTTACACCAGATGCCGCACCAATAGTTAGGGCGCCTTATCGACTTGCACCATCTGAGCTGCAAGAGTTATCTACACAACTGCAAGAGTTGTTAGATAAGGGCTTCATACGACCTAGTTTTTCACCGTGGGGAGCTCCAGTTTTGTTTGTTAAGAAGAAGGACGAGACTTTCCGTATGTGTATCGATTACCGGGAACTTAACAAGGTTACTGTCAAAAACCGGTATCCGTTACCCAGAATTGACGATCTGTTTGATCAGTTGCAAGGTTCGAGTTACTACTCAAAGATTGATCTCAGAACGGGTATTCATCAACTCAGAGTTCAAGAAGAAGATATTCCGAAGACAGCATTCAGGACGCGCTATGGCCATTATGAGTTCTTGGTCATGCCATTTGGGTTGACAAACGCTCCAGCTGTATTCATGGATCTCATGAATCGTGTTTGAAAACCTTATCTTGATAAGTTTGTCATTGTTTTCATTAATGACATTCTCATCTATTCACAGTCTGAGGAGGAACACGCTGAACATCTTCGATTACTATTAGAATTGTTGAAACAGGAACAACTGTATGCTAAGTTCTCGAAATGTGATTTCTGGATGCGAGAAGTACAATTTTTGGGTCATATAGTTAATGAAAAGGGCATACATGTTGATCCAGCGAAGATTGAAGCGATTAAGAATTGGGAAGCGCCAAAGACCCCTACCGAGGTACGGCAATTCCTTGGTTTGGCGGGTTATTATCGACGATTCATTGAGGGTTTCTCAAAGATCGCTCAACCACTTACAACTCTTACGCACAAAGGAACGAAGTATAACTGGACGGATAAACAGGAAACTGCATTCCAATTATTGAAACAGAAACTCTGCAGTGCACCGATTCTGTCCTTACCGGAAGGGACGGAAGACTTTGTGGTGTATTGTGATGCATCTGCACAGGGTTTGGGATGTGTATTGATGCAACGTGATAAAGTGATTGCATATGCTTCAAGGCAGCTACGACCACACGAGAAGAATTACACTACTCATGACTTGGAGTTAGGAGTAGTGGTTTTTGCTTTGAAGATTTGGAGGCATTACCTGTATGGAACTAAGTGTACTATTTACACTGATCATAAGAGTTAGCAACATATATTTGATCAGAAGGAACTCAACATGAGACAGCGACGATGGGTTGAGTTGTTGAACGACTACGAATGAGCGATTAAGTATCACCCGGGAAAAGCTGATGTGGTAGTCGATGCTTTGAGCAGAAAAGACACTTTAACAAGACGGGTTCACGCACTTATGATGACGAAACATACTGGCTTACCTGACAAGGTACGCAGTGCTCAGCTGGAAGCTTTAGAAAAGGATAATTTGGTACAGGAATCCTTACGGGGGATGGAGGAACAATTGGATGTTAAACCTGATGCAATTCGTTATTTCATTAACCGACTGTGGATACCTTTGCATGGTGGTTTAAGGGAACTCGTGATGGATAAAGCACACAAGTCCATATATTCAGTCCATTCGGGATCAGACAAAATGTATCATGATTTGAAGGCACTGTATTGGTGGCCTCACATGAAAGCTGACATTGCTAAGTACGTTAGCAAATGTTTGACTTGTTCAAAAGTCAAAGTTGAATACTAGAAGCCATCTGGTTTACTGCAACAACCAGAGATACCGATGTGGAAGTGGGAACAGATTTCGATGGATTTCATTACTAAGTTACCCCGTACACCGAGTGGTTGTGATGCGATATGGGTAATTGTTGATCGATTAACGAAATCTGCACATTTCTTAGCAATCAAGGAAACTGATAAGATGGAGAAACTGACTCGCATTTACATCAAGGAAGTGGTAGCACGGCATGGCGTGCCAATCTCTATCATATCAGATCAGGATGCCCGATTTACTTCCAACTTTTGGAAATCACTTCATAAGTCATTGGGGACTCGCTTGGATATGAGTACCGCATATCATCCACAGACCGACGGTCAAAGTGAACGAACGATTCAAACGCTCGAGGATATGTTACGAGCTTGTGTAATTGATTTTGGTGATAGTTGGGAAAATCACTTACCATTAGTGGAATTCTCTTACAACAATAGTTATCATACAAGTATTCAAGCAGCACCGTTTGAAGCTTTGTATGGTCGCAAATGTCGTTCACCAGTTTGCTGGGCTGAAATTGATAACGGTCAGATAACAGGTCCTGAATTGGTACACGAGACGACAGAGAAGATAGTTCAAATTCGGAACCGTATGGCAGCGGCCCGGGATCGACAGAAGAGTTATGTTGACAAACGTCGTAAACCGTTGGAATTTCAAGTAGGAGACCGAGTTCTTCTGAAGGTATCACCTTGGAAAGGTGTGATACGATTCGGCAAGCGCGGGAAGCTTAGTCCACGTTACGTAGGACCTTTTGAGATCTTGAAAAGGATTGGTCCGGTTGCGTATCAACTCAATTACCGAATCAAATCGATGGAGTTCATGATGTATTTCATGTTTCGAACTTGAAGAAACGTCTTTCTGATGAGACATTGGTAGTACCACTTGTATTCTGCAAGTGGATGAACAGTTACAATTCGTTGAGGAACCAGTTGTAATCATGGACCGAGAGGTCAACGTGGTCCTGAACACACATGAGGAAGGGAAGACCAAATGATGAAAAAGTATCCCCACTTATTCCAAACAACAACAAACATTAAAAATGCACGTTAAATTTCGGGACGAAATTTCCTTCAACAAGGGGATGATGTGATATTTCACACTCTAACTGTAAGCACAAACAAGCACAAACACTTTATACTATTGATTGTAGTATAAACAACTGGGTTGAACACCAGCTTTGCAGAATGCAAACACAAACATTTCATAGTAGTACATACATGATTGATTTCAAACAATGTACTACATTTCAAACATTACATTTGATGTCGGTTAAACAATGGTGGAGTTACATATAGAAGGAACCAGAATAATTGTGTAAGGTAAATTGACGAATACAGGGACCCATGTACTCGTGAATTTACAGGTACACATGAATTTTGGAAGTTTCTATTTTATTGACTACATTCAAACATTTGCTATGTGTGAGATTACATAGTACAGTATACAAACACTTTATTCAATTGGTTTTTGTTACAAACATTTGTGTTACATTACATTTCATACACTTTATGTGCTACATATCATATGTTACATGTTATGGTAGTACATGCATGATTAGTTACACACATTTTGCTATGTGCAGGGTTGCATAGTACAAACAGTTACAGATACTCACTATGTGTGAGGTTACACAGCACAGTATGATCAAAACACAAACAGTCACAGTTAGATGAACTAACTAGTGTACACGCAAACAGTTACATTGAACGATCACATTTAGTTGTGATGTTGCAAGCATTAGATTTTGTGTGTGAATACACACAAGCACACGGAATGATCAAACCACACTAACACGTACGACCTAAACTCGTAAGTAGTTTCCTAACTACTCCTAACATTTACTAATTTTCGGGACGAAAATTCCTTCAACAAGGGGATGATGTGACAATCCGACTTTTCGGATTAACCTTGTTAACTGAAAGTGGTTAAATCACAGGCCTAACAAGACATGTAAGGCCCAGTAAGGCCCAAGAAGGCCCAGTAAGGCCAAGGAAGGCCCAATAAGGCAAGGTAGGCCCAATGAGGCCAAGATAGGCCCAATGAGGCCAAGGTAGGCCCAAGGAGGCCCAAGGTAGGCCAATCGCATTTATGAGGCCCAATTGAGTTAACTTAGCCCAATAACGTTTCAATTGATCAAACTAGTGACAATTCGGGATTTTTGGTTCGACTTTGTTAACCGAAATGTTATGAAATTAAACAAAAACAAATTATAAAGGTTTGAATTAATCAAGTTATGTCTAAAACACTTAAATTATAAGGATTTATCATGTAATACACAATTTTGACTTTTAATAGTCAAAATTCGTTTGGAATTTGTATATAAATACGAATTCACATTAAAACTTGGTAATTAATTGAATTGAATTGTCAATAATTGTTTTATTGATGATGGTTAACTGTTAACAAACATTATTGAGCCATTAATATTTGAATTAAACGATATTAATCACCATTAAATCGAAACCGTACCCATCAATGATCAAATTCGAATAAGTTGGTCGAAATCAGTCAAGTTAGCATTTCACAAACTTTAGTCGGCACCTTTAACAGCTTTTACACATATCAATTCGATTCAATAGGCGGTGAATAGTCATGAACGATCGAGGAGTGGCCGAAGTGCAAGTCAATACTTGAACCACATCGATTTGAAGTCACTTCAGGTAATTGTTAGCACATACACTTTCGTTTTAATATAAGAAAGTAAATTCCTATGATGATTTCAAGTTCTAGGACCGAATTGTAGGAATTCGACATCTAGGGTTCTTCGGCCTAGATGAATTGGGGTTTTCAGTCAAAACGATGATCATAATCAAATCAAACCATACACAAAGCTTCGTAATGTTCTGGTTAACAACAGCCTTAGGTTAATTTGATCTAACAAACACGAATTGAAGGATTTCGATAGTTAGGGTTCTTAACACAAAAGGATTTGGGGGTTCTTATTCAAACAGATTTAAAAATCAAATTAAGCTATGTCAGAAGTTTCATAAGCCACCGATTTACAAAACACATGTGTGAATTTCATGAAATGATAACAAATCGAAGGGTTTCTAGTTCTAGAGTTTCTATGAAAAACGTTTTAGGGAATTCGAACTAAACGAACTTGATATTCAAATTAATTAGCACAGACATTTTCGAAATTTCCTATTGAATGAGAACCATATGATTTTTCAGATCAATTTAAACGAAATCGATTAAATCATATTGTAAACTTTGGTATTCGAGTTCGAAACGATCTAAGACACGAATTGGAACTTTTTGTGGTCTAATAATCGAATTAAGACAACTACTAGACTCGGTTAGATCACAGAAGTAAAATCCCCATTGTTTTGATATCGATTGGGTTCGATTTATGGACTAATTTGGGCTTGGTGGTTCGGTTAAGAAACATAGGGGAACCGGTTGATTAGAGATTAAAACAATTTAAGTAGAAACTATGTTGCAAATGTTTAGTTGGTTGAGATGGTAAGTGATTGTGTAGTATGGAATGGAGGTCGCGGGTTCGAACCCGGCTCCATCTGTTTATTTTTGGGTTTTAAGCCATTTTGGTATTTCAATCATAAATTACTCATTTTAACTCCGTTTCGATCCGTTCGAGTTGCGTTGAAACTGTAACGAGAATACGAACACTTTGAAATAATAAAATTTATATTTTGGATCGAAAACGAAATCGCGTGTAATTACGGTTAGTTAAATAAAATCACAACGACTATATGATTTTATTTAAACGAATTCAAAGGCACGTGTACTTTCGTATGCACGTTTCTAATATTCTAACTTACGTGTATTGACACGTATGTGATTTTAAGCACAACACGACATTCCGAATAACACTAGGTTACTGTTAAAACACAGGTTCTTCGTAGGAGGATTTTCTACACGAATTTTAGTGTGCTTGATCATTCTGCAACAAACAAAGGTGCGTACACGGCCCCTTTCTTATTTTAATTGTTTTGGGGGAGAAAACATGTGCAACAAACGCTTTTAGATACATATCACTTGCATGAGTTAGCTGTTTACATTAAGTGCAAACATAGCATTACAAAGCCTTCTCTTTCGAACCGTTTAATTTGCCGGAGTGCAAAGCGTGGTAGTTGAAGATAGATCTATTGGGTTTGACAAACCTCACTTGGTAGATGGGATCTACGCAGGTGTTTGACTGACCAAACACACACATTGCTATTGTTCGTGCTAGACAATAGTGTTAAGGCAAGAACATGCTATAGCATGGCAACTCGTCAGCTTCGGTGTCGACCACTTGTGTAAATAGTTTATATGACTAGCTATCATGACTGTGCATGTGTGATTATGTTATCTACAAACTTGATATTCAAACTGCTGTTTTGAACATTGCGAATGCTTAAACCTGTGTATGCACCAACCATTGTGTTGACTTGATTTACATGTTTTCTCAGGACACTAAGACACAAGCAAGGACAAGCAGGGACTAGGATGTTGAGTCTCATGCATGCATTTCAGTTCAAGTGTTTTAGTTTTGATTAATTAAGACATGAAATGTTATTGGAGTTGTACTTTACATTTTCAAACCGTTACGTATTGTTATTGGTTTTAAAACGCTTCCGCAAACATTGAAACTTTGATATTACAGTTTTAGATCAACATATGTTTTGAAATTCATGTAGAGGTCTTCGTTATGTCTAATGATCTGAGATCCTGGTTTGTCACGTTTCCAAACGGTATAATTCCGTTAGTTGAAAATTGGGGGTGTGACATCTCCTAAGTACCAAAGTGTAACTGGTTGATATCCTTGCAAACCATAAAGAAAAATGTAATTTTTACCTTAAAAACTCGATCAAAAGCACCGAACTTTCGTGGATCCTTGTTCTACTCAGTTAGATGAACGATTTGGCACCGAAATCTTGTAAAATGGTTAAGGATTGAAGAAGATTTTATAGAGAGAAGCTAGAGAGAGGATGGGGACGAATTTGATTCTAGAGAGAGAGTGAAGAGTGGTGAAATGAAAAAGAAGGACGTGACTCCTCCCTTTAATACCCCGGTCGATCCCCGCGTGCTCGGTCTCACTTAATTCGCGTAAAATATTATAAAATACCCGGTTATTCTCGTAATTTATATTTAAAGCATAAAACGTTTAAATAATTCGGTTTCGTTTTAGTAAAATGATTTCATATAACCCGAATGATTATAATTAAATTCGTTTTATAAAATGGTTTCATTTGTTTCCGTTTAATCCTTTATTTAACAAAATGATTTTATTAAATTTAGGTTACGATTGTGATTCCTAATAAATATTTTTAAATTCTTTTTCTTAATTTAATATCGTTAGATATTATTTCGATTATCTCGTCGAAACACGTTACTCACGTACGTATTCGTAAAGATTGTCACCTTTTCGAATCCAACGCTCGTATCGTATTTCGATTCGATTTACGATTTATGGAATATCGTTTCAGAATATTATTCCTAATAATTATATTCGTGTGAATCGTCATCCACGCGAATACATTATTAAGTTAACATTCCTGAAATAACATTCGCGTTTAATTTATAACCGTAACCTCACCAACGCATACGTTTCCAATAACGGTTTCATTATTTTATTATCTTCAATAATATAAATTCCCAATCCAAATCCCACTAAACCATATCACTGACACATCCATGTTAGACCGAAATAAGCTTATATATGGGGCATATGTAGGAGTATGTCGCAACCCATCCAGCCACCGTCCCACCGCCATTTCGATAAACCATGACCATGTGTCCTTGACTATGTTTAGTAACCACACACTAACTAATTCATAAACTCGTTGTCATTCTAAACCAAAACCTCGGATTCTCCTCACCAAAGCCTCAACACTATATAATCATGATAAACCGAAGATGGTTTATGTATACGGCATACGTAGAGGTCAGTCGCAACTGCCTCAGCTGCCATCCCACCACCTCTTCGATAGGCCATCATTATATCCTTGCCTATCTTTGATTATAGAATCCTAAACCACAACTATTCCAAACCAACAATCCATATCACATGTAATAAACTCTCTGGTTCTGTCTAGTTGTTTTTCAACTAAACTTCCCATGGTTTATGCTATAAAATCATATGTTCTCAATAATGTATACCAATAACAATAACATCCAATAATCCATAATAATTATCAATTATCATATCAGGTCTTAACAGTACAAATATGTATGTAATGTAATTTCCTGAAATACAGTGATGTTACACTTTGATTTCACATACGCGAGCGCGCATTCTACAAAAAACACTGAATCTAAGGAATTCAAGTGAGTTCTCATAACCTCATTTTAAATCGTTTTCTTTTTAAACTCGGAGGTAGAACATGTATACCAGATAAATATTATTTTGATAACACATGGGTGACATCTGGATTATCAATATGATATTCATATTATTGAATTATCATTGATTGTTGATGGATTGACATGGATTATTATAACTCCGTGAGTCATTATTGGTTGAGTTGACTTAGGTCCTCCGTAATGATTGAGTTACTGTTGTTGAGTTGACTTCGGTCCTCCTCGGTGATTCCACTGTTGGTTGAGTTGACTACGGTCCTCCGCAGTGCACAGTATTTACACTTATGCTTATTAGGAATATCGTTTGTTGAGTTGACTGCGGTCCTCCGTGATGATTCCGCCGTTGATTGAGTTGACTAAGGTCCTCCGCGGTAATTATGATGAATGATGATTATTGATTTGATATGTGTTTGGTTGAGATTGGTTGATTTTACTTGGATTATGTGATTGTTGTGTTTGTGGTTCTATAGAGTTGGATTATCTCACAGGTTCCCATGTGAATTTTCTTAAACTATAAATTTTAAATGAATGTTTATAAATGTTTTGAAAAATGAAAAACTTATGATTACTCACCAACTACTTTGTAGTTGACACTTGATTTTCTACATGTTTCAGAAAATGAAGAGAAGTAAGTAGAGAAGGGTAGCTCTACATCTTTTGGACTCATCACATAGGGTCTTGGACTTAGCTCAATTAACTGGATCATTGAAGATTAGGATTTAGTTAATTTAGCTACATCTTTTGAGTAATCATTGTAATTCAAAACATAACAAACATGATTTTTATGTAATTACTTTGTTGTGATTAATTGATATGTGATGATAATTTAGATGCCCATGAGCTTGTGAACAATCTACACATCTCTCGTGGCATCCCGACGTTTCCGCCATCGGTCGGGGTGTTACATTATATGCACACTTATAGTAAACAACTAACTCATGCAAGTGATATGTATCCAAAAGCGTTTGTTTGCACATGTTTTCTCCCCCAAAATCGTAAAAGTGAAAAGGGGTCGTGTACGCACCTGAGAATGTGAATCGAACGATCAAATATACGTGAAATCGAGTAGACAACCTTCTACGAAGAATCTGTTTTATAACAATAACGTTGTGTTATTCGTAATGTCCAATCGTATTTGTAATCACATACGTGTCAACACACGTATGTTAGTTTGTTTCAAACACACATACAAAAGTGTGCGCGACTTTGAATTCGTTTGTTCAAATCGTATGAACATATACAATTATGTTTAAATACGCGTATGTAACGACCGGTTTTCAATTATCGACCACGTTTGAAATAATCATCAATAAAACGATTGTGATTATTAAAAAAAATTGAAAGTATGTGAGAAATTATGAACGTGAAAGAAAACCGTTCGCGAAACGGAGTTACGGATTGTCCGGAATCGCGAAACAAAGAAAATTATAAAGAAATTATGTTTTGGAATGCTTCGCGGTACGCGAAGACTTTTTTGAGTCCCTCTTCGCGATACGCGAAGGACCAAAAGATCTGAGAGTTCCGGATTTCTTCGCGGTACGCGAAGAGTTCTTTAGCCCTCCTTCGCGGTACGCGACGGATGAGGCGGTTCAGAAGATTCTTGATTTTATCAGATTTTCATGAAGAAAATTTATTTTTCTTAATCTCGAACTGTTTCGCCACAAACACACACATATACGAAATTTTGTGGATCAACATCAGTTTTCAAGTTACCGGATCATCCAGATCGAATCAGGAAGCGTTTCTGCAAGTCTGGATCGTCAGATTTCAATCAGAAATCCGTTCGAAGGGTAACAATTCGTTTTATCCCATTGATTTTAATAATATGTGGATTAAATTGAGTTGTTAGTATTATATGATGATTAGAGATGATTAGAAACGAAGAACTAGATGTTTTAACGGTGAAATTTTGTGTTTGATCCGTTATGATGTCCGGTTGTTGTGAAACTCATATTATTGAGTGTGATAACTAGAGGAATGATTAAATTGTGGTTTTAGATCATATTCCGGAATGATAGATCCAATTCAAGTGTTGATAAAATGTTTGAAATTGAAAGTTAATGATTTTAGCATGATATGCTAATTATAAAGAATATCTTGACTTCTAAATGCCACACACTAATAAATGAGATTCAAATGAGTTTGAATCAACATGTATGGGTATTGGGTGTATTGAAACTAGTTGTATACGTGTGAGTTGCAACTAGGTGTTGGTAAAGGAAGTCAAGCAACGAATTTCAAAATATGCAGTTTTGGTAAGTTGAATATGATTAAGAACATGTGTAGATTAATTTCTACACATAGATTGTTGATAAAATCCTCAACGAGGTTTGATTGAATATGAAAAGTAAAACAGGTCAAATGAATTAGATTATATAAATAACACAAGTTGTATGTTCATGTTGTTAAATTCTGTTATATGTGAATATATAATAGGAAGAGGAGGTGAATCTAGTTCTAGAAGGCCTGGGAAAGAGATTGAGATTGTTGATAACTCTCCAAAGCGAGGTAAGTTACCTAATTGATTGTACTTGTAGTTAAAGGACTGAGTGAGTCCACACTACAAAGAATTGTGCATTTAGCATATATACATGATTTGTTGAGTTGATTGGAATGATATAAATGAATGTGGTTATGGGTGTCACATGATTCACAAGGTATGTGAACATGTGGTGATCTACTAATGTGTAGATGTTAAATTGGAATTGTGCATACTGATTCACAAGGTGTGTGAATATAAAACATGTAATTCCAATATAATAGATTCACAAGGTGTGTGAACAATTGGTGGATTGGAATTGTGCATGCTGATTCACAAGGTGTGTGAACATAAGACATGTAATTCCAATATAATAGATTCACAAGGTGTGTGAACAATTGGTGGATTGGAATTGTGCATGCTGATTCACAAGGTGTGTGAACATAAGACATGTAATTCCAATGAAATAGATTCACAAGGTGTGTGAACAAATGGTGGATTGGAAATGTGCAGGTTTTGATTCACAGGGTTTGTGAACATAAGACTTGAAATTCCAATATAATTGATTCACAAGATGTGTGAACAATAGATGATTTATAAGGAGATGGACATTTGAAATTCAAATGTCAAACTGTGAATTGTGATTTGTGTGAAATATCTTGCACAATCGGAGTTTTGTGGGGTTATACATGTGTTATATTAAATTATAATGATTGTGCATGAATGGGAGGTATAATGAGGTTTTGGTTGAAAACGAACCGTTAGTAAATCGTTTTGTATGTGATTGACTGTTGTTGTCAAATTTTATTTGGAACCTCATTAGTGTATCCATATGATATTATGGAATACACTGGGTGAAATAGCGGGTAACCTTACTTAGTTCTAACGAACTAATGGTGATTTTAAATGTGGTGTTTACAGGTACTAAGGAGTCGGGTGAGCGGTGATGGTGATCGGAAATCGAACGTGAAGGCTCACATGATGGTTTTTAATTTTAGTAACCAAACAGTTGTGTAACTTTTGTGTAATAAATGTTTTTGTGAAGTATGTAAACATATGTAAACCTGTTTTTAACAGGTGTGAGTAAATAGTATGTTTACAGGTGTGTAAAACACGAAAGTTTTTACTGGGACCTAACGTAAATTATTAAATATTGGTGTTATGTCCGGAGGGGACATGAAAGTGAGAGTGGGTGCCACAACGTAATTATACACGATTGTGTTTTCGGGTTTTAAATGTGAATTTTATCATTTCATCAAGTTCAGGATTCAATTCTGGTTCAAACGAATTTTGAACGGCTTAAAACGGAGTTGAAACGAGTGATTTATGATTAAAACACCAAAAATGGTGTTTTTGTGCAAAACTGGAGGCCCCCAGGTTCGAACTGTGACCTCCCACACTCAACACTCCCATCCTACCATCTCAGCCCGCTACGATTTCGCAACAAAATTCCCAGATTAATTGTTTTAACCTTCACCAAGCTAGATTCCCCTTGTTATCCCTAGCCGAACCCAACACCACCCAATTGGACCCCGATTCGAACCAAATCGATCTTCAAACCATGGGGCTTTGGTTCAATGGTTCTAAATGAGTACATGTGTGTGTTTAATCAATCCATATCAGCAAAATCATATGATTTTTATATCCCAATCGAACTCGAACCTAACCCTTTTCCCATGCTTCAATTTCATTAAATCCGATTATGTTAAGTTGTAAATCCATGGGGTTTTCATTAAGTAGCATATTTCAAACCTCTATGTACTAATTAATTAGATTAACAAACACATTCAAGTTAAAACCCCAATTCGTTTTGCATTGTGAACCCTAACATTCGAATCTATACAATTCAACATTGTAATTCGAATTAATCATAGGGTTTTTCATCTATAGATCCAAACGAATCTATCTGTATAGTTTGATTTGATTATGAACATAATTTTCTTAGAAAACCCCAATTCGTTTTTCGGTTTAAGACTTGAAACTTGTTATCATAAAATTCAACAAAATCAAATGTTTAATTCATGGGGGTTTCACTGATATGATCATTGCAAACCTGTGAGTGTAATTCAATTTGAGTTTTGTCATCATTTTGATCGAAACCCCCAAATGTTCTATATCCATGAACCCTAGAACCCGAAGTCCATCAATTCATTGTTTTTTATAAAATTAACATAGGGATTTCGTTAGGTATACTATTTTGAATATGTGGATAAGTTTAATTGGATTTTTGAATTCGTTTGAATCGAAAACTCCAAATCGTCTAAAGTGATGAACCCTAGAATTGGAACTTCATCAAGTCGATGTTGTTTGATGAATTTAGGATAGGGCTTTGCTTAGTCGGCCCTTTTAGGTAGTGTAGGAGTGAATTTTTACCTGTTTCGATGTCCAATAGGTGTAGTTCGACTATATACTTGAGTTTCGGCCACCCACCAATCGATTTCAACTATCCACTGCTTCTTGGATCAAATTGTTGGATTCCCCAGCTTCTAAGGATGCCGACTAGAGTATGTAGGGGTTCAATTTGATTATATTCAATCGAATTATATGAGTTCTTTAGTTGTTAGTAACGGTTTCGACCCTTTAAGTCCCTTTAGGTTTAATTCGTTCGTTACGGTTGTAATTACTCACTGAACCATTAACATTTTGACTTCAAAAGTCAAAGTTAAATATTTCTTGTATTACAAGGTTAATCCTTATAGTTTTAAGATATCTAAACTTGTTTTGTTAAATTCCAATCCCTCTGATTTATTTTGTACAATTTTGTATCGTTTCTGTTAACTTTTGGTTAACGGGGTTAATCCGGAAATGTCGGATTGTCACATGTGGTGGTGCTGCTGATGTTGTTTGGACTCAGTGGTGTACCCACATGGTACTGTGGAGGGCAGCCGCCTACCTTGATAAAAAAAGTTTTCAATAATATTCATGTTAAAATCTTAACTGATACTCTTAAAATTTTGTATCCGCCCCCTTAAATTTTCATAATTGGACTTCAGATGAGAATTTAAGTGATATGTATACTTTTTTTTTAAGTTACTTAAAAAAGTCTTAATAGATGTTGTTTTAGATATATTTTGTAAAATAAAACCCGTCGATTTTTTTTTGACGTGTTATGTTTTTATTATGCTTTTATCTCCTTTTCTACATCAAGAACATAAGCTAAGAATGACTGACCCCCATGGTTCATGTAATTCATAGCTTTAGCTAAAGAACATAATATGGTTCCACCTCGTTTCTCTCCCTGAATACATACTACATAACCACCTGGAGATGTTAATTGAATAACCTTGCGGTTACATACAATGTTAGCTCCATATTTGGACAACCAATCCATCCCAATCACGACATCAAATTCTCCCAAGATCATTGGAATCAAATCAACCTCATAATCCTCACCATCAATAGTGAGTTTACATTTATAATAGATGTCATATACTAAGAAACTCTTAGAATAAGCTATTTCTACCTTTAATGGATAAGGTAGCTTAGCTAGTACAAACGAATCATGATTCACAAATTTCACAGATATAAAAGAGCGACTAGCTCCAGAATCAAATAATATATAAGCAGGCAAGGAATTAATATGAAAAGTACCTGTCACCACGTCTGAAGTGACTTTAGCCTCTTCCGCCGTAATTTTGAAGGCTATACCCTTTGGTGGGGGTATTTCAACCTTCTTGCCACTACCTTGGGCCTTAAAAGACCCACCACTAGTACCTCCTTGACCTGCTCCCCTCAACTCCGGACACTCACTTCGTCGGTGTCCCGGTTTATAACAGTTGTAGCACAAATTGAGTGCACTGGCACATTGAGAGGCAAGATGCCCCAACTTGCCACATTTATAACATACCACCGATTTAAAATAGCACTCACCAAAATGTTTCTTTCCACATTTTGAACAATGTTTAGCTTCTCCCAGAGAACTAAACTTTTTAAGTGGACTAACAAATTTCCCCTTTTTAGAGGATCCCACATCCCTTTCCACCTTTCGTTTTTCTCCACGATTCTCTTGCCTTTTTAACTCCAATTCACGCTCACGAGCGCAATCAATCAATTCCGACAAAGTTTCAAACTTTGAGGGTATAAGGAACTCCCGGTACTTAGCATTCAACATGCTATGGTACCTGTTAATCCACATTCGTTCAGTCCTAAGAAGATCAGGACAGAATTTAGCTTTATCAAAGAACACTGCAGTAATAGTGTCTATATCCTCCTCCTTGTGCCTCATATGTAAAAATTACTCAGTAATTCTATCAATAGCAGCCTGAGGACAGAATCGTTTAAGGAACAATTCCTTAAATGCACCCCAAGTCAAATCCTTTATACCATCCCGACCCTTCTCCTTTCGGAGAAGTTCCCACCAATCTTTTGCTCGCTCTTTTAATTGGTTTCCGGCAAACATTACCTCATCAGATGGATCACAATGACACGTTTCAAACGTGCTTTCCATATCAGCTATCCACCTTTGGCTCAACAGTGGATCCACCTCACCTTTGAATTCAGTTGGCTTACAAGCCACAAACTCTTTATAAGTAACCTTTTTAGAAGGTTTTTCACCACCCATTTCATCTTTAAGAGTTGCAAACTCTTCATGTATAAAATCTCTCAACGATGCTTGTAATCCTTCTATACGAGTTGGTAAGGTAGCTTCAAATGCCTTAGCCACCTCCTCCCTCACCGTCACTTGCAGTTCGGTGAGATGTTCTTCCTCATGCCCAAACCCCTCGGTTTTATGTTCATCAGCCATTTTATGACTGAAATAATATAACATATCATTAGTTTACACATTTATACTCCACATATATGCAAACCACATACTCCAAACCACACACTCGTCCTTAACGGACTTATACATTACATATATATGTGTCTTTATTGAATATTCACACTCTTGTGAATTACTCAATTATTCAACTAATGATGACACAATTGTGATTCTAACTGATCACATACATTCACTTTTAACACCCTACCAATACTTCCATATACTGGTGTGAAATAATGTTTCTAAGGATACGTTCATATCATGTATATGTTACTAAGCTGGCCAGGCATAGCAAGATATGCACCATATACCCGTGTCCTTGCGTTCACTGTTTCACATAAGTTAGGAATATTGGTTTATAACAAAACAATTTCCATATCATTTAACAATTTACAGATACATCATACCTGGTGAGTTCGGCTTGTGATCGGATTTTGAATCGAACGGCTCTTCCCATCTACCCAGAGCTCAATGGCTTGAGTTCAAGTGTTCATGACGCACTTAAATCGCTCAAACCGTTGGCTCTGATACCAACCTGTGACACCCACTGTCACTTTCATGTCCCCTCCGGACATTAACACCAATATTTAATAATAAATTACGTTAGGTCCCAGTAAAAACTTTTGTGTTTTACACACCTGTAAACATACTATTTACTAACACCTGTTAAAAACAGATTTACATATGTTTACATACTCCTCAAAACATTTGATACACAAAAATTACACAACTGTTTGGTTATTAAAACTAAAAACCATCATGTGAGCCTTCACGTTCGATTTCCGATCACCATCACCGCTCACCCGACTCCTTAGTACCTGTAAACACCACATTTAAAATCACCATTAGTTCGTTAGAACTAAGTAAGGTTACCCCACTATTTCACCCAGTGTATTCAATAATACCATATGGATACACTAATGAGGTTCCAAATAAAAATTGACAACAGTCAACCACATACAAAACGATTTACTAACGGTTCGTTTTCAACCAAAACCTCATTATATCTCTCATTCATGCACAATCATTATAATTTAATATAACACATGTATAACCCCACAAAACTCCGATTGTGCAACATATTTCACCCAAATCACAATTCACAGTTTGACATTTGAATTTCAAATGTCTATCCTCTTATAAGTCATCTATTGTTCACACACCTTGTGAATCAATTATATTGGAATTTCAAGTCTTATGTTCACACACCCTGTGAATCAAAACCTGCACAGTTCCAATCCACCATTTGTTCACACAACTTGTGAATCTATCTCATTGGAATTACATGTCTTATGTTCACACACCTTGTGAATCAGCATGCACAATTCCAATCCACCAATTGTTCACACACCTTGTGAATCTATTACATTGGAATTACATGTCTTATGTTCACACACCTTGTGAATCAGCATGCACAATTCCAATTTAACATCTACACATTTGTAGATCACCACATGTTCACACACCTTGTGAATCACGCAACAACAATAACCACATTCATCTATATCATTCCAATCAACTCAACAAGTCATGTATATATGCTAAATGCATAACTACTTATAGTGTGGACTCACCCAGTCCTTCAACTACAAGTTCAATCAAATAGGTAACTTACCTCGCTTTGGAGAGTTATCAACAATCTCCAACTCTTTCCCAGGCCTTCTAGAACTAGATTCACCTCCTCTTCCTATTATATATTCACATATAACAGGATTTAACAACATGAACACACAACTTGTGTTATTTATATAATATAATTCATTTGACCTGTTTTACTTTTCATATTCAATCAAAAGCTCATTGAGGCTTTTTATCAAACAACTCATGTGTTGAAACTAATCTACACATGTTCTTAATCATATTTAACTTATCACAACTTCATATTTAAAAATCCGTTGCTTAACTTCCTTTATCAACATCTGGTTGTAACTCACACGTATACAACCAGTTTTAATTCACCTAACACCCATACATATTGATTCAAACTCATTTGAATCTCATTTATTAGTATGTGGCATACAGAAGTCAAGTCATTATTTATAATTAGCATATCATGCTAAAATCATTAACTTTCAATTTCAAACATTTAATCAACACTTGAACTAGATCTATCATTCCAGAGAATGATCTAAAATCATCATAACCATGATTTAATCATCCCACTGGTTATCATATTCAATAATATGATTTTCACACCAACCGGACATCATAACGGATCAAAATCAAGATTTCACCGTTAAAACATCTAATTCTTCGTTTCTAGTCATCCCAAATCATCATATAATGCTCACAATTCAATTTAATCCGTATATTATCAAAATTAATAGAATAATACGAATCGTTACCCTTTCGACGGATTTCTGGTTAAAATCTGACGATCCAGACTTGCAGAAACAATCCCTGGTTCGATCTGGATGATCCGGTAGTCTCAAAACTGATTTTGGATGTCAAAATTTCGTATGTGTGTGTGTTTCTTGTGAACAGGTTCGAAGATGAAGAAAATAAATTTTCTTCATGCAAATCTGATAAAAATCAAGAATCTGCTGAACCGCCTCGCCCATCGCGTACCGCGAAGGAGGCCTTATAGAGCCTTCGCGTACCGCGAAGAAATTCGGGATCATCAGATATTTTAGATTCTTCGCGTACCGCGAAGAGGGGCTCCTGAAGCCTTCGCGTACTGCGAAGCAATTCAAAACATAATTTCTTTATTTCGCGATTCCGGACAATCCGTAACTCCGTTTCGCACACTGTTTTCACCTATGTTTATCATTTCTCGCATATTTTCTATTTGTAACAATCACAATCATTTCATTAATGATTATTTTAAATATAATTTATTGTTGAAAATCGATCGTTACATTTAGTTAGATCGTAATTTTTTAACAGATTTCGATTTGATTCGATTCAACTTAAACCGATCTGAACAGAAGATAAAAGCTTATAATATTACGATTTTCAAACAATCATAAAAAATGTTGCCCCCTGAAGCATTCGGTTTTCTCCTTCCATTGTGGAGGTCGGGGGTTTGAATCCATATGTGGGCAAGTTCGAAGGAAATTAGGTGAAGGGTCAACTTGGGGTTTATTACAAGTTCAGTTCCGATTTAGGGGGGTGAAGGTTTACCCATTCCACAGGGTTTTCTCACGATGGTTGGAGGAGTTCGACCTTGGAAGATCGCCCCCAAAGGGGAGGGAACACGTGAGAATAGTGCCATTCAAAAAAAAGATAAAGCAAGTTTTCTTGGTCCATTGGCTCGCAAACGTTATAGAAAGGGACTTTAAACCAGATCGTCAGTCCCTTTCTAATGGAGCAGATGAACCAAGAATCCTTGAAGATTTTTTTAGCTATCGCATATCAATGCCTCGAAAAGCTTCCAACCGCATGCCCGACAATGACCGAGATTGTGCAAACACTTGAGAATGTCTTAAGAGTTCAACAAGAATTTGAGAAGGCGTTGTTTCTTCAACAAGTAAGTTGATTATGTTTATGTATTTCCTGGCAATAACTCATAGATTTTATATATTACGGTCAGGGACGACACTGAGAATCAAGTGTTTATGATGAGCCAAGAAAAAAAAAACCTCTCATGATTGTAATTTTGTGTTTTTTTGGCTTTATATTTTGAGTAAATTACATATTTCGTCTTTTTATGTTTAGTGTATTTTTCACTTTCGTTTAAAAATGAATAAAATCATCTTTAATGTTTAAAATTATTAGTCATTTTATCCTTTCTGCCTAAGCCCGTTAGTTTCTAACATTAGATCCAATCATGCGCCCTCCATGTGAGGGCAAATATTCATTCTTCTCCCCTCAAGAGTCCCCATTCTTTATTATCCTTATCACAAGGCATTTTGTAACATTTCGATAATTTATGCAGCTTCGAAGTTTTTTTTATTATTAATGAGAATTCAAAATTTTCGTCTATGTTTGAATTCGTTAAAAATGTATGTGTGTGTGATTACACTGATGTAACGAGCTGGATTTTTTCAAATTGTTCGAAATTACATTGACGTAACGAGCTGAAGTTTTTTCAAAATGTTCGTAATTACACTGATGTAACAAGCATAATTTTTCAATGTGTTTATAATTACACTAATGTAACGAGCTGATTTTTTTCAAAGTGTTATACTTTGTATTTACGTTATAATTATTTAACTTTCTATCTTATATTGATGAAAATTTATTTAATGAACTAATTTTTATAATAAAAGTTAAGTTTTTCATGTATATTTAAGATGAGAGAAAAAAAATTAAGATTGAAAATTTTTTAAAACGGAGGGAAAATTATCACAGTTTTTTTCGTTACGTTGGTGTAATTACGAACGTCCGAAAAAAAATGACATGACTATATTGGAATTAACAAGAAAAATATGACAAGTTAAATGATGTAATTTTTATAAAAAATAACATAGTATAAAAAGTTATAAGTATATAAAAATCAAGGGGAAACTTTAATTTAAAAATAGGAAAATGGATGGTTTTTTAAAAGTGTGAGACTTGTCACTCTCTTATTAAATCTGATTTTTTAATTAAAACAATGACTAAAATACTTTTTTGTATTTAAAGTAATTAGAATTATTGAACTAATAGATTATAGTTATTGAGTTTACTCAATTAAGGTAAGTTATTATAATAGCTCATCCGTATAAATATATATATATTTACTATTTATTTTCATAAACTTATATGTGTGTGTATATAGTATTAACTATGTTAAAATATCACCACATTCGTATAAATATTTATTCTTCTAAAAGAGATTAAAATTTAATTATATAAATTATTTTTAAACTTTAGAAATCTTTTTGGGACAAAAATTAAAAATAAAACTAGTAACAAAGAGAAAGAACAAGAGAGTCTGTTTATGCCAAAAGCTCGAAGTTTCCATCTTCACCACCTGTTTCTTCCTCATCATCCATGAACACCATCTTCGACCCGATCGAATTTTTAGCCATAATTAATGGATAAAATCAATAAAAATTCGAAATTTAAACAACTAAGAAATTCAGGGGATCGATATCCATCTCCAATTCGTTGAATAGAAGTCAAATTTTCACATAATTGTAGCATAAAATGTTGGGAATTCTAGGTTACTTTTCATTTAAACAATTTCAATTAATCGCATTAATTGAAAAAAATCAGTTTTCATAAAACCGGATTAAACTATCATATCAGATCTGACACAGCGGAAGCATTTAAATTTTATAACCTTTCGATTCGTAATCGAACCAATTCCCAAATCAGGATCCTGTTACAAATCGTTTAAACAACAATTAAATTAAATAACACAACCATAGGGGGTTTTAGAATCGACCTTTACGAAACAGTTCCAAATCCACATGATGGATCGACAACGGTCTCGCTAGTTGACTCAATACGATCACCCGAATCCGGATTTCGTCCTACGAAACTCCAGAAAATCCAAAACTGTTTTTGGCTCGGTTCGGCTCGCGGTTCAGCCCACGGTTTGACTCGGTGCTCGTGACAGTCACGACTTGGCTCGGTCTAGGGCAAATAGCCCCTGTCGGTGTCCTGGGCGCAGCCCTTGGTGCGGCGCGGCACTGCCCGGCAGCCTGGTAGCGGCCCCCTTTGCAGCCCTGCTGCGGCCCCTTTGATGCACCCCTTGCACGGCCCCGCGTGGCCCTTCGCTGGCAGAAGGTGGCTCCGGTGGTGGTCAGGTGTGGCAGCCACAAAAACACTATTGTGGTGGTGGCTTACGGCCACAAGGGGTGGGGAAGAGGAGAATTAGGGTTTTTGAAGAATTCAAAATTCTAGATCCACTAAATGAGGGTGGTCAAACCCTATATTTACGAAAGAATAAGTTTCACTTAAAACCCTCAAGTAATTAACTTTTACTTACTTTAATTCCCTATTAATCAATTAACAACTAATTGATTAATCTTTTACTAAATAACCAATGTTTAACTAACTTAAACATTACGTATTTAATTGCTCCTTCTTTTATTGATTAACGTTTAATTAATAACTAACCCTTTAATAAAGTTCAAAACTTTATTTGTTTATTAAATCAATTATCTCTATAATCAATTTCCACCGATTTATTATTTCACAAATAATAAAATCACCAAATCCTTAAAACCGATAGTTTGTAATCGTATATGATGTTTAACAATTAAACATAAAGTTGTTGCCTTCCAAACTGTAACTCTTTGGATCATACCTTTCATAGTAACATTAAACTTATCCTTAATCGGATATCCAATATCCAACATAAACAACTGTTGATCGAACGTCCAATATCCAACATAAACAAATGTAGATCAAACTCACCGTTAATGAGTGTAAAAATCAAATTCAAACTACCTAGTTGTTCCATCCTCATCTGCGAACCTTTCTTTGCGAATCAAATCAACCCACAATCATAAAACATCAAGATATCCAACTATGAGTGTTCGGCCACTCGACTGTCGGTTCATCAAGCAAAATCATGAATAAACAAACATCAAGTAAGCAAAATATACATTCCAAGACTCGTTCTGTGATCCTTAATAATAATCATACGGTCCTCCATCCGATCGAGTTCATGATTGGGTCAATTTGACTGAGAAGTGATCTAGGGTTTCGGTATAAATGGATCTGAATTTAGGGGAAAGGTAGGGGTATCTCCAGACCAGCCTATTCCACCACTTGTTCTAAGATTCAGGTAGCAGAATGTCACGGGTTCTACCCTTGGTTGGCTAGGTTTTGGAAAATTTTTATAACTTTTTAATTAAAGTTTATTTTTAAATTATGTTTGTGACAAAAAATTTATAAACTTAAAACTTATTATTTTGACCAAAAAAAATAATACACACATACATACAGACACACACATATACTATCCATTTTTAAAATATATATATATATGTATGTATGTATAGGCCTGTAAACGAACCGAACGAACACGAACACAGGCATGTTCGTGTTCGTTCATTTAAACTTAACCGAACACGAACACGAACACCTTAACGAACATAAAGTTTGCGTTCGTGTTCGTTTATTAAGAAAATGAATATATTCGTGTTCGTTTGTGTTCGTTCATTAATAAATTAAACGAACTGTTCATGAACATAAACGAACACAAACGAACTAAAATAAACGAACAAACATAAATGTACATTTTTTTAACACCATTGAACAATCATAAACGAACATGAACACTATTGAACAAGCATAAACGAACACAATTGAACAAGTATAAAGGAACACAAACGACAACTCTCTTAAATGTAAATACATATCATTCGTAAATTAGTCAGTTAATTGAATAAAAACTAACATTACATAGTTAACGAACATAAACGAACATTAACGAACACAAATAAACGAACTGTTCATGAACATAAATAAACGAACATAACCGAACTGTTCATGAACATAAATAAACGAACACAAGGTATGTTCATGTTCGTTCATTTAATTAAACGAACACAAATTTTGTGTTCGTGTTCGTTCATTTATTAAATAAACGAACATAAACGAACTTCTTACCGAACTGTTCACGAACAGTTCATGAACTGTTTGATTCGTTTACAGGCCTATGTATGTATATGTATGTATATAAAAATATATGAAGTTATTTTAAAATAATTTTTATAAACTTTTAAATGTTATATTAGTTAATAAAATTATTTATTAACCATAATTCTTGTAACCTTTTAAAAATATTATAATAATTTATTCAAGGTAATTTCTTATCAAATTTATTTTTAATAAAATAACGATATACCTATACATAAACTTTTATATACAAACTACTATATTATTATTTGACTTTAATTTATTAGTTTTTAAATTTTAGTTGTTTTATGTGATATTTAAATTTAGTTTATGTAATTTTTAAATTTTAGTTGTTGTTTATGTAATTTTTAAAATTTAGTTGTTATTTATTTTAAATTTTAGTTGTTTATGTAATTATCTAGTTTTATTTTTAACTTATGTAGTTTTTAATATTAATCTGTTATTTTAAATACAAAAAGTAATACTCTATTAAAATAATCTCTAGCCAACCAAAGGTCCAAAGGTTGGTGGAGCAAACAAGTTGGTGATTTTGTTTGTTTTTTTTCCATTGGATCAAACGAATATAATTTTTATCAATGATGGGGACAGTCTTAGCAAACTTAATAAAAGTATGGTTATAAATTTATATATTTTTCTTTTAACATAATAGCACATAAAATAGTTACTTTCATTGTCTTTTCATAAGTTTTAAAAGTCGAAATAAAATTATATATATTTTTTATAGTTTCTCTCTTTTTATTTAATCATTCTCTTTTATCTTTAGTTTATGAAAGTTGAAAAATGTGAGAATAATTTATTTGTAAGTTACCATACGATTAACGAAGACGCACCACCACCTAATCCCACCGATAACCCAACCATGCCTGGATTATCTCTCCCGTCTCTCCCGGAGGCGCCACTACACTACCACCACCAACGGCAACGCCTAACCACCACCGCCTGATTCACCCCGCATGTGATATCCTCTTCACAACCGTTGCCGTCACCATCAACCCGCAAACCCTTACATACCATTGTTGGAAATTTGAATTACTTGAGTAATTATTAAATTTAATATGAATTAAAATCAAGACTATTCATATTACTTAATTAAATCATGACTCTTCAAATTACATGTATTGATTATATGTATTACGTCAAAGACTCTTGAAATCACTATTTTGTAGTATAAATACAAGACAATTGGTGTTTTGTTTTTGGTTGAGAAAGAACTACAAATCATCTCATACAAACTTTGAAGAATTTCCAACTTTCTCAACTCTTCAAGCTCTTGTTTAAGATATATTTTTCAGGCGCTAGGTTAATCCCAACAGTACACAAACTGTTTCGGTTGTTGTACACTGGGAGACAGACGTGTTCGTCTTGAGAAGAGGCGTGAAATCTGTTTTAAGGGAAGCGTATTGAATGCGTGCCTCAACCATAATCATCAACATGTTATTCTATGTCAATAAAGAATAGGTGAAAGACATAAGTGGTTAAAAGATAGCAAAGGTATTCTTGAAGCATTTGTTACCAGCTCGTCAAGGTGCTTGATTGAAGACTCAACATTAATCATTTTCTAATCAAGGGGGATATTTGGAGTACCCAACGAAGACATGGATCTAAACAAGTTTGGTATATAAATTAGTAATTTATATTCTTTTATTTTAATCTTGTAACCGGTATTGTACTTGATTATTTCATACGAATAACGAGCGTATCGTTATTATGTACATTTTATTATTGTTTTATGGTAAAAACGTGAACCCATCTCCTACAACCATAACAAACAGCTGCCCACAGCCGCCTCCTCCTCCAAGATCCGACGGAAGAGCGCGTCTAACACAACCCACCACCTGCTATTACCCAAGATCGTCACTATCACATGAAACCGTAATTTAACTCCTCTTTCTTATCAAAACCTGAGCTTGTAGGTTGTAGCCAATTTCAGGATTCAGAGTTCAACCTGGCACCGGCGAATTCGAGACCAAGTTCTGTTGCTGATGAAACCATGGCAGCGGTTCGTTCTTGCTCTCCCCATTGCCTTCAAGATCGTCGGCACCATCAACCATCTTCATTTTCATTTATCTGCTGAGTTCATTCACTTTTTTCAATTGCTTGAAGTTTGAAACATTAGTTATGTCGATCCTCCAAGAGTTGGGTCACTTAAAGATTCCATTAAAAGATATAAAATAGGCCACCAACTATTTTTCTCCGGACAATATTATTCTAACTACATTTAAAGTTTCATGGTTAAAAGGATGACTAACTAATTTTAAAGTATTTTTTAGTTAAACAACTAATTATTGACTAAACAGCACCTTAGATATCTGTATACATTTTTTTTTCTTGACAACAAAACTTGTGAATTTAACCATGATAAATATAATCTTTAATCACAAGTGAGTCCAAGCCCTATGACTAACGGGCTAATATATTAATTATATGGGCCCATACACTCCAACACACTCTAAAACCTAATTCGAAGCTGTATATCAATTATCAAACTAGTGGGTTCTTGCTATGATTGCGAATATCATAAGAAAGACATGAAATCGTTTATCAAAATCTATACTTCCTAATAAAGCAATAACACTTCGCCACATGTCGCTCTCTGCCTCAACCAAATGACAAATGTCAAAAAATAATTGGATGAAAACCTTATAATGCCACATGCCACGTTTAGACAATTTCTAAAAAAAAAAAACGCGGACCTTATCAGGTGGTACTCGGAATACCCATATTTTGACCCGCACGGATCCTCAAGATCACAATCCCAAATTTCATTTATGTAACCCTAATCATCACACACTTCAACCATTTCTCTCTCAATCGCCAATGCTTCAATCGGTTACACCTTATCGCATAATCCTTCAATCAGTGTAGATCAATGTCTTTAAGCACAAGAGTTACACGCATTCCGCCAAGATGGGATTTCACTCAAATGTAAGTGTCTTAATTATCAAATTTATCGAATTAAGTTTGGATTAAGTGTCTTTCATTTCTCTTAGATTTTCTATCCAGATGTTGTCTCCTTCCCACTTAATATATCATCATATCCGTATTTCCTCAAAACCTTAAACTGACATATATTGGCTTCCATCTTCATCGTTGCATCCTATTATTGAGATGTTGACGATTTTGAGATAATATTAGCATATTAATCATAATAATTTTGTTTGATATATATCTTAACAGGCATGATCATTCCAAAGTCGTTTGTTTGTTAAGAACCCTAATAGGATTTACAAGCAAAGCATTTCGCTCTATTAAACTTGAGTAGACATGAACAGGTAAATTATGAAGTCGATTATGATTTAATTCTGATTACTGTTAATTTGAATGCAAATTTCAAGGTTAAGGTCTTTCTTTTAACATTTTGATTACTATTTAGGTATTTAGGGATTTGTTCGTATTCAATTATAATCAACGATTCAATATGTTTTCATTATGTTCTTATGTGTATTATTTAAATTAGGAGAAAGTAGTGAATCTGTTGTTTGAGAAGAGGTCTACGCAGTTTGGAATCAGTAGAGCGTTGCTTCTAGAAGGATTTGCATAGGTTTGTAAGATGGCAATCCGACCATTGATGCCTTTACTAACATATATAGCAATACAACTTGACTTATCCAACCATTACTGGCTTTACTATGGTGTGTACAAGACATCCTCTAATAAGGTGTATACAAGGTATAATTTATTTTTTATACATTCAATGCACATGGTTAATTTTTTTTATTATTAGATTTTTAATGTTTACTATATTGAAAGTTTAAGTGTAAGTTGAACAATTTTTTAGGTTTATGAAAGATACACATCAGTTTCATTTTTTTTTATGTGCACCTTTCATCATAGCCATTTCCAGTAACTTCAATCATAGCTTTTAGAAATGGTGAGTCCCTATTTTCATTTCTCTCTATATAATCACCTTATTATTCGTTCTAATTTTCTAACCTCTGTTACTAATCGATAAATGTCAACGTGATTTTACAATTTCTGCTCCAAACGTTCTGCTACGATATGATTGCTTCTTGCTTTCTAATCATATGATTTCATTAGTTGCATGCTCTAAAGAAAGGTGGAAAGCCATTGGCAATGAAGAAGAAAATTGTAGGATCATGAGGTTTTGTTAGAGATCTTGTTCGTATTCAGTCCCAATTTTAATGATTCAATATGTTTTCATTATATTCTTATGTGTATGATTTGAATTAGGAGAGACTAGAGAGTAGTGAATTTGTTGTTTGAGAAGAGTACTAAGAAGTTTGGAATCGATGGAGCGTTACCTCCGAAGAAAGATCTGCATAGGTTTGTAACATGGCTGCAAATTGTTCGCATTCATATGAAAAGGAGGATCCTCGAGCAGAGATTGAAGGTTCCACCTTCATTTAACCAGTTCACCAAGACATTCAATAAGAATCTTGGTAATTATTCATTTTTTGTGCATGATCTTTGCAAGTTCTGTTTCATGTTAGTATAGAGATGCGTTTGTAGTACAACTTTATATTATCATAAGTTTTTTGTTGATTGATTATTATGACATTTTGTCTATAACTATCATGTAATTGCTAATTTTTTTTTGTGTTTAGTTCCCAAGATGGTAGGTTTGAAACTCTAATGTTCTTTCTTATCAGCCTTTTACAAATCTTAGTTTTGACCAACTTGATTGAATTTGATCGCACATTAGGGGATTCATTTTAAACAAAGTTGCTGATCAATTGCTTTAAGACAACATATGATTATTTTATTGAATTATATATTTGTGTTCTTTCATTTTTTATAAAAACATTTTGATTATTTTATTAGTTAACTAGGTAAAATCCCGTGTATTACACGGGTTGAAAACTGAAATGTTATATACTTCGAAAAAAAATTTGTTTTAAAAAACTTGTTATTTAAGAAAACTTATTTTTACGGAACTTTTATTTTTCTAAAACTACAAATTTAAAATAATTCATATTTTTTTAAAAAAATTTATTTTTAGAAAATTTTCATATTTTGTAAACTTTGTTTATGTGTGCCTTTTAATAATTTTTTTTGTTAGAACTATTTTTTAATATGAGAAAAGGTATATAAAGTCAATGGTCATTAGATTTAAAATTCTTTAATAAATTAAAGATAATTATTATAATTATCATTTAATATGAGAGATAATGATTGTAAAGATTAAAAAAATGACATGTGGCAATAATAGCTTAATAAATTGACATGTGGCAAAATAGTTACTCTTTTATTAAAGAGTATAGATTTAACACATATTGACATTTTTTTCCTTGTACAAAGTTGATTAGTGGTACAACTTGAATTATCCAACCATTGCTGTCTTGACCCAACAAATGTTAAATTGATTGATTTTGATTGTTCAAGTACACCATTTTTTTACGAAACGCATACATCAAGACAACCCCTAACAAGACGTAGACAAGGTACAATTTACTTTATATACATTTAGTATGTTCTTCGATCAATCATTTAATTCAATATACCTTCTATATTTATCATATAACATTATTTACTTAAGTTGACAGCTACAACTTTAGTGTTATTTGAATTATTACATAAGTGTTTTTTAATGTTTGACTTTTATGTTGACCAAACAGTAAACATATAAACAACATAATTAAATTGATTTATGTTTAATTTATCTTTAACTACGTACCTCTTATTAAAAAAAGTAAAAATAGGCACAAAATATTTCATTATTTCTAATTTTAATTTTTAATTTGCAAAGATATTTGACCCATTAATATATAGATTAAAAACCAAAATTTTTCTCCTTCACATATTTACTGTTCCTTTCCTACTATCTTTGATGCTTTTCGTACAACTCATCTGCTTTTTCTATGCCACCATTCTCTGTCACTCTGTCTTTCTACACCAACCATAGGCATCGCCATGACAGCTCCAACCACTATCAATCTCATCTCTGGCCTCGTTTCCGCCCCTACATCCCCCACCACTGCCGCAGTATGCAAAGTGACAGAGGTGTTGTCCTGGGGCATCACTAAAATCGACGCAATTGGGTAACGTGGCCTACTAACTTCCTGTGCTGGGAATTATAAACCCCTCTGATGAAGATAAACATACGATGAATTTTTTGGGGAAATCAAAATTGTTAACATTCTGAGATAAAAACGCCATTTTTGATCTTCCGAACCCCAACACACCGTTCGCACCGGTGACCAGGCCGGAAAGTAAAGATTCCGGCGAACACGAAAACAAAAACTTATAAACAATTGAGATAGGACCGACAACATCAACCGTGACGATATCTTCTGCAAGAACACCAACACCGGTGATGGGGTTTTGTTGATAAACATCGCAAATGGCGGAAGCTGATTTTTGATCACCAGATTTCGCCATCAAGCGTTGAAGGGAGTTACGGTTAATGAAGGTACGAGATGGAGACGATGGCGGGCAGTTTAGCCAAGTAGATTTGTCGGAGAGATGAACGACGACTTTCGCCGGAAGTTGTGGAGTTCCGATGAGCAATTGTGTGGTGTATTGGTGAGATTCGAGATCTTTTGTGAGTTTGAGAAGAAACCCATGATTGAATTGGGTTGTTTGAGCAGGTAGCAGGTGATTGTTGGCTAGAAGAAAGAGGATGAACAGAGATTGAAGGTGATGAGCCATGGGTTGTGGTGGTGGTTGTATGTGGCGGGAGGTGGTGGTGGCGAGACGCGGCAGGAGGCAGTGGTCAAAATTTATTTTACTTTATGCAATAGGAACTCTTAGGTTAACTTAGGTGTTTTAAAAAGATGATAATACTCATAATACATATTTTATACATTTCACTTTTTAAAAGTTATAGAAGCTTATTTCATTTAAGATAAAAAAAATATAATACTTTTCATTTGATTTCTTCGACTATTAATAAGAATTCAGAGGTCAAGTTTCAATTAAAGTAATTAATTATTTTGACTGACTACTTTTACTTTTTACGTAAATTACAGGCAGAAAAAACGGTACGAACTAAAATAAACAGTGCAGTAAAAATTAATGCAAGAATATATATTTCCATAATCTCATCGTCTTTTATTTCACAATAACTCGGGATTTAATCCCATAGAGATAATAATTATTTCACCTGTAAATTTAAAGAATGCATTACCTATTGATGATCTTGAATCGGATAATTTAAAACAATATCTGAGCTATTAAATTAATATGTTAAACTTTTATATACTGGCATTTATAAAAAAAGTCAACGTACGTCCCGTTACGAAGAGCGGGTCGTTCCCCACTTGTTACTTTGTAAATGGCAAACACATCCCAATATCTGATTGCATAAAGATAATCAATTACCCTCTTTCTTAAATAAATATATAATTGTTTCTTTAATCAATCTTCAATCTCATTTAATTCAATGTCCCTTATGTATTTATGATATAACATTGTTTTCGGCATTTGAAAACCAACCAATGTTTTTATATTCTCCCAATTCAAAAATCTTGCTAAAATTTAGTTGAAAGAATGACTTAGATACTTATGTGACAATAGGGCTGTGCAAAAATACGGGTACCCGAAAATACCCGTTTAACCGAACCGAAAAAACCCGATAACCGAACCGTTATTTTGTGTATTTTTCAGTCTTCGGTCCTGGATATTTAACATTCTCGGGTATCGGGTCGGGACCCGATATTAAAACAAAAAACCGAACTTGCAAAGACCGAACCGGTAATTTATTAAAAAAAAAAGCCTGCATGCGATTGCGTGGCCTGGAGGCTGGGGAGGGCCCATGAAAGGAAAAAAACAAAATATTACATACGATCAAAATAACCTAGTATGCTGCCAACATTGACCGACACTTCAACCATCCAAGAGGAACCAAAATTGAAGAATCCTACAACAAGAAGGTTAGTATTATACAAGAAAATTAAGAAATCAACATTCTGGTGAGTGCCATACGTGCACAAACTTTGGTTTTATTATGCAATAAACTTGATTTGGCCATGATCATCTATCATCTTGCTTCTCTACATCTGTATTTTCAAATAAATTAAAAAATAATAATGAAAAATAAAAAATTAGTATATTATAAGTCAAGAGAATTGAAATACAAGAAAATTATTTAATATTTGTATTGTTGGACGTTAGTTTGTTAATGGTCACATCAGCAATGTTCAGACCCTTTATGTTCAAAATAACAAATTTAATTCATGCACAAGAATCTCGTATGCGTGACAGTCAGACCAACTTAGACCTACAAAAACATGCATTCAAATAGGGAATGTATATTTATGATGTTCTAGTGTGTTAAACTGTTAATGTGTAGATGTGTGTGTATAAAAGCAATTAATATTGAAAACTTATATCATATTTTCTTTTTAAGCATATTTCATTATGTAACTCTTCATGAAAATTGATAATTCTGTTTGTTTTTGTAGATGGAAGCAATTAATATTGAAAACTTGTCAAGTGATGATAATCAAGGAACAGAGAAAAGAAAAGCAGAAAGTGTTAAAAAACATACTCAAAAGAAGGCAAAAACCTTGGATCCAAACAAGAAGGGACGTTCTCGTGTTTGGGATGATTTCGATAAGTTAACAGATGATGATGGGGAAAAGAAGGCTAAATGCAAGCATTGCTTAAAGATTCTTGCTGCAGACCCGTCTAGAAATGGTACTTCTGCATTGAATCGGTACATTAATTCTTGTGAAAAGCACCCAGAGAAGTTGAAGGGTCAAAGCAACATTTTTTTAAAAAAGAATGATGATGTTGGAGGGGGGGCAAGTGGAGAAGTTAAAAGTTGGAAATTCTGTCCAAAGGCAAGCAGAAAAGCCATTGCGGAGATGATAATATTGGACGAACTCCCGTTCACTTCCGTAGAGCATGAGGGGTTTAAAAGACTTATGGAAACAATATCTCCCAATTTTAAGCTGCCTAGCAGGTTTACAGTTTCTAAGGATGTCGGGGAAATCTTTTTAGAGGAGAAGGGGAAGTTGAAGTCGTTTTTTGCTAATAATAAAGCAAGAGTTTGTTTAACAACTGATACGTGGACATCCGTTCAAAGAACAAACTACATGTGTGTCACAGCACACTTTCTTGATGACAATTGGGTATTGCATAAAAGAATTATTAATTTTAAGCCAATCTATAGTCATAAGGGAGAAGAGATTGGTAGGGTTTTGCTTCAATGTTTAAAAGAGTGGGATATCGATAATGTGCTAACGATTACTACAGACAATGCTTCCTCTAATGATACAGCTATATCCTTTCTCCAGAGTAGACTGAAAAACCAATTATCATCCGGGAGATATTTACACATCAGTGTATGGCCCATATTATTAATTTGATTGTCCAAGATGGACAAAGTGGGAAGGCCACCTGTATTGAGCGTATAAGAAATGCCATTCGGTATATTAGAATTTCCCCAAAGAGGTTAGAGTTGTTTAAAAGGTGTGCTAAGGCATCCAACATTGAAAGTAAAGCGTTATTATGTTTAGATTGCCCAACAAGATGGAACTCGACCTATGAGATGCTTACTAGGGCTGAAAAGTTTGAGAAAGCATTTGAAGAGTATGATTTGGAAGAGTCAAATTACAGGAATGACCTTGGTAGTGATGGTGTTCCGACTTCAACAGATTGGCATTATGCAAGACAATTAGCAAAGTCTATAGAAAAGTTTAAACAAATAACAGTAAGAGCTTCTTCTTCTACAAATGTAGTTGTGAATCTATTCTTCAAAGATATTATGGAGATTGATAAACATCTAAGAGATATGAAGGTTTCAAGTGATTTAACCAACAAAGTTACTGGTAGTCAGATGCAACACAAGTTTGAAAAGTATTGGCATCATGACTCAAATATGAACAAGTTACTTTACTTTGCAGCTATTTTGGATCCGAGACAGAAACTCCGTGTCATTAAATTTGGTTATACTATTCTATGCAACTCCGAGAAAAAAGATGACAAAGAGGACATTAATAAAAAGGTTGATGCAATTCTTAAAAATGTAAGTGTTGCTTTTGAGTTGTTGTTTCAGGAGTACAAAGCAATGTATGAAACAGAAATCTCAAATCAAACTTCTCAAAACGAAGAAAATGTTCAAGTCTTTTCAGAGGGAGATGATGATTTTTTTGCAAAATTCCAATCTAGCGGTGGTTTTACTTCATATACCAACAAATCTGAACTACAAAAGTACCTTGAAGATAAAGAGGAGGGGTGGTACCCATCTTTTGATATTTTGCAATGGTGGAAATCATCTTCTTCAAGATATCCAATCTTGTCAAAAATGGCTAAAGGTTTGATTAGATTTTAACTTTATTATATTGTGTATAGTATTAGTATCTTATATTGTTTTTTACTATATTGGTAGATATATTTGCTATTCCAGTTTCTAGCGTTGCTTCTGAATCAGCTTTCAGTACGGGCGGAAGAGTTATCGACGCATATAGAAGTTCTTTGTCTGCTTCAGTCGTTGAAGCATTGATATGCACACAAGATTGGATTAAAAAGTCAAGGAAAGATATAACTAGCACGGAAGACTTGACAAGCTTTGATGATATTGGAAAAGGTAAGTCAACATACATTCAACTATGTATTTCTCCATGATGTTATGCTAAATGATTTTTTACTTACTTTTGTAGAAATTTCAGAGAAGCTTGAACCAAATCACACGAATCAGGAGGTTGAATAGCTTTTGTTTAAGGAAGAAACCTTGATTTTGAATTAGTGTTTGCTCAACTACTTATTTCGTTCATTGGATCGGGTTCAAATGTTCAATTTTTTTCCTGTTTTTATTGTGTTTTTGACATATGGGTTTTGTTTTCTTGATTAAGATTTATTCAGGTATCTTCAGATTATTAAATGTTTTTTTATGCATATAAACAAGTACTGACCTAGTAAAGAGGTTCCATTAATTCATCCACTACTGATACATATTCTTCTCCTTCTAATCTAGGTTGCCTTAGTCCTATGTCTGTCAAACTAAATTTAAGAGAAAAACAGGACTTTGTTCCTCAATATATGATAATTTCAATCAATTAAAGACTTAAATGAGTTTTTGTATACTTATATACTTACAAAGGGGATTTTCTAGTAGCTGCACGATGTGGAAGAAGCAAGCATCGTATTGGAGCTGATCGGAGGAGGAGTCTGATGGTCGGAGATGATCTAATCGGAGTGGAGCTAATCGAAGGAGAAGGTGGAGCTGAGGTGCTGTTCGGAGTGCGGGAGACGGGAGTGGAGCTTCATCCTTCAGCTATTTGGAATTGGAAATTGAAATGATTCAAGAAGTGATCGGTTTTAGGGTTTTTCATATACCCGAATATACCCGATGAGGAGGTGACCGAACCCGGTTACTTATTAATTAGTCGGTCTTCGGTCCTCTTTTTTAATAATTCCCGGTTTCGGGTCGGGTCGGGTAATATCAAATTCGGGTCGGTCTCACCGATAAGCTCAGCCCTATGTGACAATGTGTCAACAAATTGATTCACAACCCTATTTGTATTTTCAAACTTTTACATTTACTACATGTGTTGTTAGGTATATTCTTATTTTGCGCTCAAATAGTTAAATGTCTCATTCTTAAAGCAAGATCTTATGTGATCCATAATCTTATAAGATGGTAATTATATTTTCACAAGACTTTCATTAATTACCTTTTTACCCTAAATTTTATTAGATATGTATCATCAATTTCTGTCTCCATCTGTTTTGGGTCAGTGCTTATTATCTTCTTATACATATACTTAACTTTTGATAGGTCTTTTGGTCAAATGAATATTTTTTGTTTATTAAATTTAAATTATTTATTTCATGCTAATTTTGATCCTAATTTGTACTCACCAGATATCCTAAATGGACTTAAAATATCTGTTTGTATAATCATAAATTAGTACTTAAAGTTGTTTAAGTTATGTTATCAAGAAATATTGATCAAAAAATGGTTTGTGTAATAAACCAGACTACAAGTCATTTCACTCATACGTTGCATTGTCTAGGGTTAAAAGTAGAGATGAACTTAATTTATTGATTCTTGATAAAGATGTACAACTTACAAACAAACATCAACTATTGTGTACAAAGAAGTGTTTACAAAATTGTAAATTTTAATTGTCTTCTTTTTTATGATTCTTAAATATTCTCTTCATTTGCCTATCTTAATTTTCTAATGTTTGAATAGTAATTTTTTTATACAGGCCCGTGTAGTACACGGGTTAATAGGCTAGTAAAGATATAAAAGAACATTAAAACGGTTGTCACTTCAGTATAAAACCCTAAAATATACTTACCGTAAATATGACTATCACACCAACAAAAGAGAAAGGGTCGTGCTTAGTTCCATAAAATTTAATATGAAGAAACACAAACATAATGCCAGCGAATAAAACAGAAAAAAAGTAATTTATGGTTTATTTAAATAATATTATTGTTCATTTGTTAGCATTCTATATTAAAAAGAAGTTAAAAATGACCCAAAAATCATGAGTATTGAAACATAAACCAAAAATCGACGGCAATGGTTGTCAGTCCGTCCTAAAACTACTGAATCATTGCAAAATTATACGACACTTCCAAAGAATATAAAAGCAAGCATAATCACGTGATACTAAAAAATCATATAATTAAAATAATAAAAAAGGTTCTGTATTCGCAGCATAAAATATAAATAAATACGAACATAGGGTTGACAAATAAAACGGACAAAACATTGTTTAATTATTATTATTTAATTACTGTCATTATTATTAGTTAGTTAAAGTAGTTAAAGGAAAAAATAAGGGTTGTGTTATTCACACCCACCCCACACCCCGTATATGCCTCGTGTATAGACCTATACGCATCGTATAAGTCATATACGCGACTCTATAAGTGACCAATCATTGGATGTCAGTGCCAATGATTGGGGACCTATACGAGTAATATAGACCTATACGATGGGCTATACGCCACGTATAGATCTATACGAAGCATATAAGGTCGGTGAGGATGTTGAATTAAAAAAAGATGAGCGTGTAAATAACCAGTCTAAAAAATAATAAAAACTTGCTGTGGACAAACTGGTGACACTCAGTTCTGAAGCTGAGTTCTGACTAGCAAAGCCCACATTTACATTAGTCTTTTATTAGTCTTTTACTCTCTTCTATTAAAACGTATATATATTTATGCAATTATTATTTTTATTTAATTCCTTATAATTTTTTTTGTGTATATATATATATATATATATATACACAACTAGGTTAGTTCCCGTGTGTTATACGGATTAAATAAAGAAATATAACGAATAATTATCAATAAAAGTTTAGAAAATATAAGATGATTTTTAATATAAAATACGATTATAATTTCGTACGATTTAATATATTAAGTATTAAAATAATAGTACTATTTTTTAAACACTACTTTTTTTATAGTTTGTTTTTCTTTAAACATTGTGTTTCAAATAATTGTTTTTGAAAATTTTATAATTTATAATAATTTTCTTATAAAAGTGTGTTTTTAATATTAATATATTTTAATGTATCAAAAAATCTTTTTTATTTTAAAATTGTATAAAAAATATATTTAATATTTAATATTAGATGTATTTAATAGGTGAGAGACTAGGGAAATGAAGGTTGAGATATTTTATAAACATGTCATGTGACACTAAAACCTTTATTTATTAGTATAGGTAGATTAGTTTGAAATTTTCTATTAACCCCCTCATTACATATGTAATGAATTAATTTAAAATTGTCAAATTAGCCCCTCATGATCCATGTATTATTTTAAAACATCTATAGTTTGCACTCATATTTTCAGAGTTCACAAAGCTATTTAAACATAATTTTCTTTTCTCATTTTTAACCTAAAACATATGACATGAATTTATGGATTTTACTGGATCTCAATAAATTAACACGTTATTAGTTTTGAACCTGACATCTGCAAATCAAAGTTCTTTTATTTGAAACATTTATTTTATTTTGAACATTTATATAAACAAAGACACATGTCATGTTAACAAAACTCCCCAAATCAAAATTAATGAAAAGCTTATGGCAAGACAAACAATACAAATACTAAATACTTTTAAATGTGTTAATGTGAGCACAACACAACACAACACAACGTAACATTTGTTACTCTGACATAACCCTCTAAAATGTCAAAACCCCCTTGCAAACCCAAGTCATAACATACACATGTGCAAAAAGCCTAAGATAAAAAAGTAATGTCACAAAATTTTATTCTTCGAAAATAAAAAAGGTTTTATGTTTCACCTTTTATAACTAGGGCTGTTTAAAAAGATCGCGGCTCGCTCGAAAAAATTCGACTAGAAAAAAGCTCGTTTAAAACGAGCCGAGCCCGAGCCTGGGTTGGCTCGACTCGAGCTTGGCTCATGGCTCGGCTTGATTTATAATACATACATATATATATATATTGAATTATACACACACATAGATTATATTAAATATTAAATATTTGAATTTTATATTTTTTGTTTAAAATAGCATACCATATATTTTTTTTAAAAAGGTTTTATACAAAAAATAAAATAATGATTTTTAATGTAATCATATTATTAACCAAGTTTAATAAAATTATTAATATTTAATTGGTGAGAGGATGAAAAAAATCAAAATTTAATTAAAATATGATATGCAAATTTTTATTAAGAGAGAAAGGTGGAAAAATTGACGTGCATATATATTATATTAAAAATATATGTGTAAAGTAGAGGAAGATAAAAAAAACGAGTCAGCTCGTTAGCTGCCTCGTGGCTCGAGGTTTTTTATGAGATCGAGTTCGAGCTCTAATTTTTGGCTCAAAAGAAATTTTGGCTCGGCTCGGGCTTGGTTCGAAAATCCACGAGTCGAGCTTGGTTCGGCTCGATTACAGCACTATTTATTACATAAAAGGTATCGTAGTTATAACAAAACGTTATAATAATTGCTTGAAATATACTTTTGTTAGAATATTATTATTGTTTATCTTAATTATTATACATAATAATATATTATAATACATGTCAATATATCAATGCATTTGATTTATTTAAATTTACTTTTTATTAGGCTATGTGTTATCATCAAGTCTCCATCACTCTACGTAGGTGTCACATAATCAACCAACACCATCACCTCTCTTATCACTCTACGTCATCATCACATGTGTTATCATCACTTTCTCATCAAGCACACATCACCTCTCATTTTTTCCATTTATTTTCCCCCTACTTCTCTGTCACACCCCGAGCCGGCGGGAACGGATCGGGTTTTCCCGTCGGGCGGAAGGTTCCCGGGGCGCGATATCTTTGAGTGATAATCAATTGATCAGATTGTTTACATAGCACATGAAATATAAATGAGAAATGCTAATCATGACATGAAATAGAATTACAAAGTTAAATTACATTGTACATCATAATTTAACTAAGTAAATCTAATCAAAAAGAATCAATGAGTTTATATCTTGAACTGTACAAGATATACAAAAGTGATTCACTGTTTTGTCATATTAAAAGTATGCAGTCAAAAGTAAGCTAGGTCTTCTAAGAGTCCACTAGCTTAACACTTGCACAATTGTATCTACACCTGTCCGTCACCTGAGAAAAACATGCATTTAAACAAAGTCAACACTAGGTTGGTGAGTTCATAAGTAAGTAAATTGAAAACCATTGAATTGATCATGCACACATCCACAATGTCATAGTTGTTGCTTGTAATACTTGTTTCATCTGTACCACCCAATGGCCTCTCCTTAGTTATATGTACAAGTAGTGTATCACCTAATCAAGTATGCTTATATATAGGGAATCCTGAAAGGGTCAAGCCCAGACGCTATCCCACCACATACTCAGTCAAGTTCCACACCACTTGCGATACAACTAAAGATATCCATTTCCCCGCTTATTCATCGCACTTGAGATGTATTCAGTTATTGTATTGATGATAGAATAATATATTGTATGGGGTTTAATTATCAAACCGAAGTATTGATAACCCTCGATGTCATAAGGAATTTTAGATTAATATAATCTTGTCCTTGTATTATTCTATACTTGAGGTGGGTTAACTGATGATACTCTATTAAATATTAAGAGTGTGAGTTAACCCCTTGCAACTTGTTCTTGAACCATAGTGCATAGAGCCTAAAAGGAATCCATTGAAATCCTCACATAATCAGATTTCAATGCATCCGATTTATCTCTACCACTTTGCATGTCTATTGTCCTCAACGAAATCTATTACTAGTAGTGTCACATGAGAGCAGATCACCTTCTCAACCTACTAGTCAATAGGGTTCTCGCTGGATTAATTACTTATCACTGTAGATTAATATCACCATGTGTCGCTTACCAGAACCTGACTTGAGGTCGCCCTGTCACCGGTCATACGTTACCGGCCATTGAATTGTTACGATCAACATACTAGCCCTACAAGCTAAAGGTTTGTCAAACCTATGGTACCACTATGCTATCGTCGGTTTAGTTACGTCAAACTAACTGGTCAGCGAATTAAAGGGACTTACATGATCAACTTGAACAATTTGGCACATGATTGGAGTGATATAATGCAAACATGTCAAATGTAATTAATTGTAATTGTATTCACTTGTACACTTGTTCTCATTGTCATATGTTCTCCGTGATATTAACAAAGTTAAATAAGAACTAGTCTTGTTAGATTATGTTAATTAATTGAGTGAATGATGTTGTTATCATGAAATTATGTTATCATGATTATCATTCCATGCTACTTGTTCTTCTTGTAATATGTGTTGAATTATAAAGTTAAGTGTTATAAGAACTAGTCTTATTACACTCACTTAATTCTTGTATCGAATGATGTAATAAAGATATATTATCTTTATATCATTCTTAAGTTCAACAAGCATGCATACAATGATTTATGATAATAAGCAATTTAATATCAAATAATCAAAGTATTAGCAATATGTAAGCAAAAATTTTAAATAAATAAAAGTAAAGCATGTTTCTCAGCCCCGAGAGTTTAAAATCAGTAAAGATTAAGGAAAAGGGGGCATATGAACTCACCTTGTAGTAGTGGGGTTTGACTTGACCTAAATGAGAATGCACGCGCTCTTGTTTGAATTTGTTGTGTTCACGATCCTGTATTGATTTCATGTTGTTGTAACTTGTAAGTATAAGTTCATAGGGCTTTGTATGTGCATGTGTAAGTGTTAGCCCTAAAGTTGGCTTCCACGCGTAAGACTTGGTCATGATCACCGTTCGGTCCCTTATATAGGTTTTAAGTTAATAACATTATAAGATCTTATTTTGCAACTTTGAACTTGATTCATTCTTGAACTTGTACACTTTGATCTTATGAAATGTGTTAAAACCAGGTGGCTTGAAATGAAGTGTGGACCGAACCATGTGACCAAGTCTAAGGTTGGGCCCCTAGGTAACAAGTTGGGCCCTAGGCCCAAACCTACGGGCCTTGGACTGTTCTTGAACAACTGAGAGTGTTAGGCCATATTAGGACATGTGAATCAATGATATACGCTGCGGAAATACGAAGGCCCGGTCAAATACTACAAGGCCTAGTGAATAGGTGGCTTTGTGGGCCTCCATTGGGCCACGAAAGGAAACCGTTGGGCCCGAGGTGGGCCCAGGCAAGGTTTGTTGGGCCAAAGGTTAATATGAACAATAGAAACCATAATTGGGCTAGAAATAGGCTGTTGTCCAAGTCGTTTGCAAAGTGGCCTCAAGGTTAGGACATGGGCTAAAGAGTAGGCCTTGGATCAAGTTTTGTGGGCCATGGGCTTAATTTGCTGGGCCCCATGGATTTTCATCCAGGACCGAAGCATAATATGTATTGGGCCAAGCTGGGCCTGGCTCAGTTGTGACATCCACCATTTAGCAGGTTTTAACTTTAACCCATAAACTTTTATTTTGTGTGCTATAAATGTTATTTGGTTATAACACGTGTTACACTCCTAAACTGGTTGAAACGAAATTTAATCAGAATTGATTAAATAGAAGTAGGACTCGTAATTAGCCGGAAAGTTAAAACTGGTTAAAAACACTAGCAGAATTTAATAAGATGACTGCAACGCAAATCCGATTAAATCATTGTCTCATTTAAATTTAAATTATTTTTAATGGCATTCTTGTAAATTATATAAAAGAAAAATATATGTATAATAATAATACTAATAAACTAATTTTCATATTAATTTACAGCTAATATGCAACGGACAAAATCATTTAATTATTTGCTATATCAAACAATAATGATATTGTAGTCAACTCAAATTTAAAAAAAAAAAATCAACTCAATCGGAAGTTAATGGTTTCAAAATTTTAAACGCACGTGGGATTTACGTGATCTAAATTACGTGAGATGTGGATACGCCTTAGTAGGCATTTATCTCCTGGCAACTAATAAACCGAATTGTGAGGGATCTCCAATCCGTAAATTCAGATTTTGAAGTTATATATTCTTCTTGAGTTCAACTTCTTCGGCTATTGTGAACCGTGATAGAAGCTTCCGTCCCCTGTTTTGGTTTCTTTTCAAGCGATCACGAAATCACAGACTGCCACGATTGCTACGCCGGAGATCATCTATTGTTTCGGTTGATCATCACGTCACTTTTCTCTACCGCCAGGAATCTATCTCAATCCACAAGCGTATCGCGAACGAAGGTATAATCACGTGTCGAGTATGTTCCTTTCCTTATAATATCAATGAAAACGTAAACGAAATTTAGAAAATAAAAGACTAAATAATGAAAGCGGGTTACAAGTTATAAACTGGGATGACCGTGATATTGCAGGTGTGTGTTTGGGAGAGTTGTGCGGGTATGTTGTAGGGACGAATAATGTATGCATATGTAGGTAAAAATAGGTATTTTGTTTGCAACTGTATATATGTATGCGTAAGTTACAGAAAGGGATGATAATACATATATATAACATATATATATATACATATATATATTATGTTAGAAATCATGATATGATGAAACAGAATGCGTATGCATGGGTTGAAAGGTGTAGATATGTAAGTATATAAACCATGTTGCATGTGTTTGTGAGAGTGTGTATATATATACACAAGAGTATATATATATATTTGAATGGTGGAGACAAAATGGTTAAATAGAAACGTGCAGGGATACACATAGGTTTGTGTGTACAGATGGCTATATTCATATGTAAAAGGAGAATCATTGGGATTAGATGAGCAGACGTGGAGGACTAGTGACCATGACTGTATTGGTGTGTAGTGAAATTAGGATGGAACAGTTCAATGGAGTGTAAGGAGATATGGTTACATTGAGGTGTGTGAGCATACAGTAGATACATGAGTTAGATGACAAATGGGTATGGGTACTTGTAATTGTAAAATGAAATTAGAGGTGCATAATTATTTACATATAGACTTAGGGTATTAAGGTTAAAAGTATGAGTATGAGTATGATATGAACCTGATATGAACATACTTAACTAAACTTAATTTAACAAGTTAATTAGAACATGGTTTATTTATTTTTATTTAATTGAAACCTGGGGATTAAATACAAATTAATAATAATAATTATAATTATAATTATAATAATAAAGATCGAAACCAAAAATTTGGTATATTGTACGGCAATTGAGAAAACACATTTACACATATATATATCTACATATTATATGTACGTATATATATATTGCAATTAACATTAAAAATTAAGTTAAATTATTTTACATACAAACGACTAAAAGAGCACTATTCTGATTTTATGCGTTTAATTAAATTATATAGGGTCTGGGTAGTAATCTTCTGTTGCAACTATTGATCTAAGAAGAACTAAGGCATTCACCAAACTCAAGGTGAGTACATAGCCCCATTTTTATTTTTACTATTTTACTCAGGGGTGGAAAGTATGTCAACTGTTTTTCGTGTGCTGAACTATGTTTGAACTATTTTAGTACATGATTTGTTTGTTTATTTAGCACTTGTATAATTTATGTGAATTATGTGAGTTTGTTCTATTGTTAAGTCCCCATGACTCTTTTGTACACAATTATTTAACTCTGGGTTGGAGCCGGTGGGTAGGTATTAAATAGATCTATTTGGGATTGACAAACCCCACTCATTCTTGTTGGACTTGCTAGCTACAGTCGGCATACGCCACGGTACATGCACTTGAGTGAATATACCCCATGTTCTATGTTCATATTTTTATGATGTCAATTGTTGGCATTGACCGGGGCATTGGTCATTAGGCTTGATTGTGGGCTCATTATAATTGCATTATTTACTTGTGTTATTATTCAAACATAAATCATGTATATTTGAACTTACAGCACAACTATGGTTATTTTAAACCTATGTGCTCACTCAACTATTTTAGTTGACACTTGTTTTCGACGTACTTTTCAGGTAACAATTAAAGATTGCATGAAGAACTAGAGTTGCTTATGGACTTGCATGAGACCGCATTTCTACTTTGTTTAGACATTATTTTATTTGCTAATTGGGTTTATTGTTTCAGATTATATTTATGGTATTGTTGGTTTTGAGTCGGATTATTTTGTTGGGTTCGTATTAGACATTTTGTGTTGACGCATGTCGCGACACATTTTAGTGAAATTGCATTTTTAGTATTTCTCTTACATCCGTGTGTTGTGATATGCGATCAGTCACGCTCCTGCGATTCCGCCTTTGGCGGGGGTGTGACATCAGTTGGGCTGAACTCGAGTGTGGGCCAGATTAGTCTCATGGGCCGGTTCATGTGGACTAACTAGATGGTCAAAGGAGTGGGCCACAAGCCACTGTTGGGCCTGGCCAACACTATTGGGCCGACTGAGTGGTTGTCCATGTCCTGGCCGATTGAAGGTTCTATTGGTCGAATGTGGCTGTTCCGATTGAGGCAAAGTGGCGAAAGAGGAGATGGCCGAATAGGTGTGTCCCGAATGTAAGATGGCTCGAATGAGATGCATGGTCGAATGAGTGGAAATTGGCGAATGGGACTAGGATGAATGTGTGACGAATGAGATGATGATGGTCGAATGGTGCATGGATGGTTGGCGAATGGGGAGGGGTCCGAATGAGGGTAGCCTTGGCGTATGAGAGGTTCATTCGGCGCATGAGCCTCCTTCGGCCATGGCTCATTCGTGGAGCTGTGAGCAGGCCATGGTTCGAACTCCACTGTCTAGGTCAAGGTTCCAGGTGATCTTAGGAAGGGGGTAGGCTACTGAAGTCTCTTGGTGGTCGTGGTTTACATTCTTGTATAATGAAAACCGGATTAGGGTTTAAGAGGTAGAAGAAGGGTGAAAACCCTAAAACTCGTGATCTTTGACCGCGATTTTTACCTCGATTCCGTGACCTTTAGAGCCGATTCTTTGTACTTTTGTGTAGAGAATGATGAAAGCTTCAAGTAGGTTCAAGAATGGTGTGATTTGGTGGAGAAATGAAGAAGTTATGGAAGAAAGAAGGTGAGAAATGGGGAGGGTTTCTTCAAATCCGGAAATGGGTGTTTGTGTGAAGGAGATGAAGTGGAAAAATAAGAAATGGGGCTCATTTGTGGTATTTATACCACAAGTGAGTTCGGGTTCATTTTTGTTGTTCGGTTCGCGTTTTCGTTACGTTTCCGGAACGTAACGCGCGTATTTATGGACTAATAATTAATGTAACATCACGTAAATTTTATAGTAATTTGAAATTTTATCATCGTTTATAAACGATAAAATTGTTGTTATCATTTTAATACTTATAATAAACATTATATATATATATATATATAAATATACATACATTTTTTTATATATATTGGGTTATAAAATAATTTTTTTAAAACAATAAACATTAATATTATTATTAGAATGTGTAAATATTTTATTTATATAAATATTGAGAAATTCTTTGATAAATTATATTAATTATATTCTAAAAGGTAAGCTTAAACATTTTTTTTATATAAACCTTTAATCAAAATAAAAATTTTAAATAATAATTTTAAAATAAAATTTGAAATTTATTTAAAAAAAAAAAAAATGATTTTTATAAAATCTTTTAATAAAACTGTCAAGGACCAAAACTGCCAACTAATGAAATTAATAATAAAAAAGAAAACAAGGAGGGACTGGTTCTGCCATATCCTCAAACTCCTACCCATCTTCCTCACCCATATACCAAATGGATACCCATTACCCATCCACATAACCCGTTCGGTTATAACTCAAAATTTACGGATAAAACTCAACAAAATTTGAAATTTAAACTATCCCGAACACCATGGAGTCGATATCTAGCTGTAAATCATCGTTTGAAAGTCAAATCTTCACGAATTAATCTCCTAAATAATCGTACTTGATCGCGAACTAGAGGTTCTATATAACCGGTCATAATAATCAAATTAACTCGACCTCTTAGTTCAATTACCCTCTACGAATCGATCTGGGTACACAAGACCAACCAGAAATCAACAAAAGTCGCGAATCAAACAACAACACCTCACGGTCGATCGAGTTCTAACCCACAAGTCGAAGTCCAGCAAATCGAACACAAAGGTTAGTGTTTTATATACCATTATCTTCGGTTTTTAGTAGAGAATAAAAGCCCTATGATTGTAAAATCAATCGGATTCTGGTTTGAACGAATTTGAGGGAACTAAGAACTAGGGCTCATTATGTATAAACTGAATCTGGAAACCATTTGAAGCTGATGTTAAAAGAATTATAAACGGATGGTTATCGCGGCTGCGGCCTTAGATCGACTGGTAAACGCGTATGATTCCGGAGTAAAGGTCGCGGGTTCGAACCGGGTTCCGGCCGGTTTTGGGATGTTTTTGACATATATTTTTATAACTTTTTAATAATTAATCATTTTCAAAATCTGATTTCACCTAATTTTTTATAAACTTAAAAACTACTAATTTAATAAAGAAAATACATATATTATTCAGTTTAATTAATTTATTTTAAATTAATTATAAACTTATTTCTTTAATTAAATATATAAAAAGTTATATTTAGTTTATATATTATTTAATTAATTACTAATTCCTTGAAAATATATAATTAGTGTAATTATTTTAGTTAATATTATTATAAATTAATATTTTATTATGGTTATCATAGTTAATATTATTATTAATTATTATTACCATTATTAAAGAAATTAATATTACTAGCATTATTAATAGTATTATTGTTATTATGACTAGTACTATTATGATCATAGTTATTAACAAAATTATTATTATTATTATTATTATTGTTATTATTAATACAAATATTATTATTATTATTATTATTATTATTATTGTTATTATTATTAATACAAATATTATTATTATTATTATTATTATTATTATTATTATTAGTATTACAATTATTATTGGTATTATTAATACAAATAGCATTTATCATTATTATTGTTATTATTATTAATACAAATATTATTATTTTTACTATTATAATTATTATTGATATTATTAATACTAATAGCATTATTATTATTATTATTATTATTATTATTATTATTATTAATATTATTATCATTATTATTATTATTAGTATTATCAACTTTACAAATACTATCATTAGTAATATAATTATTATTATTATTATCAATGATATTGATAATATTAATATAATAGAATTACTATTACTTTTGAACATATACAAATATTATAAACTTTAAACAATAACACGACTTGTAAACAATTTTTATTAAATTTTATTTAACGATTTAGTTATAAACATAAGGAACACAAATACATTATGGAATTTCATGCAAAGTTATAATTACATTAGTTGCGTGCGATTGAATTATAGGTTAAGCTAAATCGAGTTGGATATTATTGGACTATATAATTGTCATTTAATTGCAACGCTTAGCTCATCAATCAAGGTGAGTCTTCATAGCCCCTTTTTTATGTTTTTATTATTTGGGGTGAAACATGTTATCACAATTTTTAAACTATTTTGTGCAACTAGTTTATGACATTATACATATTGAACATTAGTTAACATTTAGCATTGATCACCTCTAGTGACTATGATAGATCTATTGACCGACCATTCCACTGTGTTTGATTTACCCTTCGGGGGAAGCCCGCAGTGATAGTTACTAGTTCAAGCATTGCGATGCTTACCATGGTCAAACATTATTCTGTTAACATTAGTTGATCTGCTTCATTTACTAATTCAATATTGTATGTTCATATTGCTTGGTTACACATATTATTTATAACATTTATCAACATTTTATTTAACTATTTTGGTGTGTGTGCTTAAACCTGTGAAGCTCACCAACTTTATAGTTGACCCTTTTTATTTAAACATGTTTCAGGTGGAACTGCAAACTATACTTGACTGATTATCATATTAGAGCTTGGACATAGTTATTTAATTAGACTTGTTGATTTGAAACTTTGGTATTGATGTTGGATGTAAGTATTATACAAATTAGAAACCTTGTGCTATTGAACAATCTACACTTCGTGTACGCTCCGATGATTCCGCCATTGGTCGGGGTGTTACAATTAAACAGTTTTAATTATTCAATTTTGATGAGTTTCAAAATTGTAAAACATTATTTATTTTGTTTTATTAATTTAAAGTCGTTCGTGTCGAGTTTTCGTTTCGTTTCGTCAGAACGCGTCACCTTCGCGCGTATTCGTTCGAATCGTCACCCGAACAAACACGACGATGGTTTTGCTTTCTGACTTTTGTTTTCTACTTTTCAGTCATTATTTCAGAACTTTAACTCACAGATATGTTTGTGTGAATCGTCACTCACGCAAACACACTGTCAGTTCGTTATTCTGAAATAACACCGCATTTGTGTTTGAATTGTGTTTCCTCACTGTCGGACTCAACTAAACATTCTGTTTTCACATTGTTCTTGTACTGATTCGTCGGCCATCTGATTCCTGTCATCTGTGGACATCAGATCGCAACCGATTTGCTTTCGTTGTTTACTTGAACACTGTTGTTTCCTGTGATTCGTTGTGTTAACTGTACTTAAGTTTTCACTTAAATACACACAACTATTGTTTCAATTGTATGTTGTACTTACTGTATTTAAGTTTACACAAAAATACGTACAACTATGTATTGTATTTTGAAATCTGATAATACAATTACTGTTCATGAACATGTATTTACACATAGTATAAAGTGAAAGTACACATACCGTACGGACTTGCCGGACGATCTGGTACTTGCTGTTACATTCTCCTTCACGCCGTGATGGTCTTCACGGGTTTGCCACCACATGATGGTCACGCCCCTATGTATAGTGGCGATGTGGGTGATGAGGGCGTGATGGAGGGTAGTCAAGCCCTCCTCACGTCTCATAACACATAGCCTTATAGCAAGAAGAACTATATAACTTATTAATTGTAATATTTTAATTATTCAACCTAAATGCATACATCTAACCTAGTTTTATTTTATAACATAAAAATACATAAATTGAAACATATCCATGCACGAGAAAAGAATCAAAATTAAATCGACCAATGACCACAGATCCTTTCCAACAAAACACCATTTCATTAGTACATGAATTGAGTAAATTTCAATTGCCAACGATTATCTCTTTAACTTTATTATAAAATATATTATGTTTGAATTTGTTAAAGTTAAAACATATTGCTGAGACAATATTATAAATCTTATTATTGGGTTTCTTTAAGTGGGCTAAATGTACACCATAAAATAGATGTTTTAGCAATGTTTTCACCGGATTTAATAACCAGATAACATAATAAATATATAAGATATTCCAAAAAAAACAATACACGTTTAAACAAATATAATTGATGTTTAAACTAACATAATAATGTTAAAAAAATATAGGATTTGGTTATAATATTTCATTCTTTGAATTTTAGTTAAAAAAAAACGAAAAACCAATACGACGGTTTTCTTGAAGCCAATTCGCATGCTCACTTTGGGCCGACTGACCCTCCGGTTCCCGGTCCGACCGGCCGTCCTGGTTCTGAAAACACTGTGTTTGAGCTTCAAATTATTAAAAGAAAAAAAGTAACTGTCATTTAAAAATTAAAGATATATTCAGATAAATATGTCAAGTTGTCAATGGTTAACACGTAATAATTTAGTAGTGTCAACATGCGGACGTGAAATTTCCGTGAAATTTTCATAAACTATGTAACAATGGCAGTAGTAATGATGATAAATCTTATCCAACTACAACACTAGGTTTCAAACACTAACTGAATATGGAGGAACCACGTGAACTTCTGGGTGAACGCTAACCGAAGAGGGAGGAACCACGTGAACTTCTGGGTGGGTTTTAGCCCTAATTTTCAAACACCCACATTTGGAGTAAATTATTGAATAAGATACGATAATACGCGAGTAGTGAGTTTTATGTTTAAAAATAACAAAAGATCAAAATACCTAGAATACCCATCACATGTTTTGCACATGACTAGATTTAACTAGTAAATCTAACCAGGGTTAATGTAAAGGTTGAAAGTTGAAACAATTTCAATACTTAAAGGTTGTTTAGCGTAATTAATATACTTAAAGGTTCATATTTGTTATTTACTACAAACATAAAGGTTCAATTATGTAATTTTGTCTATAATCTTTAATCACAAGTGAGTCCAAGCCCTATGACTAACGGGCTAATATATTAATTATATGGGCCCATACACTCCAACACACTCTAAAACCTAATTCGAAGCTGTATATCAATTATCAAACTAGTGGGTTCTTGCTATGATTGCGAATATCATAAGAAAGACATTAAATCGTTTATCAAAATAACGATATAAAAGAACATTAAAACGGTTGTCACTTCAGTATAAAACCCTAAAATATACTTGTCGTAAATATGACTATCACACCAACAAAAGAGAAAGGGTCGTGCTTAGTTCCATAAAATTTAATATGAAGAAACACAAACATAATGCCAGCGAATAAAACAGAAAAAAAGTAATCTATGGTTTATTTAAATAATATTATTGTTCATTTGTTAGCATTCTATATTAAAAAGAAGTTAAAAATGACCCAAAAATCATGAGTATTGAAACATAAACCAAAAATCGGCGGCAATGGTTGTCAGTCCGTCCTAAAACTACTGAATCATTGCCAAATTATACGACACTCCCAAAGAATATAAAAGCAAGCATAAGCACGTGATACTAAAAAATCATATAATTAAAATAATAAAAAAGGTTTTGTATTCGCAGTATAAAATATAAATAAATACGAACATAGGGTTGACAAATAAAACGGACAAAACATTGTTTAATTATTATTATTTAATTACTATCATTATTATTAGTTAGTTAAAGTAGTTAAAGGAAAAAATAAGGGTTGTGTTATTCACACCCACCCCACACCCCGTATATGCCTCGTGTATAGACCTATACGCATCGTATAAGTCATATACGCGACTCTATAAGTGACCAATCATTGGATGTCAGTGCCAATGATTGGGGACCTATACGAGTAATATAGACCTATACGATGGGCTATACGCCACGTATAGATCTATACGAAGCATATAAGGTCGGTGAGGGTGTTGAATTAAAAAAAGATGAGCGTGTAAATAACCAGTCTAAAAAATAATAAAAACTTGCTGTGGACAAACTGGTGACACTCAGTTCTGAAGCTGAGTTCTGACTAGCAAAGCCCACATTTACATTAGTCTTTTATTAGTCTTTTACTCTCTTCTATTAAAACGTATATATATTTATGCAATTATTATTTTTATTTAATTCCTTATAATTTTTTTTGTGTATATATATATATATATATATATATATATACACAACTAGGTTAGTTCCCGTGTGTTATACGGATTAAATAAAGAAATATAACGAATAATTATCAATAAAAGTTTAGAAAATATAAGATGATTTTTAATATAAAATACGATTATAATTTCGTACGATTTAATATATTAAGTATTAAAATAATAGTACTATTTTTTAAACACTACTTTTTTTATAGTTTGTTTTTCTTTAAACATTGTGTTTCAAATAATTGTTTTTGAAAATTTTATAATTTATAATAATTTCTTATAAAAGTGTGTTTTTAATATTAATATATTTTAATGTATCAAAAAATCTTTTTTATTTTAAAATTGTATAAAAAATATATTTAATATTTAATATTAGATGTATTTAATAGGTGAGAGACTAGGGAAATGAAGGTTGAGATATTTTATAAACATGTCATGTGACACTAAAACCTTTATTTATTAGTATAGGTAGATTAGTTTGAAATTTTCTATTAACCCCCTCATTACATATGTAATGAATTAATTTAAAATTGTCAAATTAGCCCCTCATGATCCATGTATTATTTTAAAACATCTATAGTTTGCACTCATATTTTCAGAGTTCACAAAGCTATTTAAACATAATTTTCTTTTCTCATTTTTAACCTAAAACATATGACATGAATTTATGGATTTTACTGGATCTCAATAAATTAACACGTTATTAGTTTTGAACCTGACATCTGCAAATCAAAGTTCTTTTATTTGAAACATTTATTTTATTTTGAACATTTATATAAACAAAGACACATGTCATGTTAACAAAACTCCCCAAATCAAAATTAATGAAAAGCTTATGGCAAGACAAACAATACAAATACTAAATACTTTTAAATGTGTTAATGTGAGCACAACACAACACAACACAACGTAACATTTGTTACTCTGACATAACCCTCTAAAATGTCAAAACCCCCTTGCAAACCCAAGTCATAACATACACATGTGCAAAAAGCCTAAGATAAAAAAGTAATGTCACAAAATTTTATTCTTCGAAAATAAAAAAAGGTTTTATGTTTCACCTTTTATAACTAGGGCTGTTTAAAAAGATCGCGGCTCGCTCGAAAAAATTCGACTAGAAAAAAGCTCGTTTAAAACGAGCCGAGCCCGAGCCTGGGTTGGCTCGACTCGAGCTTGGCTCATGGCTCGGCTTGATTTATAATACATACATATATATATATATTGAATTATACACACACATAGATTATATTAAATATTAAATATTTGAATTTTATATTTTTTGTTTAAAATAGCATACCATATATTTTTTTTAAAAAGGTTTTATACAAAAAATAAAATAATGATTTTTAATGTAATCATATTATTAACCAAGTTTAATAAAATTATTAATATTTAATTGGTGAGAGGATGAAAAAAATCAAAATTTAATTAAAATATGATATGCAAATTTTTATTAAGAGAGAAAGGTGGAAAAATTGACGTGCATATATATTATATTAAAAATATATGTGTAAAGTAGAGGAAGATAAAAAAAACGAGTCAGCTCGTTAGCTGCCTCGTGGCTCGAGGTTTTTTATGAGATCGAGTTCGAGCTCTAATTTTTGGCTCAAAAGAAATTTTGGCTCGGCTCGGGCTTGGTTCGAAAATCCACGAGTCGAGCTTGGTTCGGCTCGATTACAGCACTATTTATTACATAAAAGGTATCGTAGTTATAACAAAACGTTATAATAATTGCTTGAAATATACTTTTGTTAGAATATTATTATTGTTTATCTTAATTATTATACATAATAATATATTATAATACATGTCAATATATCAATGCATTTGATTTATTTAAATTTACTTTTTATTAGGCTATGTGTTATCATCAAGTCTCCATCACTCTACGTAGGTGTCACATAATCAACCAACACCATCACCTCTCTTATCACTCTACGTCATCATCACATGTGTTATCATCACTTTCTCATCAAGCACACATCACCTCTCATTTTTTCCATTTATTCTCCCCCTACTTCTCCTTCACGCCGTGATGGTCTTCACGGGTCTGCCACCACATGATGGTCACGCCCATATGTATAGTGGCGATGTGGGTGATGAGGGCGTGATGGAGGGTAGTCAAGCCCTCCTCACGTCTCATAACACATAGCCTTATAGCAAGAAGAACTATATAACTTATTAATTGTAATATTTTAATTATTCAACCTAAATGCATACATCTAACCTAGTTTTATTTTATAACATAAAAATACATAAATTGAAACATATCCATGCACGAGAAAAGAATCAAAATTAAATCGACCAATAACCACAGATCCTTTCCAACAAAACACCATTTCATTAGTACATGAATTGAGTAAATTTCAATTGCCAACGATTATCTCTTTAACTTTATTATAAAATCTATTATGTTTGAATTTGTTAAAGTTAAAACATATTGCTGAGACAATATTATAAATCTTATTATTGGGTTTCTTTAAGTGGGCTAAATGTACACCATAAAATAGATGTTTTAGCAATGTTTTCACCGGATTTAATAACCAGATAACATAATAAATATATAAGATATTCCAAAAAAACAATACACATTTAAACAAATATAGTTGATGTTTAAACTAACATAATAATGTTAAAAAAAATATAGGATTTGGTTATAATATTTCATTCTTTGAATTTTAGTTAAAAAAAAACAGAAAACCAATACGACGGTTTTCTTGAAGCCAATTCGCATGCTCACTTTGGGCCGACTGACCCTCCGGTTCCCGGTCCGACCGGCCGTCCTGATTCTGAAAACACTGTGTTTGAGCTTCAAATTATTAAAAGAAAAAAAGTAACTGTCATTTAAAAATTAAAGATATATTCAGATAAATATGTCAAGTTGTCAATGGTAAACACGTAATAATTTAGTAATGTCAACATGCGGACGTGAAATTTCCGTGAAATTTTCATAAACTATGATTCATAAACACTTGACAAAAAAGTTAAAATAATATTTGTGATTCAGATCATTCTCGTCTTTAACAAAAGGCACTCAAGTCTCTTCTTCAACCAATGATTGTATATATTTTTCTATTAATGTGTTTAGATTTTTTTTGACACATGTATTTATGCTATTGGTTTAATTTATTAGGTTGGGTTGGTTATGAATATGAGTGAAAAAATCAAGTTTGGTTAGTCATGTAGGTGTGAACACGAGTGAAATAAATATTTAATGAATAATTTTGGTTGGTTAGTTGTGAATGAAAACATAAAAAACAAATAAAAAATTTTAGTATTTATTTTTTTACAATATAACTATATGAATATACTATTATGGTACCCGCAAGATGCATCTGAAAAGATAACATTTAAATTGGGTAATTTTAAAGCTTTGCATGGTTCAGCTTTTAACCATAACCATAACAAAAAGATATTTTTTTTAATTTAATACTTAATTAAAAATGACTCTAACTCTTGACATAAAAAGCCAAATGAAATAAAAGTGTCAAGAAATGATTCATTTGTTTTGAGGAATTTTTTCTTTTATAATTATACTATCTCACTTCAATTCTTATTTATTAAAGGCTAACAGTGTGAGAAAAAAATTACTAAAATAACAAAACATTTGTGTTTGATTTAGAAAAACTTGTACCGTGTGTTATAAGAACTGTAAAGTTGTTAATTTAAAAATATTTAATCAAATTATTATTTTGTAATATGTATTAAATATTAGTATAGATATATTATAAGAAATATTTTCTTTCTTTATATTTACTATATTTCTACATGGTTTTTTTTTTCAATAAACATCTACCCACCAATCATCCCCTTCTGAGCTCGTCACATACATACAACCACAACACAACCACGCCTGAATTCTCTCTCCCGTCTGCACCGTCACCACCAACTGCAGCGCCTAATCGCCACCGCCTAATCGCCACCGCCGGCAACCACTCCGCCTCTGGTATCCTCTTCACAACCGTTGCCGTCACCATCAACACCCAAACCCTTCCATAGCACAACAAAATGCTGCCCTCAGCCTCCTCCTCCAAGATTCGACGGATAACCACTCAAATTTCGTCACAACCAATTGAAACCCTAATTTCACTCCTCTTTCTTATTAAAAACCTGAGACTGTATCCAATTGCAGGAGTCGGAGTTCCACCTGGAACCGGCGAATCTGAGTCCACCGCCGTGTCAAGCACCGCCACGTTCTGCTGCTGCTGAAACCATTGCAGCTTCCCGTTCTTACTCTCCCCACCGCCGTCAACATCTTCGGTACCGTCAACAATCTTCATTTTCATTTATCTGCAGAATCCCTTCAATTGCTTGAAATTTGAAAAATTAGTTATGTCGATTCTCCAAGAGTTGGGTCACTTAAAGATTCCATTAAAAGATATAAAACAGGCCACCAACTATTTTTCTGGAGAAAATATCATCGGATATGGTGCGTATGGGAAGATTTATAAAGGAGAGCTTTTACGCCCAGAAGGGTTAACCATGATAGCTGCAAAGCTGGTTGATCAGATGGATTTCGAGGGAATTGATCATTTCCTAAGTGAGATCAAGATTCTTGCATCTTATAAACATGAAAATATTGTCTCTCTTATTGGCTTTTGTGATGAGAATGATGAGAAGATACTTGTTCAGGAATTTGTGACATATGGAAGCCTGGACCAGTATTTGAGTAGTTCAAACCTCACGTGGCTCAAGCGCCTTCAAATCTGCCTTGGTGCAGCCCGTGGCTTGAGTTATCTTCACAATGGTCTCAAACAGTGGCGAAGCTTGACGAGGATCCCAGGGGGGGCGAAATAAAAAAAAAAATTTCCAGGGGGGGCGAAGTAAAGGTTTTTAAAAAATTTTACACTACGCATCGAGAAATATACACTACTACGCGAAAAAACAGGGGGGGCGGTCGCCCCCCCCGGTCCCTTGTATCCTTCGCCCATGGTCTCAAAGGACAGAGTGTCCTTCACCGCCTTGTGAAGAGCAGAAGCATTTTTTTAGACAAAACTTGGCAAGCCAAGATAGCTGGTCTTGGGATCGCCAAGATAGCTGGTCTTGGGAACTCCATGATGGGTCCGATGCATCCTAGAATTTCTGTCAATGATGGATTCATTAACACACCAGGCTATGATGATCCGACTTACTTGCAAACTGGGTTGTAACAAAAGAATCAGATGTATACTCTTTTGGGGTGGTCTTGTTTGAAGTCCTGTGTGGCCGAGAAGGATTCGACAGTTACATAGATAATATAACTTTTCTTGGTCCATTGGCTAGCAAACATTATAGAAGGGGGACTTTAAACGAGATCGTTGATCCCTTTCTTATGAAACAGATGAACCAAGAATCCTTGAAGAAGTTTGCAGCTATCGCATATCAATGTCTCGAGCTTCCAACCGCACGCCCAACAATGATTGAGATTGTGCAAACACTTGAGAATGTCTTGAGACTTCAACAAGAATTTGAAAAGGCTTTGTTTCTTCAACAAGTAAGTTGATTATGTTTATGCATTTCCTGGCAACAACACTTAGATTTTATATATTTTGGGAATAAAACGTAGTCATTTAGTCATGAGTGACAGACTGAAGAAATTTGTTCATGACGATCGGAAAATTTGGGGGTCAGTTGTCCATCGCTAAATATTAACTTTTTTCAGACCCAGTCAAGTTGGGTTTGGGTTTGGTTCATGATAAAAAAAATGAAACCAACCATTAAACGGGTAAAACAAGAGCTACAATTATTTTGAGAAATGAATTATTAGTATTTACTAAAATAAACATTAACAAACATATTAAAGCAATAATAATAATTAATCTACCAACAAGTTTTCATGCTAACATGAACATTTCACAACAAACAGAGACATAGTAAAATTCAATTAATCAATCATTCAAGCAAATAAACAAGACTCCTCTAGCAAATGGGATCTGTACAAGTATTACACTACGAACCGCTTGCAAAATGTATTACACTACTGGGTTCAAGGACACCGAGTCTACGAACCGCTTGCAAAATACGTATACTTCACAATAGAGGGTTCAAATGTAACAACTACTTTTCCTGTAAACTTAGGTGTCGAAATTGTATCTTGAAACTTGTATGTATGGATCGATCACCATTTGAAAGATATTATCGTAAAAATTGGAAAATGTGTTTTTCTCAACTTTAAAGTACATATTTGGCGCTTGACTTGGCTCCTGCTTTGCACTGGGTTTGAGGAGGGGTTGGATCGCTTTACAATCTGATGTACACAACTTTACCTTACATATTTGTTCAAGAGACTGTTTCCGTTGCTTGAACCCATGACCATGACCTCAGTGTCACAAAGCAACGACCTCACTAGTTACTCCTAAGGTTTAAAAGAACGGAATCGCGCCTCGATGAGGTAGTAAATAAATAAATATTTTTATAATATATATCCAAAAAAATACTAAACATCAATTAAAGAACTTTTATAACTAAGATCAACATCATTCAATAAACATAAAAAGGACAGAGTCTATAAAACACAAAAAGACTTGGAATGTTTAGAAGTATAAAGCATCAGCCTTATTCAACCCATATAAACTGCCTCAGCTCGCCTCGGCCCGCCTCAGACCGCTTCGGCCCGCCTCAGACCGCCTCGGCCCAGTGAGGCGTGAGTTTCTTCAGATCTTGTGAGGCGCCGCCTCAAAAACGTTTTTCCTCCATGGTTACTCTAAGGCCCGCCCTAGAGTTTTTCCCAACTTTAGAATGAAATAATCATATGTAACTGAGGTTTATATACTTATTAAGGTTTATATACTTATTATACTTTGAATTTGTGTTCTTTAATGTGAGCTTCACAACAAACAAACCATTTCTAAAACAAAGTTAAGATGAATATGATAATGATGCTCAAAGTTATATGCTTAAAATATCGACTTTGGTATGTTGGTACCAATATACAAATTTGGTATCTATGTACAAAGTTGGTAGTTGTGTATGTGTGTATAAAGTTGGTACTTGTTAATGCTGATGTACAAAGTTGATGGCGATTTAAAAAGTTGATGGTACCTAAGTACAAATTTTGATGAGAAAATGAGCTAAAACAGTAAAACAGCTTTAATATGAGAAATTAAAGTTGAATAAAATGCATTGAAGACATTGATAACAATTAAATTTATGTTTTAATCTTAAGTGAGATGTTTTAATAATTTATATAAATACTAAGGAATACTTAGTTGCAAAGCATATCTAAATTCACAAACATTTAAAAGCAGTTTCAAGCAATCTTATAAACGTTCTTGTTTTCTTCATCAAGGTATTACTATGGATGCTAGTGTCCTTCCCAATAGTAGTAACTCTGGTCATTGTTCCATGAAAAACAATCGAGTTATCTTGGGAAACTCGAAATTTGTTTTAAGGGTTATGTTGAACGTGATTCCTTAAACACCCGTTTAATTTTGTTCTTCATTTCTTCTTGCATTTCTTTTATTTCAGTTGTAGTCGTATTGGAATTTACCGTTTTCCATTGTTATTTGTATTGTAATCAAAGATTATAAAAACAACTTATATTTATATAATGATTGTTTCCTACATCTATCGTATAGATACATGTTATCATTACTCAGTGTTGTAAAAATCGCTAGTCGGTCGGCGAGGTAGGGACTAGGGATTAATCGGGATTAATCGGATTGGAATTTTATATGTAATTTTAAAAATTATATACAAATCTTCCAAAATCAAATTAGCCGTCTCATAAATCATGATACAAAAAATTAACATTTTACACCTCATTTATCCACTCTCATCATTCACAATCCAACATCTTGACAATGTCATGCTTAAAGTTCAAAATTTTTTTCTGAATTCTTACCTCATTATACTTAAGGACATTCATAGCAATGTGTTTATATACATCCACTCACGAATGGGATATACAAGCATGTGTAAACAATCGATGGACTGATTATCATGAACTAACTAACTTAACAAGATAGTTTGATACATCTACTGGAGGACTCAAGAGATAAGTGATGATATAAATTTCTTTAAAACTCAACTTTCTCAAGTGCCGCTTCCAAACAAGAATAATTTGATGTGATTAACTTATTTTCTAGATCAAAGACAATGACTAAGCAAATTAGATTATAAAATGATTTTGCTGTCATTCTAGTCTTGCATTTATAGAAAAAGTAACATTTCATAACTAGTATGCTATATATTCATGTGATCAGTGAGAGGTTCATTGGGTACCTTTATTTATTTTTTCCATGACTTTAAAACTGATTCCATTGGTGACAGTAATATTCTTCCTATTTGTGTTTGATTGGGGGTAAATAATAGGTTTTTCATGGATCTAAGGGAAAACAAGAAGACAAAGCTGACTCCTACAAGGTAATGATTCATCGAAACCAATTGCCCTATGAAAATATGTAGTAACTAATTGTTTTCCTTCTAAATTTGTTGAAATTATATTTTCATACACACACGTATACATACGAAAGATATGAGATACTGAGCACCTTGTTGCTTTGTTACCATCTCAAAACAACATAGCCATATTGGTTCTTTCAAATTTAATACCATGAGAAAATGATTACCAGGACTTATATTCTATCAAATCCACTATGTGTGGCTGTGCACGTGATGACAATATGCAGTAAAGAAAGTTATTGACTCGGAATTGATGTATGAATTGTGTATATATATTTTTTGTTTTGAATAGATGAATGTTTGAATCATATGTGGCTGTGTTTGTTTGTAGAATTACAATAGCTAACAAAAACTGATATTTAATGGTGCAGGTGAAAAATCTAGAACACATGAAAATTCCGTTAAAACAGATAAAGTTAGCAACTCATGATTTTCACGATGATTTCAAAATTGGACGCGGTGGATATGGGAAAGTGTACAAAGCAGATCTCTTCCACTTTGATGTACAAAAGTACTACTTTAAAAATAATATATATCAAAAAGCATCCATGACGAAACTTCTGGGCTACCGAAGAAGAAAAAGCACAGTTGCTGTTAAGCGATTAGATCGTAGATACGGACAAGGAACTGCAGAATTTTTACAAGAAATCTCAGTGCTTCCTTATTTTAGGCACCAAAACCTTATCATGCTTGTTGGATTTTGTGATGAAGATCATGAGCGTATCCTTGTCTATGAGTATGCCTCAAATGGAAGCATTGATCAATACATTTCTAGCATTGATAGCAGGAACAACTATGCATGGGCTCAATACCTACAGATTTGCCTTGATGCAGCCCGTGGGCTTCAGTTTCTCCATGATGGTGTTGGAGAGCATCACAGGATAATTCATCGTGACATAAAAAGTTCTAACATTTTGTTGGGTCAGAACTGGGTAGGCAAGATTAGTGACTTTGGGCTGTCAAGAATTGGGCCTGCAAATCTGCAAGCCACATTTGTTATGACCCAAGTTGCTGGAACACTTGAGTATGTTGATCCACAATATAACAAGACTGGTATGCTAACAAAGGAGTCTGATGTGTATTCTTTTGGAGTGGTTTTATTTGAAGTATTAAGTGGAAGGTTGGCATATTTTCCAAGGTTAAAAGATGACCAAGAATATCTCCCCCACACCGCCAAACGCTGCTTTGAGCAGAATAAGCTCGAAGAGCTTATCAATCCAAGATTAAAGAATGAATTTGAAAAACGCTCTTTTATTTTTGATGGTAAAACCCTTCCAGATTCCATAAGCATATTTGCAGCAATTGCATATAAATGCATACAAGGAAATCGTGATGACCGCCCGATAATGTCTAACATTGTGGAGGAACTTGAAAAAGCATTGAGATCTCAAGTAAGTCTTAGATTAATGATAAATAACTATTTATTTTTTAAGAACGTTTAACAAATTAAGTTTAGTGATATAATTTATCATTTTAGTCCTGTGTGTTTTCTTTTAATGATGTGAAGATAAATTAACGCCCCATTTGTGGTGCATGCATATAATGTTTATATGTTTGGGCCCTTAAGGGGCAAAAGTAAAAGTGCACTAATTTTAACGTTATTTCAATTATTTTGTGAAAATAGCATTAAAATCATTGAGATCAACTTCAAACGATAACTTTGAGCCGGGGACTCTTTCGGAGCAGCCTCTCTATCCCAATTGGGATAGGGGTAAGGTTTGTATCTATCCTTCCCCCCAGACCCTACTGAAAAGTGAGAATATACTGGGTAAGGTTGTTGATGTGAAGATAAATTAAGATGATAGTTGAAATGAATATATACAATTTTAAGTAAATAAGATGTACTAAATGATGAACTTCTCTAACTAGACTACCAAAGAAAGTATTTTCAGTACTCTGTGCTTTCTGTCTATTATTCATTATACTATGCTGCACGACAATTATGTAGGTACAAGGGGTGGAAGCACTAAGAATTCCACTTGAAACAATTAGATTTGCTACACAAGACTTTAGTGAGATTCTAGAGCAGGAAGGGTATGTCATGGTGTACAAAGGTGTAATTTCTCATTCCAAAGGACACAAAGCTGTTATTGTAAAGAGGCAAGATCATAAAGTTGGTTCATATGAGAATGATTTTTATAAGGATATTGCAAGTCTTTATAGTTTTAGCCAAAAAAATGTCATTCCCCCTATTTTAGGATTTTGTGAAGATGCGAGCGAGAGGATTGTTGTTTTTGAGCATATGGTCAATGGAAGTCTGAAAGAGCATGTGAAAAACTCCAGTCTAACATGGAAACAAAGGCTAAAGATCTGCATTGATGCTGCACGTGGGTTAGCTTGCATTCATAGTGGCTCTGACTCCCAATATTCAATTCATGGCAACATTAAAAGCAGTAGCATTCTGATAGATAATGATTGGAATGCTGTTATTTCTGATTTCATCATAGCCAAAGGCGTAATCACGTTAGGATATTGCGATCCACTCTATGCGAGAACAGGCATCCTAACACCGAAATCAGATGTTTATTCCTTTGGTGTGGTTTTATTTGAGATGTTATCTGGGCGATTAGCAATTGAAACCGTGAAAACTGATCAGCAACAACCATTCCATGGCGATCATGAATCTGGTCCGATGATTTTCCTTTCCCAGCTGGCTACACAATGCTTCAAAAACAAAAGGCTGGAAGAATTTATCTTTTGTGATATCAAGGAACAAATTGATGCGAATTCCTTGGATATTTTCTTCATGATCGCGTATCAATGTTTGCAAGAAGAAACAGAAGATCGTCCAACAATGGAGGAGGTTGTAAAAGAACTTGAGAAAGCCTTTGAATGTCTAGTAAGTTCAATTATATTCTATGAAATCAATAAAGCAATACTCAATGAGAACACCAGTGCTGGAACTTTACTCTTTGTACACCAATAAAGCAATACTCAATGAACTACTTGTAGTTATAATGTTTTTATGGGTCACTTGTTTACAGGATGAGTGGGAATGGAAGCAAAAGCTGCCTGAGGATTACAAGAAGATAATCAGCATGTCAAAATTTCCATTAGCCAGTACAAACAGAAGCAAGGATCTCTATTCTCTCTTTTCTTCTGGTAGTCTCCTTCAGAATGAAAAAATGGTGATTCAATCTCCTTAACAATGCTATCTTCAATCAATGCTATCTTACTAGTTAGCAATGCAAATCCCATATCAACTAAGCCTCAAATTAAACGTAAAAGACCTTTCATAGCTCTATCAGATTAGCAAGTTAAATGCAGCATTTATACGAAAGTTTTGTGTTCATGTAATTATTAGCAAGGAAGAAAAAACAATAAGATTAAACAAAAGGATATTTTAAGCCTATACACGTGGGAAAAACAATTAATGCCGAAGCAACGATTATAAGTAGTCATTATAACTAACACTTCCCTTTTTGACTACTAAGAAATCAAGATTTGGGAAGGCTCATTTGTGCATATGGAAACACCATTCTTGTTTTACAGTTTCTTGCTACTCATTCTAATAACATTCACCAAACAAATGTACGAGTGACTATAAGTAGAGATGCACAAAAAAACCGGTTAACCGAACCGGCTTGGTTTTAAATTGCGCGCATTTTGAGCGCATATTGCGGCAATGCGATGATGCGCCTGGATCCTCGCAACGCAACCCTTAATGCGAATACACTCCATGATGCGGTGGAGGACGCAATATGCGGCGGTCGAGAGTTGCGGTACTGTTGCGCCGATTTAGGGTTTACGCAAAAATTGAGCGGCAATTGATCTGTTTGAGCGGCAATTGATCTGTCTATTCACATCGTCACCTTGGAAATCAACGAATTTTTTTTCGTAAATCTCCAATTTCTCTTGATCTCTTCTAAATTCTCCAAATCTTCTTTTCTTACCTCCGACTTCCGACTGGGCTCAACTTCCAATTTCATTTTTGGACCATCCGACCAGGTATGATTTAACTTATTCAATTCATTTGCTGATTTCTTCAATTTGCTGATTTCGTAAGTTCACAGTTCTTCATATTTGTTTAATTTTTGGTTGATTTGATTATTTTCTTTCATAAGTCATAAGTTTATAGTTGATTGATTATTCATAATCTTCATATTATTTTAATTTTTAGTTGATTGGATTATTAGAATATTCAAATATTTACCTTTTTTGCAATGTGTAGAAAATTTAGAATTTTTATGACCATTAGCGCATCTCTTACGTGATGCGCTCGCATCGCGCAACGGTTTTTTGAAACATTCGCATCGGATCGCATCGCGCAATTTAAAACCAAGCGAACCGGTACCGGTTCGTAACCGGTTATTCGTTTCGGTTATAGGTTTTTGAAAAAACCGGCGGTTTAGGACCGGTTTTAGGTTTCAATGGACCAAACTGGTTATTAACCGTTTTTTCAAACCGGTTAACCGGTCCGTCTTACTAAAAAATCGGTTATTTTGCGGTTAACCGGTTTCGGTTATTAAATCGGTTTCGGTTTTAAAGGTTGAAAAACCGTTTATTAGTAAAAACCGGTTACTAGACTTTGACCGGTTAACCGGTTTGGTTATTCCAAAACCGGTTTTCGACCGGTTAACCGGTTTGTGCACCTCTAACTATAAGTTAGTTTCATGAACTCAACTTTGTATCATTCTTCTCTCCCTTCAGATATCTTTTATTGATTAGGTTATGTGTCTCCAAAAACATATGAATGTTTTCTTTCTTATTTTCCACTTTATGCCCTACAAGAAGTTTGCGGTGAACATATATAATATATATATGTGTCGGCCCTCGAGGGGCACAAGTAAAAGTACACTAATTTTATCGTTATTTTATTTAGTTTTGGTGAAAATAACATTAAAAGCGTTGGGTTGGTCGGTTAATCAAGCATTATGAGTCGGGGGTCTCACTGGAAGCAGCCTCTCTATTCCTACAAGATAAAGGAAAGATTGTCTACATCTTACCTTCCTTAGACCCTACCTTAGTTTTGCTAATGATAGAATATAGAGAGTACGATGGTGATGGTTTCTCATTTTCCACTTTAATTTGATTGGCCTTTTTTGCAACAGTGGTTTTCAATTGGCATGAATGGGGTGAGAAATGAAATGGTATCAGCAAGACTGTTTTCTTTCAAAAATGTGAAATGGAGATCCATAAGAAAATCAAGGTTCTCTCTCTCTCTCTCTTTCTCACACACACACATGTGTAGTTCACTAGTTCTAGTGTAAGAAACAATTCAATTATTGATTGTTGGTGATTTTGACGCCCCATTTGTGGTGCACGCATATAATGTATATATGTGTGAGACCTTAAGGGGCAAAAGTAAAAGTGCACTAATTTTAACGTTATTTCAATTATTTTGTGAAAATAACGTTAAAATCATTTGGATGATCAACTTCAAACGATAACTTTGAGCCGGGGACTCTTTCGGAGCAGCCTCTCTATCCCAATTGGGATAGGGGTAAGGTTTGTATCTATCCTTCCCTCCCAGACCCTACTGAAAAGTGGGAATATACTGGGTAAGGTTGTTGTTGTTGTATTGTTGGTGATTTTGGTTTCTTGAAAGACATCTAGTGTGGTTGGATTTACTAAAGATAAAAACAAATATAAACATTGTTACAAGGTAGGAGGCGTGAGTGCACACCTAGGGGTGTGGGGTGCAAGGGGCAATGCCCATAGTGACAATCAAGCTAGTCGTTCGGTAGAGAAGGCATGGAAAATTGATGATAGGTAGGGATTGATCAATCACAATTTACTAATGATCTATCAATAAAACGGTAGCAGCTTGTGATGGTTCCCAAATATACAAGGACAATTGGTCCAATTTCTTGTTGGTGATTTTATAAGAGACTACTTACCAGTATATTTTCTCTTTGAACTATCCAATTAAAAATTCATTAGTACCTATGACATGTTTTATTGTCTTCTTGTGATTAAGAGGGATATCCAAGTCTATAAGAATTCTAAAACCTATGTAGGCTAAAGTCTAGAGAGAGGTTTAGTTTGTTATAAAGTCAGCTATTGAACTACTAAAGAAGTTACTAATATTATGTATGATGAACTCAACTGGAAGGACTTGATATATTATTGTTAAGAACAGAATAGTGGCATGTTATCTATATATGAAAACTACTCACGGTTATTTCTTTGCACATTTTGACTGGTGAAAAGTTGTATTGTATTTTAGAATTTGTTCAATATGCTGAGCTTAAGAGCTTTCAATGTTGTAACGTATATATGTAGGTTTTCAAAGGTCGCAAAGATATCAGATAATTTAAATCTTGACATCAAAATCCAGATAAAACCTCAACTTTTAACTCTGGACATGATGTATGGAGCTTATCTAGTTTTCAAGTTTTGCAATCCAAGAGAAGTTTCTAGTCAACCTTTATACGTGAATTTAAAATACAAGATGGCAGGTGAAACCATGAATGCATATTTCGCAAAATGGAGAGACGGAGGCGAGTGGTTGATGGTTGAATTGTTCCGATTCTGGAATAATAATGAAACTATTAATTGTGATATTCTGCTTGAGAGCTTTTCTCATTATTATTGCGGCAATTGGGGCATTTTTGTTGAAGGACTGGAGTTTAATGCCATTCATAGTGTAAGCTGAAGAACCCATGCATATTTGTTATTTGTTTACATTGTTTCTATATAAGAAACAAATAGATAATTGAATACGATATACCGATATAGTCATGTGATTATATTCTGCAGTTAGAAGAATGCAAAGACTAACAGACTAAATGTTGGGAAGAATGTACCAAGGATCTTGAAGCCTGATTTGTACATTGAGTGTCTGGAGATAATCAAGAGGTCTGAAAACAATATCCAAAATGCCCCTAAAGAGGAGCTTTCTGTCCTGCTTTACAATGGCATTCTTATTGACAAGGGTGAAAAGGCTTGATTTCTTTCTTTTTATTTTGTACGTCAAGTTGAGAAATTCTGAAAATTCAAACCGTATCATGTTATGATCTTTTTATATGCTAATGGAAAATTGTAACTCTTTGATTAACAGATCTTTTCTCTGAGCAAAGTGAACGGGAAGAAATGTCATATGCTACGCGCGAAAGCAGTCGTATGCGACTCTTCAAATGTTACGTGCTACAATATAAAACCTCAAGCACAATCAAGGTTTGCTTTTTGAACCAACTAATTATCATATCCTTACACTGGGTACTTTGATTAACAATATCACCCTCATGTTTATATATGAACATTGACCAAGGAAATAAAGAACAAATACAATTGACAATTCTGGTTTTGCATTCAACACATACAAACCGACTTACACAAACTCTTTGACACATTTATAGGACCATTCATGTTAGTTAACTGGAAACTGTATTGACAGTTTCTCTGACTGTAAAAGCAGTTAAATAAACAAAACTAACAGTTGACCATTTTGCCCCTGTGGGTCTTTGACACAGTAGACATAATGACACACTTTGGGCTTGTTTAATTAAAGTTCCAGCAGCCCATAAACACATAAGACACATACACAATGTAAGACTAAAGTTTCTTGTCCCAATTGACCTATTAAGATTTTTACTAAACTTACTTGATCATGATTGTAGTATGAAGGCTAACACAAAATACAGATACAACACTTGCAATATATCATGACATAATTTATATGCAGATTCGAAGATGTAGTGGAGATTCTCTTGTACCATGAGTTCCGCATCAAATGCGACATAGAAACACAACTGTTGTCATCAGATACGTCTTATGCTTGTTTCTTGATATTCAAACTTTCAGAAAAATGTCATGGGCTCAAGTGTCCGGTGAAGGCACGAGATCTACTACCAGCTTATGCAAAGCAAAGAACCAAAATTATTTGTTTTAGGACACCAAGCGAGGCGAATTTGAACAAAATTAAATGGATTCCAGAGCAGAGGGAAGATGGGTGGATGGAGGTTATAATATGGGAAACTATATCTGATAGGAATAATATCCCCATGGATTTGAAACTTATAACTTTTCAAGGAACCATGTCTGGTCTTATTATATCTGGCATTGAGTTCCGTTCAATATAGAATAAATATAGCATTTACAGTAGATGTATATGGGGTTTTTTAGGCTAAGCTGTTGTTGTATAATGTAGCTCTATATATATGGCTTATGGGCTGAAATCAAGCTGAACCGACCCAAACAACTTTGGAGCAAAAAATTCTAGCTCGAGCTCATAATAAATCCCGAGCCATGAGCCGTTTTTTTTCTCTTTTGTGCGCGCATACACATCAAAACACACACACACACACACACACATATATATATATATATATATAAGGATTGTATTTTGTGAAAACTCGATCTTAGAGATAAAACTCTTAAACTGTATCTGGGCTGTGTATTTATGGAATCTTAAAAAACAAATATATGGTCCAAATTAATACATATATTTTTTTTATTTAAAACCCAATTTTTTATTTAATTTAATGTGGATCATATATTTATTTTCAATAATCCAAATGGACGGCCTAGATAGTGTTTAAGAGTTTTATCTTTAAGATCGGATTTTCAAATGATACATCACTATAAACATTTATAGGATTGGAAATTAAATAAAACCCATAAAATTTGCAACATATTAACTATCATCCAATAGTTAATGTAAAAATTTACCGTATAGGATCATGATACGAGTCATTATTATTATTTTCTAAATGGACGGATTTTAAGACATTTTGTAATCATTCAAAAAGATAGATTTAATATGGAGCTGAAAAATGTCATTATATAATATATTTTAATAAATCTAATTTTTATATAAAGTTTATCCCTTCTTTTTTAAACATTTATAATTTTTTATACTATATTACTTTTTTTAAAAAAAATTGTATCACTATACTTGTCTTATTTTTCTCTTTAATTTCGTTATAGTTTCGACTAATATTTTTTATTTTCTTAGATGACTCGTATTTACATTATTGTAACGAGTATAAGATAACAAATTAATTTGAATTTTTTTCTAATAATAACAAATTACATCAATCACTCACATATGTTTATTCATTTTATTATATTATGTTGTCACTATTTGACTTTGCATTACTATTACCATATACATATATTTACTATTTATTTTCCTGAACTTTAATATATACTAGGTTTATTTCCCCGCGCGTTGCGGCGGATTATCACAGTACACTCTTGATAACGGGTCATATATCATTTGTAGAAGCATAAGTTACATAGCAAAATCAAATCTTTTTCACAAACTAAACCATAAACCCTAACCTCCAAGGAGATGGTGTAGTGGATAAGAGACAACCTAGTGATCCCAAGTTCAATCCCACTTAAAGCAATTTTCTTTGTTGGTCACCGACCCGGTTGCTTGCGGGCGTGCTTTACATGTTCCTCTCGATTATTCTAGTATTGAGGGAGTCGGGGGTTTACCACGCAAGTGGGTTCCTACGGTTATAGAAAAAAACTTAAGCCCTGTACCTAGACCCAAATCTTTAAGTAAATCTTTCAAATTTAATAAAATTTAGATCTCTAGCCAAATATCTCAAATTTAATACATTCATCTCTGTTTACTACTTTCAAAGTTAAAAATATTTCTGGTGATCCAAATCTAAATTTTTAAAACATTACATGGATCAGACACATACGCATTACTATTTATTTTTCTATGCATTACTATTAATATATATATATATATATATTAAATTTACTATTCAATATAATATAAATATATTCACTATTCATTTGTCATGCATTTTAATATATATATACTAGGTTTATCCTCTCGCGCGTTGCGGCGGGTTATCACAGTACATTTCTGAGAACGAGTATTATACATCATTTACAGAAGCAAAAATTACATAACAAAATTAAATATCTTATCACGAACTAAACCATAAACCCTAAAACAACAAAAAACCCAAATCTTTATGCAAATCTCTCAAATATTTTTTTTAAAAAATCTCAAATTTAAAACCCTCATCTCTTTTTACTAATATAATATATATATGATATTTAATATATACATAATATATAATAAGGTGTGAGACCCACACATAATAAAAAATATATATAACTACTATTCAATATGACTTACATTTTAATATATATAATAATGTGTCTGTGTTATAATTTGAAACATATACGTGTAGTAGAAGAAAATCAAAATTAAATCAGCCTTAGATACTTTAAAACAAAACATTATTTCATTGGAAGTATATGAATTGAGTAGAGGTGTAAACGAACCAAGGCAGTTTGAGAAATACTCGGGATCGGATCGGTAAAAAGCTCGAACTAGCCGAGCCTTAACGAGCCCGAGCCCAAGCTCGAGCCCAAAAGTGTGGCTCGTTTAGTTATCGAGCACGAGCTCAAGCTTTACATATCGAGCTCGAGCCGGCTCGTGAGCCTTAACGAGCTTTTTGCTTATGTAATTTTTATTTATTATATTAAGTGTTTATTTATAAAATTAATTATTTTTATATATAAAATTATGATAAATATATCTAAATCAAATAGTTTATGTTAAATTTATAAAATATAATTATAAATATAATTAAATTAGTAATTAAAGTAAATAAATTAAATAAGTAAAATCTAAACGAGCCGAGCTCGAGCCTAAAAATTTTCTAACGAGCCGAGCTCGTGCTCGAGCCCTAATTTATCCAAACAAGCCGAGCTCGAGCCTTAACGAGCTCGGGATCGGCTCGGCTCGTTTACACCCCTAGAATTGAGTAAACGTCATTTAAACGATTGACTTCTATCTTAGTAGTTAGTTTTTTTAATTTTCTATGAGTGATATTAGGTTTGAATTCAGGACGAAATATATTGCTGAAACATATTTTTGAGATAAGACAAGAGGATTTATCATTGTATGGCTTTTCATGAGGTGGGCTTGAGTTTAGTGGTGTATGTCTCAAAGCCTAAAATAGAAGATAGGGTGTAATCGAAATAAGGCAGCTCGTGAAATACTTGGAATCGGATCGGTAAAAAACTCGAATGAGCCGAGCCTTAACGAGTCCGAGCCCAAAAATGTGGCTCGTTTAGTTATCGAGCCAGAGTTCGAGCTTTACATAACGAGCTCAGCCAGCTCACGAACCTTAACAAACTTTTTGTTTATATAACACTTTTAACTTTTATTTATATATTAAGTGTTTATTTATAAAATTATTTATTTATATATAAAATTATGATAAATATATTTAAATCAAATATTTTATGTTAAATTTGGAAAATATAATTATAAATATAATTAAATTAGTAATTGAAATAAATAAATTAAATAATTAAAATCTAAACGAGCCGAGCCGAGCTCGAGCCTAAAATTTTTCTAACAAGCGGAGCTCAAGCATTGTAAATAAAACTCTTAACAAGTCGAGCTTGAGCCCTATTTAATCTAAATGAGCCGAGCTCGAGCTTTAACGAGTTCGGGAGCGGCTCGACTTGTTTACGCCCCTAATAGTAGATGACACTTGAAATTTCATCATTCGTTTGCCTTTTAAGTTGTTAAGAAAAAAAGATCACATGCAATGGTGTAATTATTGTGGAGTAGTTTAGGAGGAGATAATGTTTGACGTTCAAAAAAAAAGAAAAAAAGGTAAATGTCATTTAAAATTAAAAAAAGTAAATTCAAATGAATATCTCAACTTATAATTTGAACTTTTAATTTAGTAATGGTCATGTTGACGTGAAAATTTCTTAAACTATGATTCATAAACATTTTATTATGCAAGTAGTTTATGTTGGGGTGTCATTTTTAATCAAACCCGACTAAAATTAGTTCGAACCCAAATGATTGTTAAACTAGTCTATTAAATCAGTTCTAGTAATAAACCTAAACCCGAAGTATTTAAATGGTACAACAAATGGTTGATTTTTATTAAAATACGGTAACCATAATAACCCGATTAATTCATTTGAACCAATTCAAGATTTCATGTTTATTCTATGTTAAATTCTTCCATCGTGGGAAGGTCAACCGACTGGTGCTAAATGAAAACCAAGGTTCTTAAATTTTCTAGGGTTTTTTTAATAAATAAACTCAATTATAATCTCGTAGGCTTTTAATCATTCATGAAGACTTTTTAATAATAAAATTTTGGTTTGAAACATTATCAGTTTTTATTTGATATGTTTTTTAGAGCAATTTGGCATTTCTTTTGTTTTCCAAAGTTCAGTTTTTTAGTATTAACTAAAATTGTCATCGAGTCCTTGAATAAATTATTATTAGGCTGTGAAGTAACGAAATATGGTAGTTTATTTTTTCTAGAATAGTTGATGTATTTTATTTGCTCCAACCCGAAGACAATGAATACCGACCCAATGAAGCTGATTACGAAAACCTGAAAGCCAAATAAAAGTAAGTTAAATAGTTCGATAATCTGAACAACACCATATTATGTTGTGTTTACAAGTTGTTTTAAAGGAGAAAAGTGAAAGAAAATAAAATAAAACTAAAAAAAAATTTGCATTCCTAATTTTTTTTTATATAAGAAAGTAAAAAAAATGAAAATAAGATTTTTAACAATATTTCATCCTAACTTTTTTTTTTTTCCAAAATGAAAACAAATATAAAGTCTTACTATTTTATCATTGTATTTCACTTATAATTAAAACCTACTGAGACTGTAATTATATTTGTATATTTTTTTCTTTTCCTTTTATCTTAAAATTTTTTTGTTTTTTTACGAACTCTGAAACACATAATAAATGTTTTTTTTATTCTCACCCCTGACATTCAAAGTTTACACTCTTTATATACGAGGCATGTAAGAGATCAATTATTATCTGTTATAATTCCTTAGCGTTACTTATTGGATACGTATACGTCGAATATAGGCCAATAAGCCTTGTATACGTTTTATACAAGACGTGTACAAGACCAATCATTCTCGAATCCGTGGGTGTCATAGCGGGTAATATGCACCGGCAAGATTGTCATTGCTACTTGAAACCCTAATTTCACTCTTTGTTATCAAAACCTGAGCCTACAACCAATTTCAGGATTCAGAGTTCCACACTTCCACTTCCACTTCCACTTCCACCCGCACCAGCGAACCATAGACCTCCGTCATGTTCTGCTGCTGCTGAAACAATGGCAGCAATCCGTGCTTACTCTCCCCACTACCACATTCTTATGGTGTGGTGGTGCTGCTGATGTTGTTTGGACTCAGTGGTGTACCCACATGGTAGTGTGGAGGGCAGCCGCCTATCTTGATAAAAAAGTTTTCAATAATATATATGTTAAAATCTTAACTAATACTCTTAAAATTTTGTATTCGTCCCCTTAAATTTGCATAATTGGACTTCAGATGAGAATTTAAGTGATATGTATGCTTTTTTTTTTTTGTAAATGTTACTTAAAAAAGTCTTAATAGATGTTGTTTTAGATATATTTTATAAAATAAAACCCGTCAAATTTTTTTTGACGTGTTATGTTTTTATTATGCTTTTATGTATGATATTTAGTTAGATCGTATTTTTTTAACAGAACCCGATTCGATTCGATTCAACTTAAACCAACCTGAACAGAAGTTAAAAACTTATAATATTACGATTTTTAAACAATCATAAAAAATGCCGCCCCCTGAAGCATTCGATTTTCACCTTCCATTGTGGAGGTCGGGGGTTCGAATCCATATGTGGGCAGGTTTGAAGGAAATTAGGTGAAGGGCCAACTTGGGTTTTATTACAGGTGCAATTCCGATGGAGGGGTGAAGGTTTACCCATTCCACAGGGTTTTGTCACGACGGTTGGAGGAGTCCGACCTTGGACGATCGCTCCCAAAGGGGAGGGAACACGTCACACGTGAGAATAGTGCCATTCAAAAAAAAGATAATACAAGTTTTGTTGGTCCATTGGCTCGCAAAAACGTCATAGAAAGGGACTTTAAACCAATTTAATTGGTGAGAGGATGAAAAAAATCAAAATTTAACTAAAACATGATATGCAGATATTTATTAAGAGAGAAAGGCGAAAAATTGACGTGCATATATATTATATTAAAAATATATGTGTAAAGTAGAGGAAGATAAAAAAAACGAGCGATAAAAAAACGAGCCAGCTCACGTGGCTCGAGGTTTATTATGAGGTCAAGCTCGAGCTCCAATTTTTAGCTCAAAAGAAATTTCAGCTCAACTCGGGCTCGGTTCGAAAATCCACGAGCCGAGCTTGGTTCGGCTCGATTACAACCCTATTTATTACATAAAAGGTATCGTAGTTATAACAAAACGTTATAATAATTGCTTGAAATATACTTTTGTTAGAATATTATTATTGTTTATCTTAATTATTATACACATTAATATATATTATAATACATGTCAATATATCAATGCATTTGATTTATTTAAATTTACTTTTCATTAGTCTGTGTTATCATTAAGTCCACATCACTCTACGTGGGTGCCACATAACCAACCAACATGATCACCTCTCTTATCACTTCACGTCATCATCACATGTGTTATCATCACTTCCTTATAACTTATAAGCACCCATCACCTCTCATTTTTACCCTTTCTTCTCCCCCTACTTCTCCTTCACGCCGTGAAGGTCTTCACGGGTTTGCCACCACATGATGGTCACGCCCCTATGTATAGTGGCGATATGGGTGATGAGGGCGTGATGGAGGGTAGTCAAGCCCCCTCACGTCTCATAACACATAGCCTTATAGTAAGAATAGTAAGAATAACTATATAACTTATTAATTGTAATATTTTAATTATTCAACCTAAATACATACATTTAACCTAGTTTTATTTTATAACATAAAAAATACATAAATTGAAACATATCCATGCACGAGAAAAGAATCAAAATTAAATCGACCAATGACCACATATTCTTTCCAACAAAACACCATTTCATTAGTACATGAATTAAGTAAATTTCAAATTGACAACTTAGTGATTATCTCTTTAACTTTATTATAAAATCTATTATGTTTGAATTAAAGTTAAAACATATTGCTGAGACAATATTATAAATCTTGTTATTATTGGATTTCTTTAAGTTGGCTAAATGTACACCATAAAATAGATGTTTTAGCAATGTTTTTACCGGATTTAATAACCAGACAACATAATAAATATATAAAATATTCCAAAAAAAATAATACACATTTAAACAAATATAATTGATGTTTAAACTAACATAATAACGTTAAAAAATATAGGATTTTGTTATAATATTTCAACATTTGGATTTTAGTTAAAAAAATTGAAAACCAATACGACGGTTTTTTTTGAAGCCGATTCGCATGCTCATTTTGAGCCGACCGACCCTCCGGTTCCCGGTCCGATCGGCTGGCCTGGTTATGAAAACACTATGTTTGAGCTTCAAATTATTAAAAGAAAAAAAGTAAAAGTCGTTTAAAAATTAAAGATATATTATAATATATATTAAAAACCAAAAGTTCTTTGTGAGAGGATTTCACTGTTCATTTTACACATATTATTATGCATAACGTACAACTTATTTAGGCATACATCTTATCCTCTCTCTCAACCTCACCCCGGCTCTCACCCTTTTTCACCGACTCACTGTTATCAACAATGACCACAGATCATCTTCATGAGCTCAGTCGGACGTGACAGTGCAATATGTCGACCTAGGCTGTGCCCTTTGGCTGATATGCGTAATATGCGGTGGTAGGAGGCGTTGATTGTAACGAAATCCTAACCTGGTTATCACATTGAAGGTCGAATGCAAAGGTAAATGCCAAAGCGCTTCAACAGAGGACATACCGGAGGATCTCATCGAAAGATCTCAGCATGATCGAACCAAAGGATGACAATGAAAGGGGTCATCGGAATCGCTGGAGCTAGAGAAGATGCTCTGCATCGATCGGTTGTACCACATGCAATAGAAAGGCACATACCTTTGGTTTGAACCTGTTGAAATATTCTAATCAGATCCTTTTGGCATACACCTTTTATGTGATACCAAGGTTAGGTTTTTCATGGATTTGAATGTTTCAGTGACTTTATGCTCTAGAATCTTTCTCTGAGGTGCTTAATCATTGGGTAGGTTCCGATGACAACTTTGGTTTTCATCTTATGCTTCGATCCCAGTAAGGTCTTCTGAATCCATTGAGCCTCCACCTTAGATGCAGAACCTGTTGATTGAGGTATGCTGCTGTTTATATGTGGCCTCCACCTTAGATGCAAAACCATGTTTATTTTAGGCCCAATTCCATCCTTTTTAGGCTCTTATTTCTAAATCCATAACTTGGATATTTGATTCTTGGATGACTAATCAACTAAAGGTAAGTAGTTTTGGGTTTGAATATGTTGTCGGTTTTAGACTTTCAGTTATTTAGTTCAGGCAGATTCTAATGCTATTTTAAATCGAATTGTTTTTATTTTAGGGTCAATGTTTATACGATGTTAATCAGATCGTCGCCTTAGGCCTCGGATCTTACTTATCATGTCACCATCACCACCAATCACCCTGCATCATCTTTGTCGGCTTAGCCGTTGACGGCGACTCAATCGGTTGAATTAGATCGTCGCCTTTGGCTGATTTGTGAATTAGGCTCTTTGATAAGTCTTGTTAGGTTTTGGGTAATTGTTTACAATTTCGGTTTTTTTTCTAGCGTTATATAGCAAAAAAATTGTTTCGTGTTTAAGCTTCCGATTTGTGTTATGCATTGAAGGTTTTGGTTATTGTTGTTTTGTTTGTATGCTTACTACACTGTTAGAGTGCACACATGTGTTAAGGCTAGGATGATACATGGTCTTTAGTGTAAGCTACTAAGTCATAAGTAATAGTTGAATGCTGCAGATTATTCAGAAAAAAATTAAATAACCCATTAGAGTGTGCTTTTGTTTTTAAAACAAAATAAGGTGTGACTACAATGTGTTTTTAGTCTAACGACCCATTCAGGTGTTTTTTATACTTTAGATCAAATTAGGGTTTTTTTTTATTTAATGGCCCATTAGGGTGTGCTAGGGAGTATTCAAGCTGTGTTTTAGTCTAATGAGCTGGTAAGGACCTAAGGTTACTTTTGGGTCAAAATAATATGATAAGATTGAGTAGAAAGATACTAGATGCAGTGTATACTACTAGAAAAAGGGTGTTTTGAATGATTTAGATGTGAGAAGTCTTGCAAATTATTTTGGCAAAATAGAATTTTTTAGATATTGAGAATTCCAAGGGTGTCTCTAAATTGGTTATTGAATGACTGTTGCATTGAGCTGTATTTTTTTAGGATTGCAAGTTGCATATGTGGGCATTTCCACATTACTCAAAATAACCGGCATAATACGCCTATGAGCCAAACCGCTAAAAAAACCCAACTGATCATCTGTTATATTTTTCTATTCTTTTTTTATGACCAAGATGTGTTTAGGTTTTTTATTTGATTATGTGCAGGACCTAAATATTGATATTATTGGTGGCGATAGTTTCAATATTATTTTCTAAACAAGTGAATTTTAAAATTAGTGCATAATGCAAAGCAATAAGGTTATATAGCAGGTCCTCACTCTCAAGAATGCCTGATAACCATATTTTATTCTTTGGAAAAAATGAGGCACGCTTTAGCAACCGATGCTTTTTTTTTGTTGGTGTTCTTATTTTTTTTGGCCCTGATGACGGCCCGTAAGAGTAATGTCGAGCAAATATTTGGTGTTCCGTATCTTGGCGAGGCAAAAAGTTTGCAACCATGGCAGGATGCCTTATTTGTTCTCTTTTTACATGTCTGAGCCATTTTTAAGACGTATATTTTTTTATGATTAATTTGAAACGAATCAACAATGCCACAGAGATTACACGTTACTATGTTACATTACATAAAAAATGAGGCGCGCTTTAGCGACCGATGATTTTTTTAGTTGGTTTTTCTTTTTCTTTTTTGGCTATGATGACTGCCGTGTAAAAGTAAGGTCGAGCAAAGATTTAGTGTTTCGTCTCTTGGCAAGGAAAAAGTTTGCAACCATGGCGGAATGCCTAATTTGTTCCCTTCTTACATGTCTGAGCTATTTCTAAGATGTATATTGCTTTTCTATGATTATCTATGATTATTGTGAAACGTTGTTGGAGTTATGCTAACTGGCTGTGATAACAATTCTTATCAATTTATGTATGTCATTGAATTGGGAGCATTATCCGTATATCATTGAATCTAATTACATGGTATTCTTTTCATCTTCATTTATCTTTTGGATCAATCGTATTAGTAAATGACCAGCCGATTTTCCGTTTGCCTTTGTTTTTTGTTCTTTACTCATCTAAGATAATTTTTTTGATGGATGTTGCTAAAAAGACTTTTTGAGTTTTGCAGGTAATTGTCACACCCCCACCTCTCGTCACCTGAGATGATGTCATTCGTCACTTTGAGAAGGTTGCGGAAGCATAGTGGTGATGTCTCAGAGATGAGGTGTGACTTACTTGAACCGATATCACAGCACACAGATTAACTTAAAAGAAATATATTACAAGGGTTTTCGTTATCACAATCAAACTTTTAGTTTATGAACAACTTATTACATATACCAAGTTATCTAATTACAAGTGTTTAAGCGTGCTGCCTCACCTCAAAAGTCACTGTCTACCTGCAAAAGTTTTGAGTTTCGAAAGGTCAGCACAAAGCTGGTGAGTTCGTAAAGTTCAAGTTCAATAGTATGATATGATATGCAATTGTTCAATAGATATACAGTTCAAGACAACCATGGGACCTGTATCTACTTCCTTTCAGACGAGACTCTACGATTTTGAAGACACTACCCACTGGTAATATCTTAATGCCTCATTATCTTAATGTCTATCACTAACATTAAGAAGGTGTTTTGAAAACAGCAGTAAACATTCACACCAGGGGAGAAACAAACCTCCCAGTGAATGAGTTGTCAGCCGATAGTACTATCATTATTCCTCGTTCGGCCACACATGGATTCACTAGATACAATTCAAGGAATGAGGACTTTTGAGTTCTATGATAGAGTTCTGTCTACAGGCCAAAATCCCATGAAATCCCACAAAAGTCTAATGAAATCACACAGATATCATTGAATCATATCATATATTCAGTCAACAGTTTGCAGTGTTACCCCGATGTTTATAAAAGATTAAAAATAAAAAGGGGTTGTACGAAACTCACCTGGTAGTATAGATGTAGCAGAATATCTCAAAACTGATATTACAGAGATGATTCTGCATTTAGTTATCTTTAATAAGTTATTTATGTTCTAGTTTACTGATTAGATCCTTCTGAACGTTCAATGTCAAAGACATTGCTTAGTAAATCATCAACTCGATATTAATTATATAATTAATTAATTTAAGGTTATATCATACAATGTATGATAATGTAGGAACCTACATTGCATTAGATTCCTAACACAAAGTTGATGACACTCTAGATTAATCAGAATAATCTCAGATTAACCAAATAGTTAATGTTGTTGATTATAATGCTAAAACAGTTTCTAGATGATTTAATGGCTTAGGAGTGATTAATCCTTATTATTGATTACCCAAATATCATGAAATATCACAATGTAGCATCTGAATAGGTGAAATAACCAGATTTAACATACTAATCTGACTGTTATCACGAACATCAGATAATCATTCCAATGAGTATGTTAATGATTATGATTAGTTTGAAACACTTGAATTTAACCTTTGTATTTCAAAGATTAATCAAACTAATCACCTACATTGTCACAATCAAATGGTTTAAACCATTATAATCATAGGTATGATTTCATGCAAAACGGGCATCACAACGGATCAAAACAAGGATTTAACCGTTAGAACTTCGTGTTCTTCGTTTATAATCAATCCTAGCCATCATCTAGGCAATAATCAACAATCCTAACTATCTCATTACGTTCAAAATCAAGATCTAATCAATCAAAATCAAACTAGAAGGTTAAAACGAACCGTTACCTGTTCTGACGAATTTTCGCGGTTAAAACAACGATCAGGACTTGTATATACGATCCGTGGGATGATCCGGATGTTTAGAAGGCTTTGATTTGAAGATTTGGGGTGTTATGGAGCTGAAATATCGCCTGGAGGTTGAACAGGGTCGAAAAATTGCGTTTTTTTCAAGTTTTGATGCGTTCTGACGACTTTATCAATTTTTGGCCGACTTAAGACCCTGGGCGCATAGCCTGACTCTGGAGGGTTGGGGGTTAGGCGGTACGCCTAGCGTGTTTTTCTTCCAATATTTGATTTAAACTTCGTTTCGCGATTCCGGGAGCATACGAACTCCGTTTTGCGCACGGTTTTCGCCCACGTTCATCATTTTTCACATACTATCAATCCCCAATAACAAAAGTTACTAAATCCTCGTGGATTTCAAGCACGACCAAATGTGCTCACGTCATTAATGCCGAATTCTTCGTACGCAACTGTCACAGTCTCCTCCTGTTAGAGGAATTTCGTCCCGAAATTTAGTGAAAGACTTACGGGATAACAATTGATCATGAAAATAAATGTGGGTATTTCTGTTTCATCTGATCTTCACGTTCCCACGTATATTCGAGTCCACGCTGTGAATTCCACCGAATTTTGACAATAGGTATGCGACTGCGTTTCAGTACCTTCACCTCTCGATCCATTACTTCAACTGGTTCTTCCCTGAACTGAAGTTTCTCATCAATTTGGATTTCTTTCAGAGGTACGATCAAGGATTCATCGGCTAGGCATTTCTTCAAATTTGATACATGGAAGACATCATGAACGTTACCGAGTTCAGGAGGTAATTCAAGTCTGTAAGCCACTGGTCCAATTCGTTCAAGAATTTTAAATGGTCCTACAAATCTTGGTGAAAGTTTACCTCGCTTCCCGAATCTGAAAATGCCTTTCCAAGGTGACACTTTCAACATTACTCGATCACCTACTTGAAATTCGAGTGGTCTACGGCGATTATCAGCGTAACTCTTTTGACGATCGCGAGCAGCTTTGATTCGTTCCTGAATAAGTGCGATCTTATCAGTTGTTTCCTGAATGAATTCTGGGCCTATAATTTGATTCTCACCCACTTCTGACCAACAGATAGGTGATCTACACTTCCGTCTATAAAGTGCTTCGAATGGAGCGCATTGAATACTTGTATGGTAGCTGTTATTGTATGAGAATTCAACAAGTGGAAGATGAATATCCCAGCTACCTCCAAAATCAATCACACAGCTTCTGAGCATGTCTTCAAGAGTTTGATTCGTTCGTTCAGTCTGCCCGTCAGTTTGTGGATGATAAGCTGTGCTCATATTGATTTGCGTGCCCAAAGCATTCTGAAGAGTTTGCCAAAATCGTGACATAAATCGACTATCTCTGTCAGAAATGATAGAGATCGGTACTCCATGTCGAGATACAATCTCATTAACATAGAGTTTAGCGAGTCGATCCATAGAATAATCTTCTCGGATGGGTAAGAAATGTGCAGATTTCGTAAGGCGATCAACGATAACCCATATAGAGTCATGATTACGTGAGGTTCTGGGTAATTTAGTAATGAAATCCATAGAGATCTGATCCCATTTCCACATGGGAATCTCAGGTTGTTGCAATAACCCAGAAGGTCGTTGATGTTCAGCCTTAACTTTGAGACATGTTAGACATCGATCCACGTATTCAGCTATTTGTTTCTTCATTCCAGGCCACCAGTAAAAGTGTTTAAGATCTTTATACATTTTATCAGCACCTGGATGAATAGAATACCCGGATTTATGCGCCTCATCCAAGATAATAGTTCGAGAGTTACCGAATAAAGGAATCCACATTCGGTCCTTGAAATATAACAGTCCATCAGCCTTAGTATTGAGTTTCTTATCTAATCCTCTCAATCCCTCAGCAGGATAGTTCGTTGCTTGTAAAGCTTGTTGCTGAGCGTCTTTGATTTGAGGAATTAGACTGGTTTGAATAGTCATACCTAACGCTTTCACACGTAAAGGCTTGACTCGTTCCTTGCGACTTAAAGCATCAGCTACAACATTTGCTTTGCCTGGGTGATAACGAATCTCACAGTCGTAATCGTTCAACAGTTCAACCCATCGCCTCTGTCGCATGTTCAACATTTTCTGATCTAGAATGTGTTGGAGGCTTTTGTGATCAGTGTATATAATACACTTAGTTCCATACAAATAGTGTCTCCAAATCTTGAGTGCAAACACTACCGCACCAAGTTCCAGATCATGAGTAGTATAATTCTTCTCATGTACTTTCAGTTGTCGAGAAGCATAAGCAATTACCTTATCTTTCTGCATTAAAACACACCCAAGACCTTGACGTGAAGCATCACAATACACTGTGAAGTTATCAGTACCTTCCGGTAGTGTCAAGATAGGTGCATTACAGAGTTTATGTTTCAACAGTTGGAACGCCTCCTCCTGTTGAAAACTCCATATAAATGGTTGATTTTTCTGTGTCAATGTAGTCAGTGGCAAGGCTATCTTTGAAAAGTTCTTAATAAACCGACGATAATAACCTGCTAACCCCAAGAATTGACGTATTTCAGTCGGGGTTCTTGGTGTCTCCCATTGTTTCACTGCCTGAATCTTACTGGGATCCACTTGAATACCGTTTTGATTTACTACATGACCCAGAAATTGAACTTCTCGTAACCAGAACTCACACTTGGAGAATTTGGCATATAATTTTTCACGTGCCAAAAGTTCTAAAATTAATTTCAAGTGTTGAGCATGTTCTTGTTGATTTCGAGAATAAATAAGAATATCATCAATAAACACAATCACAAATTTATCCAGATAAGGTCTACATACTCGATTCATCAGATCCATGAAAACTGCTGGTGCATTGGTTAAACCAAATGGCATTACTAAAAATTCGTAATGTCCGTATCGAGTTCTGAAAGCAGTTTTAGGAATGTCATCATCATGAATACGTAACTGATGATATCCAGATCTTAAATCGATTTTTGAAAAATAAGTAGCACCTTGTAGTTGATCAAACAGATCATCGATACGAGGTAGTGGATAACGGTTCTTGATTGTCAGTTTATTGAGTTCCCTGTAGTCAATACACATTCTGAATGAACCATCCTTCTTTTTCACAAAAAGAATAGGTGCTCCCCAGGGTGAGAAACTAGGTCTGATAAAACCTTTGTCTAACAGTTCTTGCAATTGACCTGAAAGTTCTTGCATTTCGGATGGTGCAAGCCGATACGGGGCTTTAGCAACAGGTGCTGCACCAGGAATCAAGTCGATTCGAAATTCAACTTGTCTCACTGGGGGTAATCCTGATATGTCCTCAAGAAAGACTTCAGGAAAATCTTTGACTACTGGGATATCTGTGATTTGTTTGGGTGAAGAACTGTGCTCAGTCACATGTGCCAGGAAAGCATAACAGCCTTTCCTTAAGAATTTCTGAGCTTGCATACAAGATATGAGACCAAGTTTTCTACCTGCTCGTTCTCCTTGAACTATCAGTGTATTACCGTTAGGTAATGGAATACGGATCACCTTGTTTTGACAGACAACTTCCGCTTGGTTATTAGAAAGCCAGTCCATACCAACAACAACATCAAAGCTCCCAAGCTCAAGAGGAAGTAAATCAATTTTGAAAAGATGATCATTCAGATTCAAGGAACATCCTTGAATAACACTGTTAGTTTTGATCAACTTGCCGTTAGCAAGTTCAATAACATAAGGAGTTTCTAGATCTACCGTAGGCAATGAAATTAATGATGCAAATTCAGGAGAGATAAAGCTCTTATCCGCTCCTGTGTCAAACAAAACTGATGCGTATAGATTATTAAGAAGAAACGTACCAGTAACAATATTTGCATCATGTCTCGCCTCGGTCGCACCAATCTGAAAAGCTCTTCCCCTAGCTTCAGTTCCCGGATTGGTGTTATTGTTCGGACAATTTCGCATGAGATGATCAGGGCTTCCACATTTGTAACATGACCGGTTGGTTTGAGTGGTTTGTCGTGGTGCTTGGTTTGGTGTCTGAGCAGGAAAGTTGCAATATTTAGCATAATGTCCAACTCGGTTACAGTTCAGACAAACAAGACATGGTCCCGTGTGATGGAGTAGACACTTATTGCATTTGGGCGCCTGCCCAGTATAAGTTTTCCTCTCAGGAACATTTGCACCATAGTTCTTCACAGTTGGCTTGCTCTGGGTGATCTCAGCCGGAGCCTTCGCCTTGGTTTTACCGAACCACTTTCGTTTGGTACCTTTTGACACATTCGAGGTACCGACATCACTACGACTATGAACCGTCTGAGGTTTCAAGGACAGAGTACCACTCCTTACCGCCTCATTGGTAAGCTTAGTGGTCAAAAGAATTGTATGTTTCAGGGTTGTAGATTCAGCAGCAGTCACCATTCCTCGTATCTAAGGAATCAGACCCTTAATGTACTTCTCGATTAAAGCGGCTTCCGTAGGAAACATATCGGGAAGTAGACAAGTGAGTTCATGAAACCGATCGGTGTAAGCAAGACAGTCAGCACCGATCATCGAGTGATTCCAGAATTCTTCCTGGAGTTTTTGAATTTCAGTGATGGGACAGTACTCTGATCTAATCAGAGTTTTGAAATCGTTCCAGCCCATCGAGTCAACTGTGGCTGAACCCAAAGTCTTGGCCTGGGTATTCCACCAGGTCAAAGCCGAGTCTTTCAAAGAACAGGCAGCATAAGACACCTTATGCTCCTCCAAACACTGACTGATTTTGAGCTTAGTTTCCATCTCCTCAATCCACCTTATTAGACCAGCCGCTCCTTCTTTGCCAGTAAAAGTAGGAGGGTTACAGGAAGCAAAATACTTGTAAGTACATCCCTGTCGGGGTGGATCAGGAACAATAGTAGTTGTACCGGTAGTGGTATGAGTTTCAACGTGACCACCAGTAGCATTATGTTCAACATGATCTTGTTCCCCACCAGAACCTGCAGTGATATGTGGTTGGTGTTGTGTCAGAACACCACAAGCAGATAGTTGTTCACGCACAATACGAGCTATCATAGCCTCATTTGTTTCAGATCCGCTTGTACCAGCAGGTGGAACAATGCCTGCTCCAGGGTTCACTGGTGGAGTAGTATTCGTTTCCAAGTTCCCAGGTGGAACTACGTTCGCTTCCGGATTAACATGCGGATCCGGATTTGAGTCAACATTCAAAGGTGGAATTTGATTCGGTTCAGGGTTAGTAATATTCTTAGCAGCTTTCTTAGCTGGTCGACCTCTTTTTGGAGCCATTAATCTGCTCACAAGCAGACAAATTCAGGTCAGTTTAAGAATATTAAAGATATAACCCGTTCTATCACATAAATTCAATCATATTCAGTTACACTGAAAATTTATATTGAAATGTGATTATAAAGAATATAGTATAACTACATGAATTTAGTCCAGACATGGTTGCACTACACACAGATCACACAATTGATCGTAGTTATACTTAGTCCTGTTAATTCAAAAAACATGTAAAAATATTACACAGCTCATAGCATTGTAATATAGATATGTTATTACACATGTTTTTGATAGATTATTATACAGGACCCTGTTATGTTCTCACACAGAATCGTTCTTACACAGAAATGTTCTCGCAGTTCTATGATACATTGCCACACTGGCAATAGATATGTTCTCACACAGGATTTTGATATGTTACCATACAGGATTTTTGATATGTTACCACACAGGATTTTGATATGTTACCACACAGGATTTTGATATGTTACCACACAGGATTTTGATATGTTACCACACAGGATTTTGATATGTTACCACACAGGATTTTGATATGTTACCACACAGGATTTTGATATGTTACCACACAGGATTTTGATATGTTACCACACAGGATTTTGATATGTTACCACACAGGATTTTGATATGTTACCACACAGGATTTTGATATGTTACCACACAGGATTTTGATATGTTACCACACAGGATTTTGATATGTTACCACACAGGATTTTGATATGTTGTCACACAGACAATTGAAATGATGCCACACAAGGCTTTGAAATGTTGCCACACAAGGGCTTTGATATGATGCCACACAAGACTTTAGTATGATGTCACACATACAATTGAAACGATACCACACATGGTATTTTACATGATAGCACCAAACTATTCGACGATGACAGAATACCTCACCAGGTATTTTATGATGAAAGAATACCTCACCAGGTATTTTATGATGACAGACAGTTATTAGATAAGTTCTCCCACAAATGTTCTAATAGTTCTGGGTATAGTTCACTCATAAGTTATTCATAGATATACCTCAATAGGTATTCAGGAATAAGCATTGGGATCATTATATACTCCATAATCTGCCTCATCCTATCCTCTATAATTCTTGTGTAAATCTGGACTCTCTGAGGTGATGGGCTTCTAGCCAGTTTTCCGCATAGGTATCTTTATCAGATATATGTGGATGTGGTGGTGTGTGTAAAATCTGAGGTACCACCAAGGATGCTGCAAAAGATGCTTCTGACGGATCTAAGTCAGAACTTGAGCTGAGACTCGACGTATCATCCAGAGTCACATATGGAGTCTGTCTATATATGTAGCATTCATGTGGTTTTTCATTGATATATAAACAAAGTTTACAGATCAATGTCATGAATCTTCCAATCTCAACACAACTATTCGTCTTTACTGTTATTAATGTTTTGCTTGTATTGAAATTTACTAGAACGTACAAGTGATGCAAATTCCAGTTATGCTGGCCAGTCAAAACTGTAATTTGTACTACTTGATTATTCTAGCTTAATTCAAAACAAGTTTTGTTCATTAGTTATGTTCGGTGCTCTCTGTGTTACTACACGAGCCTATGGTTATAGTCTAGAGACCTAAGTCAACCTAATTCTCTATAACCTGTGGCTCTGATACCACCCTGTCACACCCCCACCTCTCGTCACCTGAGATGATGTCATTCGTCACTTTGAGAAGGTTGCGGAAGCATAGTGGTGATGTCTCAGAGATGAGGTGTGACTTACTTGAACCGATATCACAGCACACAGATTAACTTAAAAGAAATATATTACAAGGGTTTTCGTTATCACAATCAAACTTTTAGTTTATGAACAACTTATTACATATACCAAGTTATCTAATTACAAGTGTTTAAGCGTGCTGCCTCACCTCAAAAGTCACTGTCTACCTGCAAAAGTTTTGAGTTTCGAAAGGTCAGCACAAAGCTGGTGAGTTCGTAAAGTTCAAGTTCAATAGTATGATATGATATGCAATTGTTCAATAGATATACAGTTCAAGACAACCATGGACCTGTATCTACTTCCTTTCAGACGAGACTCTACGATTTTGAAGACACTACCCACTGGTAATATCTTAATGCCTCATTATCTTAATGTCTATCACTAACATTAAGAAGGTGTTTTGAAAACAGCAGTAAACATTCACACCAGGGGAGAAACAAACCTCCCAGTGAATGAGTTGTCAGCCGATAGTACTATCATTATTCCTCGTTCGGCCACACATGGATTCACTAGATACAATTCAAGGAATGAGGACTTTTGAGTTCTATGATAGAGTTCTGTCTACAGGCCAAAATCCCATGAAATCCCACAAAAGTCTAATGAAATCACACAGATATCATTGAATCATATCATATATTCAGTCAACAGTTTGCAGTGTTACCCCGATGTTTATAAAAGATTAAAAATAAAAGGGGTTGTACGAAACTCACCTGGTAGTATAGATGTAGCAGAATATCTCAAAACTGATATTACAGAGATGATTCTGCATTTAGTTATCTTTAATAAGTTATTTATGTTCTAGTTTACTGATTAGATCCTTCTGAACGTTCAATGTCAAAGACATTGCTTAGTAAATCATCAACTCGATATTAATTATATAATTAATTAATTTAAGGTTATATCATACAATGTATGATAATGTAGGAACCTACATTGCATTAGATTCCTAACACAAAGTTGATGACACTCTAGATTAATCAGAATAATCTCAGATTAACCAAATAGTTAATGTTGTTGATTATAATGCTAAAACAGTTTCTAGATGATTTAATGGCTTAGGAGTGATTAATCCTTATTATTGATTACCCAAATATCATGAAATATCACAATGTAGCATCTGAATAGGTGAAATAACCAGATTTAACATACTAATCTGACTGTTATCACGAACATCAGATAATCATTCCAATGAGTATGTTAATGATTATGATTAGTTTGAAACACTTGAATTTAACCTTTGTATTTCAAAGATTAATCAAACTAATCACCTACATTGTCACAATCAAATGGTTTAAACCATTATAATCATAGGTATGATTTCATGCAAAACGGGCATCACAACGGATCAAAACAAGGATTTAACCGTTAGAACTTCGTGTTCTTCGTTTATAATCAATCCTAGCCATCATCTAGGCAATAATCAACAATCCTAACTATCTCATTACGTTCAAAATCAAGATCTAATCAATCAAAATCAAACTAGAAGGTTAAAACGAACCGTTACCTGTTCTGACGAATTTTCGCGGTTAAAACAACGATCAGGACTTGTATATACGATCCGTGGGATGATCCGGATGTTTAGAAGGCTTTGATTTGAAGATTTGGGGTGTTATGGAGCTGAAATATCGCCTGGAGGTTGAACAGGGTCGAAAAATTGCGTTTTTTTCAAGTTTTGATGCGTTCTGACGACTTTATCAATTTTTGGCCGACTTAAGACCCTGGGCGCATAGCCTGACTCTGGAGGGTTGGGGGTTAGGCGGTACGCCTAGCGTGTTTTTCTTCCAATATTTGATTTAAACTTCGTTTCGCGATTCCGGGAGCATACGAACTCCGTTTTGCGCACGGTTTTCGCCCACGTTCATCATTTTTCACATACTATCAATCCCCAATAACAAAAGTTACTAAATCCTCGTGGATTTCAAGCACGACCAAATGTGCTCACGTCATTAATGCCGAATTCTTCGTACGCAACTGTCACAGTAATGTTTTGTTATTGAGATTCTACCTTTTCTTTAGACATTGTCGCACGGCAGCATGATAGTCGTTACTGACCCGCCGCAAAGCGCGGGTCCTTAATCCTAGTTTAGATAAATATGTCAAGTTGTCAATTGTAAACATGTAATTATTTAGTAGTGTCAACATGCGGACGTGAAATTTTCATAAACTATGATTCATAAACACTTAAAAAAAAGTTAAACTAATATTTGTGATTCAGACCATTCTCATCTTTAACAAAAGTTTTGGTTGGTAGGCAGATACTTGTTAAAATAAATAAATAATAGGAATAAATAGCCAGTCAACTCTCTTAATCAACCAATGATTGTATATTTTTTTCTATTAATGTGTTTATATTTTTTTGACACATGTATTTATGCTATTGGTTTGATTTATTAGGTTGGGTTGGTTATGAATGTGAGTGAAAAAATCAAGTTTGGTTAGTTACGTAGGTGAACACGAGTGAAATAAATATTTAATGAATAATTTTGGTTGGTTAGTTGAAATGAGAGTATTATAAGCTAATTGAAAATTTTAATAATATCATAATAAAAAGTTAAAGAAAACATAAAAAACAAATAAAAAATTTTAGTATTTATTTTTTAACGGTATAACTATATGAATATACTATTATGGTACCCACAAGATGCATCTGAAAAGATAACATTTAAATTGGGTAATTTTAAAGATTTGCATGGTTCGACTTTTAACCATAACCATAACAAAAATATTTTTTTTTAATTAAACACTTAACTAAATGACTCTAACTCTTAACATAAAAAGCCAAATGAACCAAAAGTATCAATAAATGATTCATTTGTTTTGAGGAATTTTTTCTTTTATAATTATTTTATTTCACTTCAATTCTTAAAGATTACCGATGTAAGACAAAATGAATAAAGGAACAAAACATTTGTGTTTGATTTAAAAAACTTGTACCATGTGCTATAAAAACTATAAAGTTCTTAATTTTAAGACATTTAACCAAATTATTATTTTGTCTTTTTAATATGTATTAAATATTAGTATAGATATATAATAAGAAATATTTTCTTTTTTTATATTCACTATATTTCTAAATTATTTTTTATAAACATCTACCCACCCATCATCCCTTTCTCTTTCTGAGCTCGTCACATGCATACGTGAGAAATTTTGAAGTTATAAAACAATTAACAAGAGGCACCACGACCTACTCCCGCCAACATCCCAACCACGCCTGGATTCTCTCTCCCGTCTGCACCGTCACCACCAACTGCACCGCCTAATCGCCACCGCCGGCAACCACTCCGCCTCTGGTATCCTCTTCACAACCGTTTCCGTCACCATCACTACCATCAACACCCAAACCCTTCCATATCACAACAAAAAGTTGCCCTCAGCCTCCTCCTCCAAGATTCGACGGATAACCACACAAATTCGTCACAACCAATTGAAACCCTAATTTCACTCCTCTTTCTTATTAAAAACCTGAGACTGTAGCCAATTGCAGGAGTCGGAGTTCCACCTGGAACCGGCGAATCTGAGTCCACCGCCGTGTCAAGCGCCGCCACGTTCTCCTGCTGCTGAAACCATTGCAGCTTCCCGTTCTTACCCTCCCCACCGCCGTCAACATCTTCGGTACCGTCAACAATCTTCATTTTCATTTATCTGCAGAATCCCTTCAATTGCTTGAAATTTGAAAAATTAGTTATGTCGATCCTCCAAGAGCTGGGTCACTTAAAGATCCCATTAAAAGATATAAAACAGGCCACCAACTATTTTTCTCGAGAAAATATCATCGGATATGGTGCGTATGGGAATATTTATAAAGGAGAGCTTTTACGCCCAGAAGGGTTAACCATGATAGCTGCAAAGCTGGTTGATCAGATGGATTTCGAGGGAATTGATCATTTCCTAAGTGAGATCAAGATTCTTGCATCTTATAAACATGAAAATATTGTCTCTCTGATTGGTTTTTGTGATGAGAATGATAAGAAGATACTTGTTCAGGAGTTTGTGACATATGGAAGCCTGGACCAGTATTTGAGTAGTGCAAACCTCACGTGGCTCAAGCGCCTTCAAATCTGCCTTGGTGCAGCCCGTGGCTTGAGTTATCTTCACAATGGTCTCAAAGGACAGAGTGTCCTTCACCGCCTTGTGAAGAGCAGAACCATTTTATTAGACAAAAATTGGCAAGCCAAGATAGCTGGTCTTGGGTTCTCCCTGATGGGTTCGATGAATCCTAGATCTTATGTCAATGATGGATTCATTGACACACAAGGCTATGATGATCCGACATACTTGCAAACTGGGGTCATAACAAAAGAATCAGATGTATACTCTTTTGGGGTGGTCTTGTTTGAAGTCCTATGTGGCCGAGAAGGATTCGACAGTTACATAGATAATGAAACTTTTCTTGCTCCGTTGGCTAGCAAACATTATAGAAAGGGGACTTTAAACGAGATCGTCGATCCCTTTCTTATGAAACAGATGAACCAAGAATCCTTGAAGAAGTTTTCAGCTATCGCATATCAATGTCTCGAGCTTCCAACCGCACGCCCAACAATGATTGAGATTGTGCAAACACTCGAGAATGTCTTAAGACTTCAACAAGAATTTGAAAAGGCTTTGCTTCTTAAACAAGTAAGTTGATTATGTTTATGCATTTCCTGGCAACAACACTTAGATTTTATATATTTTGGGAATAAAGCGTAGTCATTTGGTCATGAGTGACAGACCGAAGAAATTTGTTCATGACGATCGGAAAATTTGGGGTCAGTTGTCCATCGCTAAATATTAACTTTTTCCAGACCCAGTCAAGTTGGGTTTGGGTTAGGTTCATGATAAAAAAATGAAACCAACCATTAAACGGGTAAAACAAGAGCTACAATTATTTTGAGAAATGAATTATTAGTATTTACTAAAATAAACATTAACAAACATATTAAAGCAATAATAATAATTAATCTACCAACAAGTTTTCATGCTAACATGAACATTTCACAACAAACAGAGACATAGTAAAATTCAATTAATCAAGCATTCAAGCAAATAAACAAGTAAGGCCCAAAAATAAGGATGGTTGCTCTAAACAGAACTTAAACCAAATTTACTTGCTTTGTATGCCATAAGGCTGGAAAAAAAACCTTGAAGAAACATTATTACAAAAAAACACCTCAAATATAACATGAAGCGGTTATGAGGCCAATCCAAACCAGCTACAACCAGCCTTAATGTCAAGAGCTAATAGATTCCCTTTACATCCAAGTGCTTTTTGTATCTAAAATATGAACAGTAAATAAAAATGAATAAAAGTATTCCAAGGACATTTCAAGAAAGAACACACAATCAAGAAAAAAGAAAAAAACTTTCATGATATTAGTTACTTGAAAACAAGATTAGTCCACGTCCTCAGGTTCAACCTGGGAAGCACCACCAGATGGATCTTCTGGAGTTGATGTACACAACAAGATAACATCGACATCATCATGTTCGACTTCTGCCATATCAAGTGCTTTTTGTGCAGCCCCTGCAGCAGATCTGTCAAACTCTCATTTCCTGTGGTTGATTTCAGCCATATTATGGTTAGTATATGCATGTATGTTGTATTAAACATGTATAATTAATGCCCTGTGAATATGTGTAAATGGAAGATGATACTAACCTCTAAGAATTTGGCAGTTGAGAATCCAATCATCACTAGCACCAAATCACCAACAATTCTAACAGGAAATATGTAGTTGAGATACAGCTAATCCACATCCAACTAGTTTGCACTCGTTGCTTACAAAGCCAGTTATTCATCAAAAATTAAACGAAAAACCATGTTAAACTCGTTAATTTGTATGCAACTACAAAATGGGATATACAAGCATGTGCAAACAATCGATGGACTAATTATCATGAACTTACTAACTTAACAAGATAGTTTGATACATCTACTGGAGGACTCAAGAGATAAGTGGTGATATAAATTTCTTTAAAACTCAACTTTCTCAAGTGCCGCTTCCAAACAAGAATAATTTGATGTGAGTAACTTATTTTCTAGATCAAAGACAATGACTAAGCAAATTAGATTATAAAATGATTTTGCTGTCATTCTAGTCTTCCATTTATCGAAAAAGTAACATTTCATAACTAGTATGCTATATATTCATGTGATCAGTGAGAGGTTCATTGGGTACCTTTATTTATTTTTTCCATGACTTTAAAACTGATACCATTGGTGACAGTAATATTCTTCCTATTTGTGTTTGATTGGGGGTAAATAATAGGTTTTTCATGGATCTAAGGGAAAACAAGAAGACAAAGCTGACTCCTACAAGGTAATGATTCATCGAAACCAATTCTTTCAAATTTAATACCATGAGAAAATGATTACCAGGACTTACATTCTATCAAATCCACTATGTGTGGCTGTGCACGTGATGACAATATGCAGTAAAGAAAGTTATTGACTCGGAATTGATGTACGAATTGTGTATATATATTTTTTGTTTTGAATAGATGAATGTTTGAATCATATGTGACTGTGTTTGTTTGTAGAATTACAATAGCTAACAAAAACTGATATTTAATGGTGCAGGTGAAAAACCTAGAACACATGAAAATTCCGTTAAAACAGATAAAGTTAGCAACTCATGATTTTCATGATGATTTCAAAATTGGACGCGGTGGATATGGGAAAGTGTACAAAGCAGATCTCTTCCACTTTGATGTACAAAAGTACTACTTTAAAAATAATAAATATCAAAAAGCATCCATGACGAAACTTCTGGGCTACCGAAGAAGAAAAAGCACAGTTGCTGTTAAGCGATTAGATCGTAGATACGGACAAGGAACTGCAGAATTTTTACAAGAAATCTCAGTGCTTCCTTATTTTAGGCACCAAAACCTTATCATGCTTGTTGGATTTTGTGATGAAGATCATGAGCGTATCCTTGTCTATGAGTATGCCTCAAATGGAAGCCTTGATCAATACATTTCTAGCATTGATAGCAGGAACAACTATGCATGGGCTCAATACCTACAGATTTGCCTTGATGCAGCCCGTGGGCTTCAGTTTCTCCATGATGGTGTTGGAGAGCATCACAGGATAATTCATCGTGACATAAAAAGTTCTAACATTTTGTTGGGTCAGAATTGGGTAGGCAAGATTAGTGACTTTGGGCTGTCAAGAATTGGGCCTGCAAATCTGCAAGCCACATTTGTTATGACCCAAGTTGCTGGAACACTGGAGTATGTTGATCCACAATATAACAAGACTGGTATGCTAACAAAGGAGTCTGATGTGTATTCTTTTGGAGTGGTTTTATTTGAAGTATTAAGTGGAAGGTTGGCATATTTTCCAAGGTTAAAAGATGACCAAGAATATCTCCCCCACACCGCCAAACGCTGCTTTGAGCAGGATAAGCTCGACGAGCTTATCAATCCAAGATTAAAGACTGAATTTGAAAAACGCTCGTTTATTTTTGATGGTAAAACCCTTCCAGATTCCATAAGCATATTTGCAGCAATTGCATATAAATGCTTACAAGGAAATCGTGATGACCGCCCGACAATGTCTAACATTGTGGAGGAACTTGAAAAAGCATTGAGATCTCAAGTAAGTCTTAGATTAATGATAAATAACTATGTATTTTTTAAGAACGTTTAACAAATTAAGTTTAGTGATATAATTTATCATTTGAGTCCTGTGTGTTTTCTTTTAATGATGTGAAGATAAATTAACGCCCCATTTGTGGTGCATGCATATAATGTTTATATGTTTGGGCCCTTAAGGGGCAAAAATAAAAGTGCACTAATTTTAACGTTATTTCAGTTATTTTGTGAAAATAACATTAAAATCATTGAGATGATCAACTTCAAACGATAACTTTGAGCCGGGATTCTTTCGGAGCAGCCTCTCTATCCCAATTGGGATAGGGGTAAGGTTTGTATCTATCCTACCCCCTAGACCCTACTGAAAAGTGAGAATATACTGGGTAAGGTTGTTGATGTGAAGATAAATTAAGATGATAGTTGAAATGAATATATACAATTTTAAGTAAATAAAATGTACTAAATGATGAACTTCTCTAACTAGACTACCAAAGAAAGTATTTTCAGTACTCTGTGCTTTCTGTCTATTATTCATTATACTATGCTGCACGACAATTATGTAGGTACAAGGGGTGGAAGCACTAAGAATTCCACTTGAAACAATTAGATTTGCTACACAAGACTTTAGTGAGATTCTAGAGCAGGAAGGGTATGTCATGGTGTACAAAGGTGTAATTTCACATTCTAAAGGACCCAAAGCTGTTATTGTAAAGAGGCAAGATCATAAAGTTGGTTCGTATGAGAATGATTTTTATAAGGATATTGCAAGTCTTTATAGTTTTAGCCAAAAAAATGTCATTCCCCCTATTTTAGGATTTTGTGAAGATGCGAGCGAGAGGATTGTTGTTTTTGAGCATATGGTCAATGGAAGTCTGAAAGAGCATGTGAAAAACTCCAGTCTAACATGGAAACAAAGGCTAAAGATTTGCATTGATGTTGCACGTGGGTTAGCTTGCATTCATAGTGGTTCTGACTCCCAATATTCAATTCATGGCAACATTAAAAGCAGTAGCATTCTGATAGATAATGATTGGAATGCTGTTATTTCTGATTTCATCATAGCCAAAGGCGTAATCACGTTAGGATATTGCGATCCACTCTATGCGAGAACAGGCATCCTAACACCGAAATCAGATGTTTATTCCTTTGGTGTGGTTTTATTTGAGATGTTATCTGGGCGATTAGCAATTGAAACCGTGAAAACTGATCAGCAACAACCATTCCATGGCGATCATGAATCTGGTCCGGTGATTTTCCTTTCCCAGCTGGCTACACAATGCTTCAAAAACAAAAGGCTGGAAGAATTTATCTTTTGTGATATCAAGGAACAAATTGATGCGAATTCCTTGGCTGTTTTCTTCATGATCGCGTATCAATGTTTGCAAGAAGAAACAGAAGATCGTCCAACAATGGAGGAGGTTGTAAAAGAACTTGAGAAAGCCTTTGAATGTCTAGTAAGTTCAATTATATTCTATGAAATCAATAAAGCAATACTCAATGAGAACACCAGTGCTAGAAATTTACTCTTTGAACACCAGTGCTGAACTACTTGTAGTTATAATGTTTTCATGGGTCACTTGTTTACAGGATGAGTGGGAATGGAAGCAAAAGCTGCCTGAGGATTATAAGAAGATAATCAGCATGTCAAAATTTCCATTAGCCAGTATAAACAGAAGCAAGGATCTCTATTCTCTCTTTTCTTCTGGAATTCTCCTTCAGAATGAAAAAATGGTGATTCAATCTCCTTAACAATGCTATCTTCAATCAATGCTATCTTCAATCAATGCTATCTTACTAGTTAGCAATGCAAACCCCATATCAACTATGCCTCAAATTAAACATAAAAGACCTTTCATAGCTCTATCAGATTAGCAAGTTAAATGCAGCATTTATACGAAAGTTTGTGTTCATGTAATTATTAGCAAGGAAGGAAAAACAATAAGATTAAACAAAAGGATATTTTAAGCCTATACACACAGGAAAAACAATTGATGCCGAAGCAACGATTATAAGTTGTCATTATAACTAACACTTTCCTTTTCGACTACTAAGAAATCAGGATTTGGGAAGGCTAATTTGTGCATATGGAAACACCATTCTCGTTTTACAATTTCTTGCTACTTATTCTAATAACATTCACCAAACAAATGTACGAGTGACTATAAGTTAGTTTCATGAACTCAACTTTGTATCATTCTACTCTCCCTTTAGACATCTTTTATTGATTAGGTTATGTGTCTCCAAAAACATATGAATGTTTTCTTTCTTATTTTCCACTTTATGCCCTACAAGAAGTTTGCGGTGAACACATATAATATATATATATATGTGTGTGTGTGTGTGTGTCGGCCCTTGAGGGGCACAAGTAAAATTACACTAATTTTATCGTTATTTTACTTAGCTTTTGTGAAAATAACATCAAAAAAGTTGGGTTGGTCGGTTAATCAACCATCATGAGTCAGAGGTCTAACTGGAAGCAGGCTCAAGGTAAAAGGAAAGGCTGTCTACATCTTACCTTCCTTAGACCCTGCCTTAGTTTTGCTAATGATATAATATATAGAGTACGATGGTGATGATTTCTCATTTTCCACTTTAATTTGATTGGCCTTTTTTGCAACAGTGGTTTTCAATTGGCATGAATGGGGTGAGAAATGAAATGGTATCAGCAAGACTGTTTTCTTTCAAAAATGTAAAATGGAGATCCATAAGAAAATCAAGGTTCTCTCTCTCTCTTTCTCACACACACGTATAGTTCACTAGTTCTAGTGTAAGAAACACTTCAATTATTGGAGTTAGATTGTTGCTGATTTTGGTTTCTTGAAAGACATCTAGTGTGGTTGGATTTACTAAGGATGAAAACAAATACAAACATTGTTACAAGGTAGGAGGCGTGAGTGCACACCTAGGGGTCGCAACCTCATGTGGGGTGCAAGGGGCAATGCCCATAATGACAATCAAGCTAGTCGTTCTGTAGAGAAGGCATGGAAAATTGATGATAGGTAGGGATTGATCAATCACAATTTACTAATGATCAATAGCAACTATGAAACTTGGTGGCATTATAAATTTGATTGCATCTATCAATAAAACGGTAGCAGCTTGTGATGGTTGCCAAATATACAAGGACAATTGGTCCAATTTCTTGTTGGTGATTTTATAAGAGACTACCTACCAGTATATTTTCTCTTTGAACTATCCAATTAAAAATTTGTTAGTACCTATGACATGTTTTATTGTCTTCTTGTGATTAAGAGGGATGTCCAAGTCTATAAGAATTCTAAAACCTATGTAGGCTAAAGTCTAGAGAGAGGTTTAGTTTGTTATAAAGTCAGCTATTGAACTACTAAAGAAGTTACTAATATTATGTATGATGAACTCAACTGGAAGGACTTGATATATTATTGTTAAGAACAAAATAGTAGCATGTTATCTATATATGAAAACTACTCATGGTTATTTCTTTGCACATTTTGACTGGTGAAAAGTTGTATTGTATTTTTAGAATTTGTTCAATATGCTGAGCATAAGAGCTTTCAATGTTGTAACGTATATATGCAGGTTTTCAAAGGTCGCAAAGATATCAGATAATTTAAATCTTGACATCAAAATCCAGATAAAACCTCAACTTTTAACTCTGGACATGATGTATGGAGCTTATCTAGTTTTCAAGTTTTGCAATCCAAGAAAAGTTTCTAGTCAACCTTTATACGTGAATTTAAAATACAAGATGGCAGGTGAACCCTTGAATGCATATTTCGCAAAATGGAGAGACGGAGGCGAGCGGTTGATGGTTGAATTGTTCCGATTCTGGAATAATAATGAAACTATTAATTGTGATATTCTTCTTGAGAGCTTTTCTCATTATTATTGCGGAAATTGGGGCATTTTTGTTGAAGGACTGGAGTTTAATGCCATTCATAGTGTAAGCTGAAGAACCCATGCATCTTTGTTATTTGTTTACATTGTTTCTTTTGTTTCTATATAAGAAACAAATAGATAATTGAATACGATATACCGACATAGTCATGTGATTATATTCTGCAGTTAGAAGAATGCAAAGACAATAACAGACTAAATGTTGGGAAGAATGTACCAAGGATCTTGAAGCCTGATTTGTACATTGAGTGTCTGGAGATAATCAAGAGGTCTGAAAACAATATCCAAAATGCCCCTAAAGAGGAGCTTTCTGTCCTGCTTTACAATGGCATTCTTATTGACAAGGGTGAAAAGGTTTGATTTCTTTCTTTTTATCTAACTTTTTTACACCAAGTTGAGAAATTCTGAACATAGAAATCATATCATGTTCTGATCTTTTTTATATGCTAATGGAAAAATTATAAATTTTTGGTAAACAGATCTTTTCGCTAAGCAAAGTAAACGGGAAGAAATGTCATATGCTACGCGCGAAAGCAGTCATATGGGACTCTTCAAATGCCAAGTGCTACAATATAAAACCTCAAGCACAATCAAGGTTTGCTTTTTGAACCAGCTAATTATTTACTCTTCATATCCTTATCTGAAATGTATATATATATCAGCCAAATGATGCCCAGGGAATTCACAGACCTAACATTGATCAACAATATCACCCCCACCTCTCATGTTTATATTTGAACATTGATCAAGGAAATAAAGAACAACTACAAGGAATTGACAATTCTGGTTTGCATTTAACACATACAAACCGACAAACACAAAAACTTTGACGCACATTTATAGGACCATTCATGTTAGTTAACTGGAAACTTTTCTGACAGTTTCTCTGACTGTCAAAGCAGTTAAATAACCATAACTAACAGTTGACCATTTTGCCCCTGTGGGTCTTTGACACAATAGACATAATGACACACACTTCGGGATTTTTAATTAAAGTTCCAGCTGCCCATAAAAACACACGATGCACACATAATGTAAGACTAAAGTTTCTTGACCCAATTGACCCATTAAGAAATTTACTAAACTTACTTGATCATGATTGTAGGATTAAGGCCAACACATAATAGAAATACAATTCTTGCAATATATCATGACATAATTCATGTAAATGAACAAATATGTGTGCAGATTCGAAGATGTAGTTGAGATTCTCTTGTACCATGAGTTCCGCATCAAATGCGACATTGAAACACAACTGCTGTCATCAGATACGTCTTATGCTTGTTTCTTGGTATTCAAACTTTCAGAAAAATGTCATGGGCTCAAGTGTCCAGTGAAGGCACGAGATCTACTACCAGCTAATGCAAAGCAAAGAACCAAAATTATTTGTTTTAGGACACCAAGCGCGGTTAATTTGAACAAAATTAAATGGATTCCGGAACAGAGGGAAGATGGGTGGATGGAGGTTATAATATGGGAAACTATATCTGATAGGAATAATATCCCCATGGATTTGAAATTGATAACTTTTCAAGGAACCATGTCTGGTCTTATTATATCTGGAATTGAGTTCCGTCCAATGTAAAATAAATAAAATATTAATAGTAGATGTAAATGGGTTTTTTTAGGCAACGCTATTGCTGTATAATGTAGCTCTATATAGAAGTGTTAGGGCTGCAATTAAGCTGAGTCTAGCCAAAAAAATATAGAGCAAAATATTCTAGCTCGAGCTCATTATAAATCTCGAGCCTCAAGACGGCTCGTTTTTTTTTTACACAAATATTCAATATATATCTATATTTATATGTAATAAAACTCGAGTTAAGCCAAGTCAACCTTAATTCATGCTCTTCTCTATGTAGAGTTTGATAATCAAGTGACCCTATAAGATAACATTTTGTCACATCATCATCAAACCAATTCATAAGTACGCATAGGAGTGTGACCATTAAATAAAGAAAAGATGGATCATAATCATTTGGTGATGAAGATAAATCTAAATTTTTTATTTCTTATTTTAATTTTATCAATAATATTAATTGACATAATTAATTTTTATTTTCCTTTGCTCATTTAGTGGTAAAACTTTGTTATATTTAATTTTTACTCTGTCATCTAGGTTATGTGACACATACTTAACAACATGCTTTAAGTTATTTTCAAGTGATCATTACATATAGCTTTAAAAAAGAGCAGAGTAAAGTGAGACCAATCATGCTATTATCAATAATTTCCATTCTACAGTATTTATAGTGGTGATAACTTTAGGTACAAATAAAAACCTATGGCATTGTAGTTTACTTGTTACTTTTTTGACTTTCTTATAAGAGGTCTTAGGTTTGAATTTACGTCAAGGCATATTATTAAAACAAGATCAGGAGATTACCGTTTACACAATTGTGTGCAGTTCCTTTTATGGTGGGCTTGATCGCCAAAGCACTTGAACATTGTAAATGGCTAAGATTCTAAGTATATAGTCAGACTCAACATTTGTTTATTATACGATTTGAACACTCAACTCATGAGATTTGAAACCACACTAAAATCTTAGCAAAACAAGTATCATATATGTCACATGTGGCATATGATACATTTTTGCTCAGATCCTTTTGTATAGCCGTTGTTTGGTCTCGCTATCTTTCTCGAATGATAACAATTATTCAGTGAGAATGCTAAGGCAACTTCAACTGTAAAATCCCAAAACAATGACAGACTATCACTATCACAGAAGATCATATTATAAACCTAATTTCATTAATAAGTAAAATGTCACAATACTTGAAATAAGTACTTAACCTTAATTACTTGGCATTGTGGTCTTATGAAGTTATCTAACACTCTTCATAACCCTTTCAAGAGAGCCTCGAAAGCATTCCTTTGGCATAATGTTCACACTGGATGGACAATAAAACAAAACGTTTACAAGGAGGATAACAAAAGTTAATATAATTCGAAGCACGTAAAGTTGTAAAATATATATATATAAGCTTGTATCCTATTGAGCAAATTGTATAAACATATCCAAAGACTAAGATGAAGAGTACATGGCATGGTCTAATGATCTTGGTACAGTGTACTGGTCCTCAACATATTTTTTGGCCCCTTTGTGACTTGCAAAACATCAACCTTGTTTTGGGATGTTAGTAAATTGTTTTTGAATGCCATGTAGCCTAATGATATCAAAATGTTGGAATGATGTCCCTCTTATATGTGGTTGAGAGGTGAAGTATTATTGTGAACAAATAATGTAGATTAATTATAAATATACACATACACGCACATGTGTATACACACAAATGTGTTTACATATATGTATAGTTTTACTAATGAATCGTCAGTCAAACTCATTTCATACAATACCTTTTACTCTATCAAAGCGACATATTTCTAGATTTTCATAGGGCCTTCCCGGAATTCCTTCTAGGGCTTGCAACAACTTAGCAAGAAATAGGTCAGGTGGAAAACAAGAAGCTCCAACAGGAGCAAATGCTCAGTCTGTTTTGGGAGCACCTACTTGCTCTCGATCCAAAGGTCGTAGGAAATATGATGCAACTGACCCGGGAATGCATTTGCGGTCTGGAAGACCGGATTCGGGCCTTCCGTCCTGAACAAAAAGAGCTCCTTGTGCGGGTTGCCACCTTGGGTGACCGGGGAGACTAGAAGAGTCCATCGACCCAATCTAGAAGATTTAAATAAGTGTTTGTAGATGCAAAGACCCTAGGAAAATACTGAGAAAGACTTCTAGAGCTTGATACCAAAGCTCATGCTCAAATTGTTATGACATTACCCAATTAGATCTACTCTGGTTTTATGATTATTATTTTTCCAATAAAAGTAACAAAAATCTTGCATAACTAGATCTTAAACCATCTGACATGATTAAACATATTTATATTCTAAATTATCATAAACTAAATGGACTTGGGGGTGTCCCGACTCCTGCCATCTTTCCACTCAAATGGGTCTATTTAGTATTATTTTGTTGGAAAAAATCTATAAGTATTAAGTCTCTTTCGTTTTCCTTATTAAAAATCATTCGGTCCTTTGAAGTTTTGTTTCAAGCTCGGCCATTGCCTGGTTGCCAATATAAATCTTGTCTGAATCAACACTCTCAAGATTTACATAATGATGACCACAAAACCCTAAATAAACAAAGCTTTATTTCATCAAGTCCTCGACCTAATCTAGCCCAGAACCACGTTATATTTTTCTATATATACTTCTTACCATGAAGTTGACGTAATATATAGAGCGACCTGGTTGTTTAGAAGCTTCCCTTCATTTCTTTATCTGTTAATCTTGGTTAGTCGGATATTATGTAAGACCTGAGAGTTTACCATGTAAGTGGATTCTCACGATCATACAAAATATGTTATTCAACGAAAACAAAGAAAAAGGTTTTTGTAATAAACCAAAACTGATATTCAAGATTCAATCCAACATTTCATTGATCAACAACTTTATATATACATCATCATAAATTATTAATGCTTCAGGCATTTTTAATCCTTTAGGGATTTTCATGTAGATGTCATTTTCTAGGGTCCCATATAAATATGCAGTGACGACATCCATCAGTCTCATTTTAAGTCCTTCAAAGACTGTGAGGCCGATTAAAAATCGAAGGGTTATCGCATCCACTACAGGGGAATACGTTTCCTCATAATCTACTCCTGGGATTTGGGAAAACCCTTGAGCTACTAGTCGGGCCTTATATCGTACAATTTCATTCTTTTCATTTCGTTTTATTGCAAATACCCATTTATAACCAACTGGTTTGACATCTATGGGTGTTTGGACTACAGGTCCAAAAACATTTCGCTTTTCGAGTGAATCTAACTCAGCCTTCAAGGCTTCTTGCCATTTTGGCCAATCATTTCTGTGCATGCACTCTTCTAGAGTTTTAGGTATGTAATCTTTTTCATTTATTACATCTGTTGCTATAGCAAAAGCGAATATATCATCAACACATGTTTTATGTCGGTTCCATATTGTACTATTTTGTATATAATTTATAGAGATCTCATCTTTATTTGGTACCAATGTTTCTTCTGGAAATTCGTTTTCTTCTGGAATTATGTTAGTCTCTTCCGGGACTTTTACCTCTGCTGGGGTTTCATTTGTAATGATTTCTGATCTTTCACCAACCATGTTATTTTGCTCTTTTCGTTTGCGTGGATTCTTATCTTTGGAGCTAATTGGTCTACCACGTTTTCTTTGTATGGTAATCGCTTCTGGGATTACTTCAATTCGAGCAGGTGCATTTGATGCTGGTATATGTGATTTTGTCACTTTATTTGTGTCTGTGAATGCATCTGGTAATTCATTTGCTATTCTTTGCAAATGTATAATCTTTTGAACTTCAGATTCACATTGACCACTTCGAGGGTCGAAATTTGATAACAATGATGCATTCCATGTTATTTCTTCTGTTGCCAGTCTTACTTTATTCTTATCTCCCCCTAAGACTGGGAATATTGTCTCATCAAAATGACAGTCAGCAAAACGTGCTGTAAACATGTCTCTCGTTAGTGGTTCTAAGTATTTAATAATGGATTGGGAGTTAAAACCAATATAAATACTCAATCTTCTCTGGGGTCCCATTTTGGTGCGTTGTGGTGGTGATATTGGAACATAAACCGCACAACCAAATATTTTCAGATGAGACAGGCTTGGTATTCTTCCGGATACCAACTGTAAAGGAGAGTATTCATGATCAGCAGTTGGTCTTAATCTAACCAGTGCAGCAGCATGCAAAATAGCATGACCCCAAGCAGAAGATGGTAATTTGCATCGCATCAGGAGTGGTCTAGCTATTAATTGCAATCGTTTAATTAAGGATTCTGCTAAACCATTTTGTGTGTGAACATGTGATACCGGATGTTCAACATTGATCCCAATTGAAATACAGTAGTCATTAAAAGCTTGGGATGTGAATTCTCCTGCATTATCCACTCGAATAGTTTTGATTTGATGTTCTGGGAAATGAGCTCTCAATTGTATGATTTGGGCTAACAATCGAGCAAATGCTACATTTCGAGTAGCTAGAAGACTCACATGTGACCATCGTGAAGATGCATCAATTAAGACCAAGAAATAACGAAATGGGCCACACGGGGGATGTATAGGCCCACATATGTCCCCATGAATTCTTTCCAAAAATGAGGGATTTTCTTGTAGTATTTTGGTTTGTGAAGGTCGAGTAATGAGTTTTCCAAGAGAGCATGATGCACATGATAATTCTTGTGCTAGCAAGATTTTGAAGTCATTGAGTGGGTGTCCAGTCGTACTTTTGATTATACGCCTCATCATTGTGCTACCAAGGTGACCTAGTCGATCATGCCATATGGTGAATGTGTCTTTATCTTGCGATTTTTGGTTATACACCATATATGACTCAATAGGATTGATATTGGTACAATATAATCCAGAGGATAGAGCATTTAATTTCTCAACAATGGTATCTTGACCATTTTTGTTAGTGATAATTTGTAGATATTCAATATTGTTTTCAGATGTTGTTTTGAGGTGATAACCATTTTTTCGAATATCTTTAAAACTAAGTAAATTCCGTCTTGATTTACTTGAGTACAATGCATCATTTATAATCAGTTGGGTACCCGAAGATAGGATAATACATGCTCTTCCCGAGCCTTCAATGAGGTTACAGATACCAGAGATAGTAGTAATAGGTGTATCTTTAGGAGATAAGTCAGAGAAAAATTTCTTATGTTTCAGAATAGTGTTAGTTGTACCACTATCTACTATACATTCATCACCAATAATAGCTTTGTTGGAGCTTGGAAACATAATTCTGTAGAAATGATATTATAAAAGCAATTTAAGTCAAAACAATAACAATAGCTTAAACAAGGTCAAAACCAAACAAACAAAGTCAAACCAAAACAAAACGAAATCAAAACCAAACATGGTTATGGTCTAAAGAAATTAAACATAATGTTTAAACGTCTCGAACATTCTCGATGAAATCACATGCTTCTAGATGAGTGTCTGACCAAAAAGCAGGTGATGATGAATTGGGTGCTCCCTCAATCAGGTTTGTTTCAGTTTGTTTCCCTTTTTCTTTCATCGTTCGTTGATAAGCTTCAACAAGGTGTTTCGGGGTACGACATGTTCGGGACCAGTGGTTGGACATCCCACATCTATAGCAGATGTTGTCTTTGTCCCCGCTAACTCTCCCTTTGTGTGGTCGCCCTGTATTCTGCCGACTTGATCCACGCCCACCATCAAGCTGAGTATTATGAGACTCTCGATGCCATGTATTGCTTCGTCCACGCCCACGACCTCTATGAGGACCACGACTTCTCCCTCTTCCACGTTTGCTCTGGGTACTTATCACATTTGCTTCTGGTAATGGGTTTGTACCGACTGGTCGCACTTGATGATTTTGAAGTAAAAGTTTATTATTTTCCTCCGCGACTAGAAGACATGATATCAATTCAGAGTATTTTGTAAATTTGTGTTCTCTATATTGTTGCGCCAATATCAAGTTAGAAGGATGGAACGTAGAGAAAGTCTTTTCAAGCATGTCTTCATCAGTTATGTTATCCCCACATAGTTTTAGTTCAGAGCTTATACGAAACAGAGCAGAATTGTACTCGCTAACAGATTTGTAATCTTGCAGTCTGAGGTGGATCCATTCTGAACGAGCCTTTGGAAGCAAGACCAATTTTTGGTGATCAAACCGGTCTTGTATATTATTCCATAATTCAAGTGGGTCCTTTATGGTGAGATATTCTCTCTTCAAATCTTCATGGAGGTGATGACGAAGGAATATCATGGCTTTTGCTTTATCTTGCAAAGAAGTCTCATTGTTGTCAACGATTGTCTCCCCAAGGTTCTTTGCCGTAAGATGAATTTGGGCATCAAGAGTCCACGGTAGGAAATTTTTTCCAGAGATGTCAAGGGCGATGAACTCAAGTTTTGAAAGATTCGACATTTGTATCTATAAGGAAAACCACATATTTAAAAATAAACCTAATGTATACTTTTAGGAGACTCAAGTTTGACAACATCAACCCTATATTTAAATTTTTTTTCTTTAGAGCTCTTATAATCTCAGTTTACAGAGATGATCTAAAAACAAAATTATTATTATTATATCATCGAAAGTATAATGGTATAAATTTTAAATAGGCTAAGCTACTTTAAATTAATAACCATGGCATATTTGTAAATATTGTGAAGTTTTCTAAATCCAAAACCACAATTTCCAACTATTCAATTCGAACAACCAACTAGGATTATTTTAAAAAACGTCCAAACTCTTTAAATCGCATTCATTTGATCCAACAGCCGCAAGTTATTATGTCTTTTAATCACATTTAATCGACGGTTTCTTGTTCTCGAAATTATCATTATGTAAGTATGGTAGGCGGTGTAATATCTCCTGCGACCGCCATAGCCACCTGCAACCGCCATAGCCGATGTGTTACTTCATGACCGGAATATCTCCTGCGACCGTTTGAAGGATAAAAATGCCTTTGAAGAACCACTTGCTACTACCGTGAAGGATCACCGGCCATCGGGGTTCGCCACTGTGCCAACTACATCCACGACCAAAAGAATCTTGTCGCCATCAAAGTAACACCGTTGTTCACCGTTGTTGCTATATCAAAGTTTCTTCTGCCATTCTCATAGGTACTCGGCAACCATCTTGTCTCACCCGGTAAGCCATAATCCACCGCCTTTGAACCGATTCTGGCAGTTATCGAAAGGGACGAAGTAGATGGGCAATTGCTAACAGTTCGTGTATTTTAAATGTATTATAAAATTCAGATCTAGAAATTTCTCTTATTCAAACATTCATATGTAAAAGAAAATCTTATAAAAAGGGACCTATGTTCTGCTTCAAATTTGTGTTCACAGAAAATAACTAGATAATTGTATATCAGTTGTTTTAATATAAGCATAAGGCAATAAAGAAAAAAAAAAAGGTTTCTTGAATTTTGTGTACCTGAGCGAGTGAAGAAATCTTAAACACAAAAACAAATAGGTATTTACCAGTTGCTTCCGACTCCCAACAATAGTAGAGCTTTCGTGCTGATAACGTGTAATAAACCAAAACTGATATTCAAGATTCAATCCAACATTTCATTGATCAACAACTTTATATATACATCATCATAAATTATTGTAACCATAGAATTAAATGGGGAAGAAGAAGTGAGGAGGAGTAATAAGTATGGAATACATAACAGTTTTATGTTTTTATCTTTTGTAAACATAAGTGTATTGTACTTGTAACAAAACATACTAATAATTGTCTGAAAAATAAATTAGTAAGAATTATTAATTTTATAATTCAGCATAAAAATAAAAATAATTTGAAACAAATCCGTGTAAGAAGAAAATCAAAATTAAATCAACCTTAGATACTTTCCAACCAAACATTATTTCATTGGAAATACATGAATTGAGTAAACGTCATTTAAACGATGAACTTATATTTAGTTATTTTCTTAATTTCCTACAAGAGATAGTAGGTTTGCATTCCTAAGTTTTTTAACATAAGAAAGTGAAAAAAAGAAATGAAAAGAAGATTAGTAACAATATTTCATCCTAACCTTTTTTTTTTCAAAATAAAAAAAAAGTTGAAAGAAATAAAAAAAAACAAATAAAAATTTTACTATTTTATTTCACCTATAACAAAACAATGGTATAATTATACATCTGCATATTTTTTTCGGATTTTTAGGGCTGTAAACGAACTGAACGAACTCGCACGAGCCCTTGTTCGTGTCCGTTCGTTTAACTTTTAACTTTTTACGAACGCTAACTGAACGACAATTCTTGATCTCGCTCGTTCATTAAGGAATTTAACCTGTTCACGAACGATTAACGAACTCAAACGAACACATATTAATTAAACAAAAAAAGCAACATTAATTCTTAATCTCAAGCGTTAGAGATAATCATTTATATAAATATAAAGTTGAATATTATAGTATTAAACTAAAAATAAAAAATTTAAGAATATAAACATAATCGAACATAAACAACGTAAACGAACACGTAACGGAACGCTCACGAACACAACTTCTGTTCATATTCGTTCATTTAACTAAACGAATAAAAAATTTTGTTCGTGTTCGTTCATTTATTAAAGAACGAACATAAAAGAACTTCTGGTCGAACGGTTCACGAACTGTTCGATTAATGTTCGGTTCGTTTACAGCCCTGGGGATTTTTACAAATATTCATTTACTAAGAGTATTTATTACATATATACCCAAGTTTTAAAATTAATTACATATTCTATAAAAAAAATATGTAAATGACTTTTTATTTAAAAGGGAAAATATGTTTTCAGACAACCCAACAACCACGCCTGGATTCTCTCTCCCGTCTCCCCCGGTGCCACCACCAACAGCAGCGCCTAGCCACCACCACCGGCAATCACTCCGCATGCCATATCCTCTTCACAACCGTTGCCGTCACCATCAACACCCAAACCCTTCCCTACCACAGCAAGCGGCTTCCCTCAGCCTCCTCCTCCTCCTCCAAGATCCGACGGAAGAGCGCGTCTACCACAACCCACCACCGGCAACCACCGAAGACTGTCACGACCGCTTGAAACCCTAATTTCACTCCTCTTTCTTATCAAAACCTGAGCCTGTAGCCAATTTCAGGATTCGGAGTTCTACCCGGCACCGGGGAATCCGAGACCATCTGCTGCTGCTGAAACCATGGCAGCGGTCCGTTCTTACTCTCTCCGCCACCACGTTATGCTGGTGATGGTGCTGCTGGTGCAGGTGCTGGCGCTGGCGCTGGCGCGGTCGTTGCTTAGAAACCCGTGTTGTTGTGGCCCAAATGCATTCGGTATGTTCATAGATTTTACAAGTTTTGTTGGTCCACTGGCTCGCAAACATTATAGAAAGAGGACTTTAAACCCGATCATCGATCCCTTTCTAAGGGAACAGATGAACCAAGAATCCTTGAAGAATTTTCCAGCTACCGCATATCAATGCCTCGAAAAGCTTCCAAACTCACGCCCAACAGTGACTGAGATTGTGCAAACACTTGAGAATGTCTCAAGACTTCAACAAGAATTTGAGAAGGCTTTAGCTCTTCAACAAGTAAGTTGATTATGTTAATGCAAAAATTTAAGTTAATGAATTAATATAATAAATAGGCATAAACTAACGTAGACAAACACAAACACAAATGATGACGAACATAAATCAACGAACATAACCTCAGTGGCTGAGCTTGACAGGTAATCTAGGGGGCGAAATAATTTTTTTTTCCAATGGGCGAAATAAAGTTTTTTAAAAAATTTTACACTTCGTATCGCGAAATATACACTACTGCACGAAAAAACAGGGGGCGACCGCCCCCCTTGTCTCCACTATGAATTAATACAAGCTGATGTGGCAACTCAGCTGGTAATCTTCTAAATGACCCGGTTTTCTTGTAACTCTTGGACTCCTCCTTGTTTGATTCTGGCCCATTTGTGTAGTCTGTTTATTTGAGCCCAGCTGGTCCATAACACCCCCCTTTGTCTCCACTATGCTACGCTTATGCGTAACCTCAGTTCATGTTCTAAACATAATTTCTTGTTCGTGTTTATTCATTTATAAAACGAATGAACATATGCGAACTTTCCACCGGACGGTTCACGAACTGTCTGCTGAACGTTTAGTTCATTTATACCCTACTAAAAAGCAATTTCGAGCAATCTTATGATCGTGGTATTATTTTGGATGCTAGTGTCCTTCCCATCAGTAGTAACTCCTTTGGTAATTGTACCATGAAAAATAAACGACTTCTCTTGGGAAACTTGAAATTTGTTTTAAGAGATCATTATTCAGTTGTAATCTTATTGAAATTTACCATTTTCTATTATTAGCTACTAGCCAAGAAAACCCGTGTATTACACGGGTTGAATAATAAAAAATATAATTTATTAACATTAAATAAAAATAAATATTTAATAATTATAAAATTATATTTAAGATAAGATATAATCAAATTATTATTACTATTTATTAAATTTTAATAAATTAGTAAATTATTGGAATAAGAAAAATTATATTTTTAAATATTTATTATATAATATAATTACTAAAAGTTAATAATATTTATTAGGAGAGAAAGGCGGGAAAAATATTTTCAGATTTAACCAAAATGCGCCACGTGTCTCCTATAAATACTCCTTTATTAGAGTAGACTAGCCTAGAAACCCATGTATTACATGGGTTTTTGAACACATATAATATGTTATAAGCAATCATTTATAAAAAGATTTATATGTAACATTTATCAATTGATGGTTAAATAAGAAATATGACTATTTAAAAATTTTAAATAACAAATAATAATAAATATCTAATAATTTTAAAATTATATAAACATGTAAGATAAAATTAAAATTTTATTTCATTTTATTAATTTTTAGTAAATTAGTAAATTTTTATAATAAAAAGAATTAATATATATATTAAAACCAACCAAATGAATAGTAAAAAATAATATTATATTGAAATATTGATTAATTAATATATATATTTCAATATATACATATACTATTTCAATATAATATACATATATATATATATATATATTATTAAATAGTATGAATACTATAATGACAAAACGTGGTTTTTATTAGGGTTTCAGCGGTGTTTGGAGAAGATACCGATGATTTATATGTTTTCATAAAAAATTGATTTTTGTTTAGAGGTTTTAGTTTTTTTTTTATTTCTGCCAATTGGTTGTTCGTAAGAAAGATTTTGTGAGTAATTTTCTTATTATTTTCGTATAATATTTTTATAGATTTTGTATTATTTTATTTTTTTACTGAGAAATTAGTGTAATGTTCGTGATGAAAAATTTGATTTTGCTATGTAACTTATATTTTTGCAAATAATATATAATACTCATTATCAGGATTGTATTGTGATAACCCGCCGCAACGCGTGACGAGGAAAAATCTATATATATTAAAGGACAGTTGAAAGTAATAGTAAAATTTTGTTTTTTTGATTTTGGTCACAAAAACTTTTATATAATATAAAGTTTTGTTTTTTCGATTTTCGCCAATAAAACTTTTAAAGTTTTGTTTTTTCGATTTTTCCCACTAAAACTTTTATATATTATAAGGTTTTGTTTTTTAGATTTTGGCCACTAAAACTTTTTAAAGTTTTTTTTTTCGATTTTGGCCACTAAAAGTAAAGTTTTGTTTTTTCGATTTTGGTCACTAAACATTTTATATAATATAAAGTTTTGTTTTTTCTATTTTGGCCACAAAAACTTTTAAAGTTTTGTTTTTTTGATTTTTGTTACTAAAACTTTTATATAATATAAAGTTTTGTTTTTTTTATTTAGGCCACTAATACTTTTTAAAGTTTTGTTTTTTCGATTTTGGCCACTAAAGCTTTTATACAATATAAAGTTTTTATTTTATTTTGCCCACTAAAACTAAATAGTAAAGTTTTGTTTTTTCAATTTTGGTCATTAAACGTTTATATAATATAAAGTTTTGTTTTTTCGATTTTGGCCACTAAAACTTTTTAAACTTTTTTTTTATTTGGCCACTAAAACTTTTATATAATATAAAGTTTTGTTTTTTCGATTATGGCCACTAAAACTTAATAGTAAAGTTTTGTTTTTTCGATTTTGGTCACTAAAACTTTTATATAATGTAAGGTTTTTTTTTTAATTTGATTTTGGCCACTAAAACTTTTAAATTTTGTTTTTTTCGATTTTGTATAATTTTATGTTTATATATATATAATTGTATAGAGTTTGTGATGAGAGATTTGATTTTGATATGTAACTTATGATTTTGCAAATGATATATAATACCCGTTTTCGAGAGAGTACTGTGATAACCCGCCGCAACGCGCGGGTGGGATTAAACCTAGTTATAATTATTAATATTTAATTAAATAATTTAATTAATATAAATTATTAATACCTTCAGGAGAGAAATGCGAGAAAAATTACTTACATTTAATTAGAAGATAACGTGTGCCTTTTAAAAATACTCTTTTATTAGATTACGTAGATATATTTTATAGATATGAATTGTATGGATAAGTATTAGTTTGAAATTTATATTACTGTATTTTATGTAAACATGGATGAATAAATAATTTAAATATCAAATAATATTTACGGTAATTACAGCTAGTAATATAATTAAAATTTTATAACAAATTACTGTATCATAATTAAAATTAATGTATTATAATTAAAACTGTGGATTAGTAATATGAAGGTTCATCTCAAAGAAGGTTCAACAATCCTAAACCTAAGAAGAAGGTTCAACAATCATAACCATGTTCATCATCCTAGAAATCCAGACATCGATTAATAAAAGCAGAAATTGAATAGTAAAATCCAAACCCTGAAACCAGATCTACACAATTCAATCTGTAACGCAAACGAAACAATCAAGATCTGGTTTCAACAAATAAAGAACCAAATGAAACGATCGTGTACGATTCAAAAGACAAAATCGAAAAGGAGAAGACGGTGGAAGATACATGTAGGGGACACCGAATAAGCTTAGGGTAGCCATAGGAGGGCAAAGGCCTGACTCCAAAGCTGCTTAAAGGAGAAAGATGAGAAGAAACCCCCCATCCACCCATCAACCGATTGAGAAAATTAGCAATTGTTGGTGCAGAAAACATAATTATGGTCGTCAAATATGGATAGAGTTTTATGTGTATGCATAATGCATTGATAGATACACATGGTTGTATGCATAGGTAATATGGGGATGATATATGATAGGGACATGAAGATGATGGAATCGGCTGGTGAAAAACTTGTGGGGGATGGAAGCTGCCGATGAAAAACTTGCGGGGGATGGAAGCACCAATGTTAGAGATCTAGGGTTTTGGGTATTGAAATTGGAAGAAATGGGGATAACAATTGTGCATTTCGGGTGAAGTTTGAAACCGTATAACAGATTAATTCGGGTCAAGTATTAGGCGGGAAACAAAAATTTGTGATGGTCTACAAAAATGACAAGTGTCCCCTAGTTATACTCATTTATTAGTTTAGGAAGATATTGTAACAAAAGAACATAAAGTAACTTGCATCTATTTTATGAATGCTTCCTACATCTACCATATAGATACATGTTATCATTACTATTAAATACTTGCAAATCTTCCAAATCAAATTAATCTTCCAAATTAAATTAATAGTCGTGCAAATTATGATACTGAAATTTATCATTTTACACCTGATTTATCCACTCTCATCATTCTCAATCCAACATCTTGAAAATTGCGTGCTTAAAGTTAAGATTTTTCTGAATTATTACCTCATTACATCTAAGGACATTCATAACAATGTGTTTGTATACATCCACTCACGAATGGAATATGCAAGCATGTGTAAACAATCGTTGACCTATTATCATGAACTTACTAATTTAACATCACTGGTAAGGTGTTTTCACACAACGAAATGGTTGTGGGCTCAAGTCTTGAGGGTGGCAACATTATCCTAGATTATCCAGATGTTGCCAATTTTATCCTAGATATTCTAGGTGGTGTTGTTTAAAAACAAAAGCTGGATAATGCGAGTGCTTATTTATGAAAGATTTGTTGACGATATAAATTATCTTTGAAACTCAACTTTATCAAGTGCCGCTTCCAAACAAGAATAATTTAATGTGATTAACTTATTCTCTAGATCAAAGACAATGACTAAGCAAGTTAAATCATAAAGTGATTTTGCTATCATTCTTGTCTTCCATCTATAGAAAGTAACATTTTATAACTTGTCTGTGATATATTCATGTGATCAATGAGAAGTTCATTGGGTACCTTTATTTATATTTTCCTTAACATTTTAAAACTGATACAATTGGTGACAATAATATTCTTTCTATTTGTGTTTGGCTGGGGGTAAATAACAGGCTGTTCATGGATCTAAAGGAAAACAAGACAAAGCTGACTCCTACAAGGTATTGCCCTATGAAAATATGCATTAACTAATTGTTTTCCTTCTATATTTGTTGAAATTATATTTTCACACACAGGTATACGAAAGGTATGAGATTCTGAGCTCCAGGTTACTTTGTAACGATCACAAAACAACATAGCCATATTGGTTCTTTCAAATTTAATGCCAGAAGTTAAAAAAATGATTACTAGGACTTACATTCTATTAAATCCACTATGTGTGGTTGTACACGTGATGACAATATGCAGGAAAGAAAGTTACTGACTCGGTAATGATGTATGAATTGCATTTCTTTGTTTTAGATGGATGGACGTTTGAATCATATGTGACCGTATGTTTGTAGATTTACAATAGCTAACAGTAACTGATGTTTAATGGTGCAGGTGCAAAACCTGGAGCACATGAAAATACCATTAGAACAGATAAAGTTAGCAACTCATGATTTTCATGATGATTTTAAGATTGGACGTGGTGGATACGGGAAAGTGTACAAAGCAGAACTTTTCCACTTTGATGTACAAAAGTACCACTTGAAGGATAATTTATATCAAAAAACATCTGTGACAGAACTCCTGGGCTACCAAAGAAGAAAAGGCACAGTTGCTGTTAAGCGATTAGACTGTACACATGGACAAGGAACTACATAATTTTTACAAGAAATCTCAGTACTTTCTAGTTTTAGGCACCAAAACCTTATCACACTTGTTGGATTTTGTGATGAAGATCATGAGCGTATCCTTGTCTATGAGTATGCCTCAAATGGAAGCCTTGATCAATGTATTTCTAGCATTGATAGCAGGAATGACTATGTGTGGGCTCAATATCTACAGATCTGCATTGACGCGGCCCGTGGGCTTCAGTTTCTCCATGATGGTGTTGGAGAGCATCACAGGATAATTCATCGCGATATAAAGAGTTCTAACATTCTGTTGGATCAGAAGTGGGTAGGCAAGATTAGTGACTTTGGGCTGTCGAGAATTGGGCCAGCAAATCTGCAAGCCACATTTGTTATGACCCAAGTTGCTGGAACACTTGAGTATGTTGATCCACTGTATCACAAGACTGGTATGCTAACAAAGGAAGCCGATGTGTATTCTTTTGGAGTGGTTTTATTCGAAGTATTAAGTGGAAGATTGGCATATTTTCCAAGGCTCAAAGATGACCAAGAATATCTACCCCACACCGCCAAACGTTGCTTTGAGCAGAATAAACTCAACGAGCTTATCAATCCAAGATTGAAGAATGAATTTGAAAAAAGGGCTTTCATTTTTGATGGTAAAATCCTTCCGGATTCAATAAGCATATTTGCAGCAATTGCATATAAATGTGTACAAGGAAATCGTGATGACCGCCCAACAATGTCTAACGTTGTAGAAGAACTTGAAAAAGCATTGAGATCTCAAGTAAGCCTTAGATTTATGATAACCATGTAGTTTTTAAGAACATTCAACAAATTAAGTTTAGTGATATAACTTCTCACTTTAACCCTGCGTGTTGTCTTTTCATGATGTGAAGATAAATTACGATGACAATTGAAATGAATATATACAACTTTAAGTAAATTAAATGTACTAAATGATGAACTTCTATAACTAGACTACCAAAGAAAATATTATCAATACTCTTTGCTTTCTATCTATTAAGCATTATAACTATGTTTCTCAACTTATGTAGGTACAAGGGGTGGAAGCACTAAGAATGTCACTTGAAACAATTAGATTTGCTACGCATGACTTTAGTGAGATTCTAGAGCAGGATGGGTATGTCATGGTGTACAAAGGTGTACTTTCTCATTCCAAAGGACACCAAGTTGTTATTGTAAAGAGGAAAGTTCATAATTTTGGTTCATATCAGGATGATTTTTATAAGGATATTGCAAGTCTTTATAGTTTTAGCGAAAAAAATGTCATTCCCCCCATTTTAGGATTCTATGAAGATGCGAGCGAGAGGATTGTTGTTTTTGAGCATATGGGTAATGGAAGTCTGAAAGAGCATGTGAAAAACTCCAATCTAACATGGAAACAACGGCTGAAGATTTGCATTGATGCTGCACGTGGGTTAGCTTACATTCATGGTGGTTCTGACTCCCAATATTCAGTTCATGGCGACATTAAAAGCAATAGCATACTGATAAATAATGATTGGAATGCTGTTATTTCTGATTTCATTGTATCCAAAGGTATAAGCATGTTAGGATATTGCGATCCACTCTATGCTAGAACAGGCATGTTAACACAGAAATCAGATGTTTATTCCTTTGATGTGGTTTTGTTTGAGACGTTATCTGGGAGATTAGCAATGGAAACCCTGAAAACTGATCCGCAACAAACATTCCATGGCAATCTTGAAGATGGTCAGGTGATTTTTCTTTCCCAATTGGCTACACAATGCTTCAAAAACAAAAGGCTGGAAGAATTTATCTTTTGTGATATCAAGGAACAAATTGATGCAAATTCCTTGGATATTTTCTCAAAGATAGCGTATCAATGTTTGCAAGAACAGACAGAAGATCGTCCAACAATGGACGAGGTTGTAAAAGAACTTGAGAAAGCCTTTGAATGTCTAGTAAGTTCAAACATATTGTACGAAATCAATAAAGCAATACTCAATGAGACCACTTGTGCTAGAAATTTACTCTTTGAAAAAGTAAACTCTAGCAGCAAGTAAACTGCTATTATTCATAAAATAAGCTGAAGTACTTGTAGACTTGTAGTTTTAATGTTTTCATTTGTCACTTGTTTACAGGATGAGTGGGAATGGAAGCAAAAGCTGCCCGAGGATTACAATAAGATAATCAGCATGTCAAAATTTCCATTAGCCAGTATAAACAGAAGCAAGGATCTCTATTCTCTCTTTTCTTCTGGAATTCTCCTTCAGAATGAAAAAATGGTGATTCAATCTCCTTAACAATGCTATCTTCAATCAATGCTATCTTACTAGTTAGCAATGCAAACCCCATATCAACTAAGCCTCAAATTAAACATAAAAGACCTTTCACAGCTCTATAAGATTAGCAAGTTTAATGCAACATTTATATGAGACTTTTTTGTTCATGTAATTATCAGGAAGGAAGAAAACACAATAAGATTAAACGAAAGGTTAATTCAATCCTATACGCGTAGAAAAAACAGTTGGTGCCGAAGCAAAGATTATAAGTGGTCATTATAACTAACACTTCCCTTTTTGTCTGATAAGAAATCGGGAGTTGGGAGGTCTGATATGTATATATGGAAACACCATCCTCTTTTTGTAGTTTCTTACTAATTCTAACAACATTCATCGTTAAAAATGAATGCATGAGTGACTATATATTAGTTTCATGAACTCAACATTGTATCATTCTAGTCACCCTTCTTTTATTGATTAGGTTATGTGGTATGTCTCTCCGAAAACATATTAATGTTTTTTCTCATTTTCCACTGTAATTTGATTGGCTTTTCTTGCAACAATGGTTTTCTCTTGGTATGAATGGAGTGAGAAATGAAATGGTATCAGCAAGATTGTTTTCTTTCAAAAATGTGAGATGGAGATCCATAAGAAAATCAAGGTTCTCTCTCTCTCTTTCTCTCACACACACGTGTACTATGATAAGAAACACTTCGAATATTGGAGCTAGATTGTTGGTGATATTAGTTTCATGAGAGCGGCCCCATTTGCGGTGCACACGTATAATGGAAATATGTGCCGACCCACAAGGGGCAAAAGTAAAATTTCATTAATTTTAACGTTACTTAATTTTTGTGAAAATAATGTTAAAAGCATTGGATTGATCGGTTAATCATGCATCATGAATTCATGAGTCGGGGAGTCTCACTTGTAGTGGCCTCTCTATTCTTGCGGGGTAGAGGCAAGGCTGTCTGCCTGTCTATATATTTCCCTCCTCAGACCCTACCTTAGTTTTGCTAATGGTGAGGTATACCAAGTACGATAATGATGATGATTAGTTTCATGAGAGACATTTAGTGTGGTTGGATTTACTTGAGATAAAAACGAGTATAAACATTGTTACAAGGTAGGAGGTGTGTGTGCATACCTAGGGGCCATATCCTCATGTGGAGTGCAAGGGACAATGCCCCTACTAGCAATCGAGAAGGCATGGAAAATTGATTGTAGGTAGGAGTTGATCATCAATGGCAATTTACTAATGATCAGTGGCAAATATGAAACTTGGTGGCAATATAAACTTTGATTGCTACTTGATAAAACAGTAGCAAATTGGTCATCAATAGTAAGTTGGACTGATGAGTTTTCTGTCATACCTTTTTGTAAATAGTTGCAATGATTCTTGTGATAGTTCCCAACTATACAAGGAAAATGGATTCAATTTCTTGAAGATGATTTTATAAGAGACTATCAGACTACCTAGTACCTACTACTTGTATAGTTTCTTTTTGAATTATCCAATTAAAAATTCATTAGTACCTATGACATGTTTTATTGTCTTTATGTGATTAAGAGGGATATCCAAGTCAATATGAATTCTAAACCCTAGGTAGGCTAAAGTTTAGAGAGAGGATTAGTTTGCTTATAAAGTCAGCTTTTGAATTGCTAAAGAAGTTATTTATATTATGTATGATGAACTCAACTGGAAGTACCTGATATATAATTGTTAAGAATAGTATAGTACATAGTGAAATCCCACTTTGTGGGGTCGGGGAGGGGGGAGATGAAGACAAACCTCACCCCTACCCCAATGTGGTTGAGAGGCTGTTTCGTAAGAGAACCCCGTCTCAAAGAAACTGTTTTTTTCTTTTTTTTTTCTGCAACTTACTACGAACAATTAATATAGAACATCAAACACATAGTCACAAAACAACATAATACAATTGCACACACTTATGTATAAGTAGCAGGCATAAGACGATGCATCTAGATATATAACATGTTAATCAACATAGGCAAAACGCAGAAGCTCGCAAAATAACAAAGTACTAATGAAACCAATGCAACCAATACAATGCATAATCCAATCTGACCTACATCACACCTACGTAGCAAGCAGAGAACACATATACCCAACATACCATCATGTTACACATACTCCTCCAAGACTACGTTCCTACCTAAAACTAATACCACTAACCTATCTCCTGACACTCTAGGAATCTCTCGCTTTTATCCTACATCTTCAGGAACTCCTATCGTTGATCATGTCCTCAGAGAGGTGCAACTCTAACAAATCCTAATGAATCTACTTATCCTACGTCAACCTTGGTCGGCCCCTGCACCTCTTCCCCTCCACAGTGAGGGTCTCTACTCTTCGTACATGCGCCATCAAATTTCTTCTCCTCACATGTTCGGACCATCCCAAGCTTCCTTCCCTTACTTTGTCTGAGATACATGTTACCCCCAAGTTCTCCCTGATGAATTCATTCCTTATTCGGTCGATCCTTAGTTGCCCACACGTACATCTTAACATTCTCATCTCTGTCGTCTCCAACTTTCTTGCCTGGATCTTTTTTATCGGCCAACAATCACTTTTGTACATCATCGCTAGTCTTACTGGAATTTACCTTTTTGTTTTTCTGGAAACCTCTTGTCACATAGGATGCTTGTAGCTGCTCTCCACTTGTTCCAACATACTTGGACCCAGTGGGTTACATCACAATTAATGTCTCCGTCACTTTGGATGAATGATCTTAGATATTTAAACTTTGTTGTTTTTGGCACCTCCTGCCTCCTGGTCACCAATAGTCACATGGTTGTCCTCCTCGTTGGTCGCGCTAAAGTTACAGTATAGATACTCTGTCTTTGACCTACTTATGCACAAACCTTTACTCTATAAGGCCAGTCGCCACTCTTCAAGCCTCGCATTTAGGTCCACTTCCTTCTTTGTCACTGACACAATATAATCTCAAAAAGCATGCATCATGGAATGTCTTCCTAAATAAACTTTGACAACTCATGTGGAATAACTGCAAAAAGGAACAGACTCAATGCCGAACCTTGGTGTAATCCTACCTCCATTGGAAAGGAATCCGTCTCTCCCATCGGTGCTCTAACACTAGTTTTAGCACCCACATACGTATCTTTTGTCAATTCTATATATCTCAAAGGAATACTTCTTGTCTCCAAACTATCCCAATTCACATGGTGTGACACATTATCATATGTTTTCTCAAGGTCAATGAATACCATGTGTATATCTCTCTTCTTCAACCTATGTTTCTCCATCAGCCTCCTCAAATTGTGTAAAGAATAGGATAGTAGCATGTTATCTATATATGAGAAACTACTCATGATTATTTCTTTGCTCATTTTAACCAGTGAAAAGGTGTATTGCATTTTAGAATTTGTTCAATATGCTGAGTATAAGAGTTTTCAATGTTGCAACATATATATGCAGGTTTTCAAAGGTCGCTAAGATATCAGATAATTTAAATCTTAACATCAAAATCCAGATAAAGCCTCAACTTTTAACTCTAGACATGATGTATGGAGCTTATCTAGTGTTCAGGTTTTGCAATCCAAGAAAAGTTTCTAGTCAACCTTTATACGTGAATTTAAAATATAAGATGGCAGGGGAAACCTTGATTGCATATTTCGCAAAGTGGAGAGACGGAGGCGAGTGGTTGATGGTTGAATTGTTCCAATTTTGGAATAATAATGAAGCTATTAATTGTGATATTCTACTCGAGAGTTTTTCTCATTATTATTGCGGCAATTGGGGCATTTTTGTTGAAGGACTGGAGTTTAATGCCATTCATAGTGTAAGCTAAAGAACCCATGCATCTTTGTTATTTGTTTACATTGTTTCTTTTCTTTCCATATAACAAACAAATAGATAATTAAATACGATATACCGATATAGTCATGTGATTATATTCTGCAGTTAAAAGAATGTAAAGAGAGTAACAGACTAAATGTTGGGAAGAATGTACCAAGGATCTTGAAGCCTGATTTGTACATTGAGTGTCAGGAAATAATCAAGAGGTCTGAAAACAATATCCAACATGCCTCTGAAGAGGAGCTTTCTCTACTGCTTTACAATGGCATTCTTATTGACAAGGGTGAAAAGGTTTGATTTCTTTCTATTTATCCAAGACTTGCACCAAGTTGAGAAATTCTGAAAATCAAAATCATATCATTTTCTGATCTTTTTTATATGCTAATGGAAAAATTATAAATTTTTGATAAACAGATCTTTTCGCTAAGCAAAGTGAATGGGAAGAAATGTCATATGCTATGCGCGAAAGCAGTCATATGCGACTCTTCAAATGTCAAGTGCTACAATATAAAACCTCAAGCACAATCAAGGTTTGCTTTTTGAGCCAACTAATTATTTGCTCTTCATATCCTTATTTGAAATATAACGCCCCATTTACGGTGCACACATGTAATGTATATGTGTGTGGCCTTCAAGGGCCAAAGTAAAATTGCACTAATTTTAACGTTATTTTACTTATTTTGTGAAAATAACGTTAAAAATGTTGGGATGATCAACTTCAAACGATAACTTTGAGCCTGGGACTCCTTTGGAGCAGCCTATCTATCCCAACTGGGATAGGGGTAAGGTTTGTGTCTATGCTTCCCCCCAGACCCTAATGAAAAGTGGGACCGGGTAAGTTTGTTTGTTATCCTTATTTGAAATAAATACATCAACCAAAAGATGCCCAGGGAATTCACAGACCGAACTTTGATTAACAATATCAACCCCGCCTCTCATGTTTATATATGAATAATGATCAAGGAAATAAAGAACAATTACAATTGAAAATTCTGGTTTGGCATTCAACACATACAATCCGACATTCGTAGACTCTATGACACGCATTGATAGGACCTTTCATGCCAGTTAACCGGAAACTGTTTTTGATAGTTTCAAAAACTGTCAAAGCAGTTAAATAACCAAAACTAACAGTTTACCATTTTGCCCCTGCAGGTCTTTGACACAATAGACATAATAACACACACCTTGGGCTTGTTTAATTAAAGTTCCAGCATCCTATAAACACACAATACATATGTTAATTGATAATGATTGTAGTATTAAGGCCAACACATAATACAGATACAACACTTGCAATATATCATGACATAATTCATGTAAATGAATAAATATGTGTGCAGATTTGAAGATGTAGTTGAGATTCTCTTGTACCATGAGTTCCGCATCAAATGCGACATTGAAACACAACTGCTGTCATCAGATACGTCTTATGCTTGTTTCTTGGTATTCAAACTTTCAGAAAAATGTCATGGGCTCAAGTGTCCAGTGAAGGCACGAGATCTACTACCAGCTTATGCAAAGCAAAGAACCAAAATTATTTGTTTTAGGACACCAAGCGCGGTGAATTTGAACAAAATTAAATGGATTCCGGAGCAGAGGGAAGATGGGTGGATGGAGGTTATAATATGGGAAACTATATCTGATGGGAATAATATCCCCATGGATTTGAAACTGATAAGTTTTCAAGGAACCATGTCTGGTCTTATTATATCTGGAATTGAGTTCCGTCCAATGTAAAATGAATAAAATATTAATAGTAGATGTAAATAGGTTTTTTAGGCAAAGCTATTGTTGTATAATGTAGCTCTATATAGAAGGCTTAGTGCTGCAATCAAGCAAAAACTTGATGTCGACGGAGCTTAGCTAATAAACTAACTAAAAACTAACTCTAAAACTAGACACAAAGTAATAAATCTAGACTCTCTAAAACCTAAGCTACCAACAGGCAAGTGTACCTATCGTATGTAGCACGACAAAAGTAAGTCCGGATATCGAACCCACAGACTTCTACAGACTATGCTAACTAGACTCTATAACTATCTATACACAATTTGTACTTAAATAAAATAATATCAAGGAAGGGGGTTTTACTACCAAAACTAAGAATAACCTAAATAAAACAAGACTAAAGACGAACAAGCAACGAAACAAAGACTAAATCAAGAGAAAGAAAACACTACCTAGGTTTGAGTCATATACATGCTTGACAAGGTTCTATCAGGGATGGAACTAATGTGATACCGGGATCTTTAAGTACTAAACTCAAAGGAAACTTAGAGCACCCTCGACCCTTCTCAAGGATATTCAACTAAGGGTCCTAAAAGCCGTTAAACCACCGGTTAAATGGATTCCCTTCACAGGTCATCCAATTACTTATGAAGTATCCACTAGATTATCTACCTCACAGTACGATAATCTCAAAACACCTAAGGAATAACTGTCAAACACTCTACCTCACGGCGCGAAAGTCACAGTTCACTCAAATGCTAGGGATAACTTGGATTTTCCTATTGGACTCAATAAACAAGGTTTTATAGACAAATTAGACTGATCTTCTCACGAAGTCTCTAACCTAACAAGCTAACAACCAAGACTTATCGACAACTTCTCACCTCACGGCTATTAAAGTTAGTTGCACATCTTAATCGTCTAAATCATAATAAAACATTCCTATGAATCACTCGGCCAAAGCAACTCATCCACTAATCAAAAACACACAGTACTTGATTCTAGCATGCACCTATTTTGCGACAGACAATCGCCAAGACACATGAGGAACATACTATCAATCATTCAACAATCAAAGACACACATACACATCCAATATTCCAAACCAAGTCTTTAAATCATAAATCCATCACATCATAATGTTCCAACACCAAAATAAACCAAGTCAATCATGTATAATCATCTAACCTAGATAGTTCTAAGAGTTTAGCCAATAAACATCATATGAAAACAATCCATAATCTGTCTAATGTAAGAAAACATGAGAAACAAGAGAAACAAAGTAAACCGATCACGTTACACCCTTCGGATCACTCGTCTAGGGCTTCCCAATGATCAAGATCGACTCCAATCTCCTCCTCTAGCCTCTAATCGCCTCCAAGGTCTTCTCTGATCGTCCAAAATCGAATACCCTAGCCTCCAGCCGTTTCAGAAAACATAAACTTGACTTTCTGAATTTTTAACCCTGTCGCGTACCGCGACAGGCATCCAGTAACCCTTCGCGCTACGCGAGGGTACCCACTACCCGACAAAATAGTCGGGTCAAACCCGCAATTATTAAAAGGGGTAAAACAGTCATTTCCCACCTGTCGCGCTACGCGACAGGGTTTCATGTGGATGTCGCGATACGCGACAAAGCTATTTTCCAGCTTTTATCTTCTTTTGTCTTCGGGTTCGTTCTCGTTCAACCGGAAGCTCGTTTTCTTGATCTTTTGCACCAAAATGACATGTTTATTACCTGTAAGCATGAAATTACAGAATTGTGAAGAACCAGCATTAATCGACTCTAAAACTGAATAAACTGTAACGAAATTAAATAAAAACAATTAGAAAAACAGATGTGTTTCACAACACATCACTGAGTCGATGCAAATAAGTTTAGAGTAAAATATTCTAGCTCGAGCTCATAATAAATCTATCTGATGGGAATAATATCCCCATGGATTTGAAACTGATAAGTTTTCAAGGAACCATGTTTGGCCTTATTATATCTGCCATTGAGTTTCGTCCGGTGTAGAATATTGTATAATGTAGCTCTATATAAGGCTCTCATTCTTCATTTTTTTGTAAAGGGTGTTTGACGTGCATCTATTATAGATGTAGGGTTTGATCACCAAGTCACCTTATAAGGTGATATATGGTTATGTCATCATCAAACTTTTTAATTATTAGCTATAGGTGTGTGACTATTAAATAAGAAAGAATAAAGGTAATTTTTTTATATTTTATTTATTACAATTTCGATTAATAATAATAATCTACATGATTATTCTTCTTTTCCTTCGCTTTTTTGGTGGTGAAATTTTACTAGATACCTTTTTGACACATAGGTACCTTGCTTACGCAACACATATATGATATATGTGATTATTCTTCTTTTCGTAACACACGTTTTTCCGTTTAAAAGGGTCGATATAGTAATATTTCGTCTGGACATTTCCGTTTTTTGCTCAGAATGGTCGATTTTGTAGTATTTTTTAGAAAATTTTATAAGTATTGAGTCTGATCTTTTTCGTTTTTCTTCTTTAAAATCCTTCGCACCCCTAAGGTTTTTTTTCCAAAGTCCGTCAATGTATGTATTATACTCGTACTAAAGATAAAAAAATGCTTGATTTTGTTATGCAATTTTTTTTTAAAAAAATAATATCATACGAAAAAATTATAAATATTTAAAAAATTGTTGAAAATTTGAAAAAAATAACAAAAGATATAATACCTAAATTATGATTCGTTATATATTTTTTTTATATTGTCACATGTAATAATCATATTCTTTTTTATGAGTTAAGAAAAATAAACTTTTCATTTAAACATCTTATTACACACACTTATTTAAAAATTAAAAAGACCTATGTATTCTTTATATACTATAATTGAGTTAACCATTTAATTTTCCCCTAATGGTTAATAAATTTTGGATCTTACAAAATCATGTCACGCATCCAATCTTTATTTTAAATGAAAACAACATTTTGGACCTTTTATCATCTTTTAAAAAATAAGATTTGAAATGACGGTGATATTCTCTCAAATTTATGTTTCCATTTAGAAAAAACTTTACCCTCTTATTTTTTAAATCTAGATACTTTTTTATAGATTATCATATTTTCATAAAAATTAAACCATTAAACTAACTATATTATTCTTTTTTATTTAAGTATATCATCAATTGTTTTTTTCAAACGCCCGTACTTGCATCAACTTAATAAACACCTCATAATTGTCCGATTGGTTGAACTCATTGGAGTCCACAGGTTGTTTCAGCAGCATTTTTGAAATGATTGATTCATCATAAAATCAACTAGCTTGGTTTTATGAAACATTGTTTTAGGACCCTACTGAACATACACCACCCTATCTACGAGACACCAACCGGTTGTCTTTTATACGGCCGTATATGGCTTATACGACCCGTATAAAGTCAGTCAACCCAACAAAAACTGTTTGGGCTGACGTGTTAGTTTTGATGTGAAACTATACGACAATATAGGACCTATACGGCTGTATAGTTTGTATCTATACGGGCGTATAAGCCGTATACGGGTGTATAAATTTACAAATTATACGGAAGCTTCTGATTTTGACACGACTAAAATTCCTCGATAAGCCCTATACGGGAGTATAAAGATTCCTCAATGTCATGCTACAGCTAACTGCAGATTATCCAATTCCAACGCAGCTTGGGAGTCCATTTACATGTATCGTATACAATTGTATAACAATTTAACAAGTTCTAATCAGGCTGTACAACACATATTTTTAGATTAAATTTCCTAGCATGTAATGTTCGTTTTAATAGTTGTATTTTGTGAATGATTTGATATCATTAAGAAATAAAAAGGAAGATTTGATATCATTACAGTTTGAAAAAAAAACTAAAACAAAATTAAAAAAAATTATATGAGCTATAGCCCTTATACAAACGTATAGGGGTTTGAAAACGGGCGTTTAGCCCCCATTCTGACCATATAGCTCAAAAATTCACCCTAATATTCTCTTGAAATTATCCAAGAACACCCTTCGTTTTTCCTCCGATTTTCTTCGCAAAAGGTACGTGAAACCAACCAATAACAGTGTATTTTCAATTATTTTGTTTATATATCGATTACATTGGATCAAAAATCAAAATTTTGAAAATCGCACAATTATACGACCGTATAGGTTTAAGCTGACGTATCAGGTCGTCTAGTTCAAACCTATACGGCCGTATACGGCCATATGCCTATAGAGGTTTTGTGACGCCCCGATCCCGGACTCCCGAGATGGCGCCACTGACAACGGTTGGAATTGATCCAGTACACAAAGTTATACAGAGTTAGAAGGCAACGCAATTAAAAACTTTAACTTAGTTTAGTAATAAGTATTTACATCCAAGAAAAAAACTACGATAATGTAGGTTCAAACTAAGCCAGTACAACATTACATAGACAAGCCTTTCTTTTGTCAGTTATGCCTCAACTTTTACTTTGTTGCATGAGGCATTATTCCTTCCCGATATTGTATACTCAAACAAGTCGGTTAAAAAACTGGTGAGTTCTAAGTTTTACAAACCATAATTCATAAATCGTTACATGTGTAAAACAATTTCATCACAACATTATGAATAAATTGTACAATATCACAAATAACCACAATAACAACATCTATGCATTCTCTACTAAAGCACTGACCCAGAGGTCACACACTCTCTAAAGTGATCGTCGCCACTTATTCGGGCCCTGTTATAACCCACCATGATAGTCTTATTCTAAGTAGCGCTTAATGCAAATGCTATTATAATGTGTTTGAAAACCATTTTACAAAATATTTTATGTACACCTTTATTCAAAACATTTTCACTGCTATCTGCAGTAACAATATAGTTTCTAGCACCACAACGCTCAACTGTTGCCCAACCGCTGCCGGCACTTCATAACCACCTTTCTGCTCGACCGCATCCGAGACTTTTAAAATCATTTATTGCTCAACCCCAACTGAGATTTGAAACATTCTTTACCCAACTGCAGTCGGGTTAAAATCATTTTAACAAATTAGTTTTATAGCATGCAGAACAACCCAAAATGATAATACATTTAAAATAGGGCTACGAGGAACTCAGTTGACTTGTATAATGCTCAGTCGATATAACCTTAATATTCTCGCTTGATTCCACGTAGTCAAGGATTTCCTAATATCAGAAATAACCTAGTGCAATTATTACATAACCAATAACATTAATATGGGTTTCTAATCGAGCAACATAACAACTTACATTAACTTATCCTTTATATGAGTGTTTAGCTCGTTTCATTGACCACAGGGTATTATGTATATAAACATGTTAAAATAACTTGTTTACCATGTTATCATAGCCCTTGGATAAGTCATGTGTTACCTCGTGAACATAACTTAATTGAACGAAAGCTTTTAGCCTTACCTCTTGATAAACAAGCAGAGCTTTGTTTAACATTCTGAAAGTGTTCCAAGTGTAATTCGAGCTTCCCGATACTATAGGAACTGACACGCGAATCAAGGCAACAAGGTTGTGACACGTTGTCAAACACGTGGCAAGCCTTAGTGACACGTGACAGGCTATATGACACATGTCATGGCTGCTTGACACGTGTCAAGGCCGCCCCTGCATGAAACCTAAACATAATCGATTTCATAAACTTTATAAACCTTCTTTTTGGTTTAACCGATTCCATAAAAATATATCACCTTTCTTTCTAATATATTTTTTAGTATTTTCATACCTTTTTTATTTTATTATTTATTTTTTGTATTCATAAAAAGGAAATATTGAAATACGTAAACTTAAATCAGAATCAAACATGTTATTTCTAAGAATGGTAGTTTAACGAATATGAATTTGGATCATGGGTACGTTTATAATATATTAAGGGCTTCTTTCGGTTAGAATGATGGTGAGTGGTCGATGGTAAGATAATAAAATTTTAATATCACTTTTTTTAACAGTTAACAAATACATTTTAAGCTTGAAAACACTGACAAACCAATAAAAAAGGAAAAATTTATGCATCCCTTTCAAAGTTTTATTAATATCATATTTGTCCCCATAAAAAAATTAATAGCAAAGAACGTCTAAAATTTTATATATAGTCAAAAATCGATCTTAATGGGCAATAAAATTTTAATGATTTAGAATATTAATTCTCAGTAGATAACACATTTCTAATATTGCATGTAATAATCGTTCTCAAATCTCAACGAAATCACATGTAAAATTTGTGGTGGATTACGGAGATTGTCAAAATTAGTCGGTATGCATTTATGAATAGGTTTAGTTGCCATGACCTCCGTTGAGACCCCACCACCACCACAGGAGGAAACCGCACCGGAAAACTACCTGACCTCCCAGAAACCCCTATTTCTCCTTGAGGGGGATTTGAACCCGTGACCTTCCATTTTGAAAGCCAAGGGGGTACCACTAAGGCAAAGCCCCTTTGGTATTTATGTATAGGTCATCTTTGGATTATCAAAAAAGTTTTGGATACAAAGAAAGATTTGCGTGCCAAATGTACCAAAGATGCATGGTTTTATCATTAAAGTGTTAATTGTTTTTGTGGAATAAAATAACATATACGCGAAGTTATAATATATATCAAACTAGAGTAATTAAAACTTCTGTAATTTTATGACGCTAAATTCGTATTTTCACATAATTTCCCATTATATAATAAGTGACCACTGGATTATCAATGGATCAACAAATCCACATATTATTTCAAAATTTACGACCTAAATTCTTCCATTAAAAAAGAGATTTATATTAACAATATAGGAATAAGTAAATTTGATGTTATGATATTTTGTTAAATGAATATGGATTCCAATGATTAAATGATATAATCAAGAGCTACATTCAAACAACAATCAATAAATTGTTGAGGTAACATTTTCACGACTATAAAAAATATTTTTTTTAATTTATTTTAAAAAATAAAAAGTATAGATATAAATGATTGTTTTAATTTTTAACTAATATCAATCATATGATAAAAAATATCAGTGTTCTGTTTAAATAAAATTTCACTATATAAAGATGTTTTTTTGAGTAAAAACTGTAATAAGAAGGATTTTAGGTTGTTAATTATAAAATTTAATGGTTAAAATAAAAGTTGTATAAAAAAGTAAGTGAAATGATATTTTAATCACAGACACTTTTGTTAACTTTTTATAATGTTCCTCTAATTTTTTAAATGAACACAACTTTTATGTACGAAATTATTTTCTTAAAAAAATTACATCAAAAGAACAAGTGTAACATCAGTGCCGGAAACGTCACCGGAACAGTGATCTGAACAGTAAGGTGAACAGTAATCAGGTACGAACTTTACGTAATTCAGTGTATTTCATAATTCATGTCGAGTATCATTATCATTTTATGTTATCATAATGCGAGTTCAGAATCATTTCAGAAACGAAACTCAGAACAGTGGTTCATCAGTCAGATAATTATCTGACATCACAGAACCATCATGTGACTGTTTGTTAGGATTTTATTATGTATAAACGTATGTGAGGCTTTACAGAACAAAACAACAACGGATGTCGTTAAGTGAATGCTAAATTGACGGATTATTCGTATAGGTGACGATCTGTACTAATACATCTGAAAATTTAACGTTCTGAATGATATTCGATAATTAGAAAACAATATTGAAATGTATAGTTATCGCCGGGTTCGTACGGATGACGATCCGAACGAATACGCGCGATGACCGTACGATTCGATTTTGAACTATAAATTAAATATTCTTGAAAATTTAAAATAAATAAAAGATATTTAGTTAATTTATTAGGAATCACAACCTAAAATAATTTTGTGAATTCTATTTTAAAACCGAGTCGTTTCGTTACGAAAACGGCGAGAAACCGACGTTTTTACGCGAAACCACGTGAAACCGAACGACCCCGAACAAACCCGGGTATTTACCCTCATTTAATGAGGCATTCAAGTCTCATTTACCACCACCAACCAACCACCATAACCCCAATCTCGTTCTCCTCTCTCTCTATTCTTTCTCTCTCTACAAACCATAGCAAGATCTCTTCCATTTCTTCACGAAATCGTGTGTTCTTGGTGTCTAAACGACCACCACATCACGTAGATCATAGAAGTACAAAGGATCCGTGTGTTTGTCCAGCAAATCCGAGGTACAAACCCCTTTATGTTGCGATTTTAGGGTTTTGAAAACCCTAGGTTCGAACCTCTTTTCTTGCCGGTTAAAACTCTCGAAACCTTAGGGGAAACACCACCATACACGTTTAGAAGAAGTTGGGAACCGGTTGTAAATCATAGATTAGCCATCTGATCGAGTTTAGGACTGCCATGGGTGCTGGGTCGACGGCCGAATGAGACTAGCCCAGCTAGTCGAATGAACCAACTTATGTTCGGCCGAATGGGGCCAAGACCTACCTTCATTCGGCGAATGACCAAGGCTCATTCTCTCGCCAACCATTCATTCGACCCAACAGGTCATTCGATCGCCCAAGCTTCCTTCGGCCATGCTTCATTCGCTCGACCAACCTCATCCGGTCAGGCCTCCATTCGATCAGGCTGGTTCGGCCCAGGATACTTCCATTCGGCCAGAACCTAGTCGGCCCTCATTCGACCAAGGCTTGTGTCGGATTGAATCATTTGGGCATGCATGAGAAGGGTGACGTGTACCATGCATGGGAGTGTTTTGAGTGCATGCATGGGAGAGAATGACTTTAGGGTTCCCATGCAAATCAACATTTATGGTTAATTACTTGACTAAACTTAGAGGTTATCAAGAAAAAGGACCAATGGGTTTAACCTAGAAGTTATAATTGGTCTATGAAGCTAGAAATCTTTTAAAGAAAACAAAGGATAGACTTCTATTACAAGAAATCACATGAATCATGATATTATCTAAATAAGAGTTGTAAACATTATGATCAGGAGATCAAAATATTTGGGAAATCCTAAGGAATCAAGCAATAACATATGGATGGGAATGTTGATTTACATATGAATTAACACCCAACCCTTGGTAAGGAGTATTCAAAGTATGGATCAAGGAACACTTGGCAAACAAGGACCAATAATGGGCCCGAAGTTGGCCCAATGGGCTTTATCTAAGCCCATCATATGTTAAATATCCTTTCATTTAAATTAACTATGTTTTGAATAAAAGAAATTAAATTGTAACTCTTTCAATTTAATTAGATGATTTTTATCTAAATGATAACTTAATTAGAAATAAACTAAAGACGTTTTAACTAAAGACTTGAAACGATTAATTGTGGGACATTGGTTAATAAAGGGTAATAAGTTAGAATAAGTTAGATGAAGTCTTAGAAACACATTAGTAATCTAGGACACGTAGTTGCACACCGAGACCAAAACCCTAGACGCGTCTATTATAAATACTTATCGTATTCGAATCTTCTCAAAATAACTCAGGTACTAAAGATACATAGGCAACAATCAGAGAGCGCGCATATTTTTGTGGTTCAATTGCACGGCAACACAGGTGAGTTCATTGCCCCTTTTCTAAACATTTTTGTTTTAAAACGCGGGGCTGAGAAGCATGCGTAAACTGTTTTAATTAAATTGTTTACTTTAATGCTTGATTATTATATGTTGTGTATATGAATGTTTGTTCATAATCCTAGACTTATGTTTGGGAAATCTCTATGACGAATTAACTCACATGTTAATTAAATTACTCTTAGGAGTAATACTTAAATTCTACAACTCTAAAGAAACCCTTAGTCCATCAAGTTCAAAATTTAGAATCTAAATTCAAAGTGAAATCAAAAGAACCAAAGGTTAAAGATCAAAAATAATGAAATCAAATCAGGTGTGTAATCAATAAACTCAGGATCCGACTCATAAATCCATAATCATTGTGAAATCATGGAATTCTACAGATCAGAAATCAAGTGAATCATGGGAATCATAACCGTGTGTGAATCATTGAAATAATGATTTCATTATGATATAATGAAATCATTAATACCTAAAGTAAGGTGAGTTGTCAGTTGTATGTAAATCGAGACCACGTGTAACACACGGAAAGTCCCTTCACAGTAGTAGACTCTAATAGTCAAGTTACATGGGCAATGACTTAAACTATAAATGAGATCAAGAAATCAAGAAAATCATGAATCAATGAAGATCATAAATCAAAGGATATCCTAAAGTCCCGACGCGAACCGTAGACCAGTAGGTCAAGCTGATATGGGCATAATCATGAAAGTCCCGACGCATACAGGTAAACTTTCACCAACATTTGTAGGACCGTTTAAAATTCTTGAACGAATTGGACCAGTAGCCTACAGACTTGAATTACCTCTTGAACTTAGCAACATTCATGATGTTTTTCATATATCCAATCTGAAGAAGTGCCTGACTCATGAATCATTGATCGTACCTCTAGAAGAGATTCATATTGATAAAAAACTTCAGTTCAGTGAAGAACCAGTAGAGGTAATGGATCGAGAAATGAAAGTACTAAAACGTAGCCGCATACCAATCGTTAAAGTGCGATGGAACTCGCAACGTGGACTCGAATATACGTGGGAACGTGAAGATCAAATGAAAGCAAAGTACCCATATCTATTCTCGTTTGACTGTTATCAAGCAAGTCTTCACTAAATTTCGGGACGAAATTTTTCTAACAGGAGGAGACTGTGACGATTGCGTACGAAAAATTCGGCATTTATGACGTGAGCACATTTGGTCGTGCTTGAAATCCACGAGGATTTAGCAATTTTGGTTATTAGAGGATGATAGTATGCGAGAAATGATGAACGTGGGCGAAAACCGTGCGCAAAACGGAGTTCGTGTGCTCCCGGAATCGCGAAACGAAGTTTAAAATCAAAATTTTGACGAAAGTGACGTGGGGCGGTACGCCCCGGGCCAAGCCCTGAGTTGGGGCGGTACGCCCGGCTCCCTATGTCGGCAAAAATTGCTTAAATCAATGAGATTGCATCCAGAAGTTATTTTTTTCTTCTACCTCGATCATTCACGCTCAAAAACTCCACCAGACCAACTTTTCATCATCTAAATCACATTTTGAAGCCTTTTGATCGCTTGGATCTCACCAGTGATCGTATCTACAAGTCTAGATCGTTGTTTTAACCGCAGATATCCGTCAGATTAGGTAATGATCCGTTTAAACTTTCTGGTTCGATTTTGATTGATTAGATCTTGATTTTGAACGTAATGACATAGTTAGGATTGTTGATTATTGCCTAAATGATGGCTAGGATTGATTATAAACGAAGAACACGATGTTTTAACGGTTAAATTCTTGTTTTGATCCGTTGTAATGCCCGATTTACATGAAATCACAATTATGATTATAATGGATTAAACCATTTGATTGTAACAATGTAGGTGATTGGTTTGATTAATCTTTGAAATGCAAAGGTTATATTCAAGTGTTTCAAACTAATCATAATTATTAACATACTCATTGGAACGATTATCTGATGTTTATGATAACAGACAGATCAGTATGTTAAACATGGTTATTAAACCTATTCAAATGCTACATCGTGATATTTCATGATATTTGGGTAATCAATAACAAGGATTAATCATTTCTAAGCCATTAATCTGTTTAGAAATTGTTATAGCATTATAATCAACAACATTAACTATTTGGTTAATCTAAGATTATTCTGATTAATCAAACATGTCATCAACTTCATATTAGGAACCTAAATCAGTGTAGGTTCCTACATTATCATACATTGTATGATATAATATTAAATTAACTAATTAATTATTTAGCACCAGTTTGATGACTTTCAAGGCAATGTCTCTGACATTGAACGTTCAGAAAGATCTAATCTATAATTTAAAACATAAACAACTCATCAAACATAAATAAATGCAGACTTACACTATTATCATCAGTCTGCGAGTTATCTTGCTATCTTGAGATATTAGGTGAGTTTCGTACAACCCCTTTTATTTTTAATCTTTTATAAACATCGGGGAACACTGTTGAACTTTTATTGAACATATGATATGTATCACTGTTATCTGTGTGATTTCATGTGATTGTTGAGAACTTGTGGATTTCATGGGATTTTGCCTGGAGAACAAGAACACTATCACAGACTTAAAAGTCCTCATTTTGAACTGTATCTAGTGAACCCATGTGTGGCCGAACGGGGAAACAATGACAGTACTATCGGCTGACCACCCATTTGCTGGGAGGATTGCATCTCCCCTTGTGTGAATGTTTGTTTCCTGTTTTTAGACTGCTTAATGTTGTGATAGACATTAAGATAATGAGGCATTAAGATGTTACCGACAGGTAGTATCTTGTAGAACAATATCGTCAGAAAGGAACTAGATACAGGTCCCATGGTTATTCTGAACTAAACATTTTGAGAACTTTTAATTACATATCATATCATATCATATTGTGGAACTTGAACTTACGAACTCACCAGCTTTGTGCTGACGTTTTCAAATTAAATCTTTTTGCAGGGAGACAGTGACACTCGGTGAGGCAGCACTTCAAACACTAGTAATTAAATAAGTTAGTTGTGTAATAAACTAAGTTGTAAACTATGATACTGATTGTAATGACGAAACCCTGTAATGTATTTATTTTAAGTTAATCTGTGTGTTGTGATACCGGATCAAGTAAGTCACCCCTCATCTCTGAGACATCACCACTATGCTTCCGCAACCTTCTCAGTGTGACATGTGACATCATCTCAGGTGACGAGAGGCGGGGGTGTGACAGGGTGGTATCAGAGCCACAGGTTATTGAGAATTAGGTTGACTTAGAGACCTAGACTATAACCATAGGCTCGTATAGTGACACTGAGAGCACCGAATAACGAACAAAACTTGTTTTGAATTAAGCCAGGATAATCAGGTGGTACGAATTCCAGTTATGAGTGGCCAGCATAACTGAAATTCGCAACACGTGTGCGTTCTAGTCAAGTTCAATGCAAGCAAACAATAATAACTATAAGGACGATTAGGTGCTTTGAGATAGGAAGAGACATCATATCATGGTTATGTTGAATTTTATTATTCAATATTTATTCCATGATACTGATCAGATATTTTCATACGTGATAATTGGTGATACTCCTCGCACTAGTTTGAGCTCGGATTTCGATTCATCGGAAGTATCGTTGGCTACTTCCCAGTCTGTACCACATGTACCAGCTACGTAATTGCTTCACCCAGACATTCTTAAGCACCATATAAGAATGCTTATGTAGGGAAGAGGCAGAGTTCATCACTTCAGAGGATTTAGGCATGTGATGGACTTCGACACATGTGAGCTCAAGCTCTCAAGACTACCGGTCTTCCCCCAAGATGACAGCGGACACCGAGAGATGTGCTTAACATTACTCATGAGTTGAGAGAATCCTCCCACCAGGCGGAGCTATGAGAACAACTTTAGTAGGTTAGCTAGGATCTACAGACTATACGCCATGAGATACAGCGGTCCCGTATTATTCTAAAGAACATTGGTACTACCGTATTAGAGATACTTATGTCATACCTGTTTCTTATGAAGCAGGTGAATGTTCTAGATACGGTATCATCTTTGAATACCCTGTGTGTGAATGTATGAACTATATATTAATATCAAACTTGTATGAACTATAACTAGATAATAAAAGAGAACTATGTGAGAACATTACTGTATGAGAACATTTTTGTACGAGAACATGAGAACATTTATGTACGAGAACATATCTATTGCCGGCATGACAACGTATTAAAGACTTGTAGGCGAACATTTTTGTGTGAGAACTTATCAGTGTCCTGTATGTTAATATAACAAAAACATGGGTAATAACATATTTATATCACAGTACTGTGAGCTGTGTAATATTTTAACATGTTTTTGAATTAACAGGACTGAGTATAACTACAAATATCTGTATGATCTGTGTGTATCGAGAACATGTCTGGACTAAATTCATGTAGTTATACAGTATTCTTTATAATCACATTTCAATATAAATTTTCAGTGTAACTGAATGTGATTGAATTTATGTGATCAAACGGGTTATATCTTAATGTTCTTAAACTGGCCTGAGTTTGTCTGCATGTTAGCATAATAATGGCTCCCAAACGAGGTCGACCGGCTAAGAGATCTATCAAGAACATTACTAACCCGGAGCCGAATCAAGCTCCACCAGTAAATACTGAATCAAATCCAAATCCACAGGTGAATGTGGAAACAAATATTGTTCCACCTGTGAACCCGGTAGTAAACTCTGTTCCACCTGCTGGTGCAGGTGGATCCAAATCAAACGAAGCAATGATAGCACGGATTGTGCGAGAACAGCTATCTGCTTTTGGTGTTTTGATACCACAACAACCTCATATTACTTCGGGTTCTGGTGGGGACCACAATCACACTGAACGTAATGCTACTGATGGCAACGCGGAAACTCATAGAAACACTGGCACAACTACAACTACTCCTGATCCACCACGACAGGGATGTACTTATAAGTATTTTGCTTCCTGTAATCCTCCTACTTTCACTGGTACTGAAGGAGCGGATGGATTGCTAAGGTGGATCGAGGAAATGGAAACGAAACTTAAAATCAGCCAGTGTTTAGAGGAGCATAAGGTGTCTTATGCTGCCTGTTCTTTTAAAAAAATCAGCTTTGACCTGGTGGAATACCCAGGCAAAAACATTGGGCTCAGCTACAATCGACTTGATGGGCTGGAATGAATTTAAAACTCTGATTAAATCAGAGTACTGCCCACTCACTGAGATTCAAAAGCTCCAGGAGGAATTCTGGAATCACTCGATGATTGGGGCTGATTGTTTAGCGTATACCCATCGTTTCCATGAACTTACTTGCTTACTTCCCGATATGTTTCCTATAGAGGCAGCATTGATCGAGAAGTACATTAAGGGTTTGATTCCCCAGATTCGGGGAATGGTGACTGCAGCTGAACCCACAACCCTTAAACGTGCAATTCTGTTAACCACTAAGCTTACCGATGAGGCGGTAAGGAGTGGTACGTTGGTAACAAAAACTCAGACGGCCGTGGGCCGTAGTGATGTCGGTACCTCTAATGTTTCCAAAGGTACCAAACGAAAGTGGTTTGGCAAAACAAAGGCGAGAGCTCCGGCTGAAATCACCCAGAGCAAGCCAACTGTGAAAAACTATGGTGCTGCTATTCCTGAAAGGAGAGCTTATACTGGGCAGGCGCCCAAATGCAACAAATGTCCATTCCATCACACAGGACCGTGTCCTGTTTGTGCCAACTGTAATCGAATTGGACACTACGCCAAATACTGTAACTTTCCTGCTCGTCAATCCAACCAAGAACCACGACAAACTACTCAAGCAAACCGAACGTGTTTCAGGTGTGGAAGTCCCGACCATTTTGTGAGAAACTGTCCCAACAATGGCACAAAACAAGGCAACCAAAGCTAAAGAAAGAACCTTTTAAATAAGTATGAATAAAGCCAATTAGGATGTGAACATTTCTGGTACGTTTCTTCTTAACATAACAACCTGCATGTGTATTTATTATATACTGCGATAAATAAGAATTTTACTTCCCAAGAATGATCATTTTAATTGCATTACCAGTTACATACTTAGATTAACCAGGTGCCATTGAATTTGTTAATGGTAAATTGATAAAAGTTCCTTACCTCCTAATACTATCTAAAATGTGTTAACTATAGAAATTTTAGATAAAGGCTTTATCAAACTTAACGTATCACTTTGAGGAATATCATTCCTTTTTGTAAAGAAAAAGGATAGTACTTACAGAATAAGTATCAACTATAGGGAACTTAATCAATTGGCAATCAAAAACCGTTATCCATTGCCACAAATAGATGATCTGTTTCATCAATTACAAGGCGCTACTTGTTTTTCAAAAATCGATTTAAGATCCGGATATCATCAGTTACAAATTCATGATGATGATGTTCCTAAAACTGCTTTCAGAACTCGATACGGACATTACGAATTTTTAGTAATGCCGTTTGGATTAACAAATATACCTGCAGTTTTCATGGATCTAATGAATCGAGTTTGTAGGCCTTATTTGGATAGGTTTGTAATTGTGTTTATTGATGATATTCTCATTTAGTCTCTGAACCAATAAAAACATGCTCAACACCTGAAATTGATCATAGAACTTTTGTCACGCGAGAAGCTATATGCCAAATTCTCCAAGTGTGAGTTTTGGTTACGAGAAGTTCAATTTCTTGGGCATGTAGTGAATGAAAACGGTATTCAAGTAGATCCCAGTAAGACCAAGGCTCTGAAACAATGGGAGACACCACGAACCCCGACTGAAATACGTCAATTCTTGGGGTTGGCAGGTTATTATCGCCAATTTATCAAGAACTTTTCAAAGATAGCCTTGCCACTCACCACATTGACCCAAAAGAATCAACCTTTTATATGGGATTCCCAACAGGAGGAGGCTTTCCAACTGTTGAAACACAAACTCTGTAACGCACCTATCTTGGCATTACCGGAAGGTACTGATAATTTCACTGTATATTGTGATGCTTCTCGTCAAGGTCTTGGGTGTGTCCTAATGCAGAAGGATAAGGTAATTGCTTACGCTTCTCGACAATTGAAGGTACACGAGAAGAACTATACCACTCATGATCTAGAACTTGGTGCAGTGGTGTTTGCACTCAAAATCTGGAGACATTATCTATACGGAACCAAGTGTATGATATACACTGATCACAAAAGTCTCCAACATATTCTAGATCAGAAAATGCTGAATATGCGACAAAGGCGTTGGGTTGAACTATTGAACGATTACGACTATGAGATTCGTTATCACCCAGGCAAAGCAAATGTCGTAGCTGATGCTTTAAGTCGCAAGGAACGAGTCAAGCCTTTACGTGTGAAAGCGTTAGGTATGACTATTCAAACCAGTCTAATTCCTCAGACCAAAGAAGCTCAGCAACAAGCCTTACAAGCAACAAACTATTCTGCTGAGGGACTGAGAGGATTAGACAAGAAACTCGAAACGAAAGCTGATGGATTTTTGTATTTCAAAAACCGAATGTGGATTCCTTTCTGCGGTAACTCTAGAACAATTATCTTGGATGAGGCGCACAAATCCAGGTATTCTATTCATCCAGGTGCTGATAAAATGTATAAAGATCTTAAGGATTTTTACTGGTGGCCTGGAATGAAGAAACAAATAGCTGAATACGTGGATCGATGTTTAACATGTCTCAAAGTTAAGGCTGAACATCAACGACCTTCTAGGTTATTACAACAACCTGAGATTCCCATGTGGAAATGGGATCAGATCTCTATGGATTTCATCACTAAATTACCCAGAACATCACGTAATCATGATTCTATATGGGTTATCGTTGATCGCCTTACGAAATCTGCGCATTTCTTACCCATTCGAGAGAATTATTCTATGGATCGACTCGCTAAACTCTATGTTAATGAGATTGTATCTCGACATGGAGTACCGATCTCTATCATTTCTGACAGAGATAGTCGATTTATGTCACGATTTTGGCAAACTCTTCAGAATGCTCTGGGCACACAAATCAATATGAGCACAGCTTATCATCCTCAAACCGACGGGCAGACTGAACGAACGAATCAAACTCTTGAAGACATGCTCAGAAGCTGTGTGATTGATTTTGGAGGTAGCTGGGATATTCATCTTCCACTTGTTGAATTTTCATATAATAACAGCTACCATACCAGTATTCAATGCGCTCCATTCGAAGCACTCTATGGACGTAAGTGTAGATCACCTATTTGTTGGTCAGAGGTAGTGAAAGTCAAATCATATGCCCAGAATTCATTCAGGAAACAACTAATAAGATCGCACTCATTCAGAAACGAATCAAAGCTGCTCGCGATCGTCAAAAGAGTTATGCTGATAATCTTCGTAGACCACTCGAATTCCAAGTAGGTGATCGGGTAATGTTGAAAGTGTCACCTTGGAAAGGCATTTTCAGATTCGGGAAGAGAGGTAAACTTTCACCAAGATTTGTAGGACCATTTAAAATTCTTGAACGAATTGGACCAGTAGCCAACAGACTTGAATTACCTCTTGAACTTAGCAACATTCATGATGTTTTTCATATATCCAATCTGAAGAAGTGCCTGACTCATGAATCATTGATCGTACCTCTAGAAGAGATTCATATTGATAAAAAACTTCAGTTCAGTGAAGAACCAGTAGAGGTAATGGATCGAGAAATGAAAGTACTAAAACGTAGCCGCATACCAATCGTTAAAGTGCGATGGAACTCGCAACGTGGACTCGAATATACGTGGGAACGTGAAGATCAAATGAAAGCAAAGTACCCATATCTATTCTCATAAACGACTGTTATCAAGCAAGTCTTCACTAAATTTCGGGACGAAATTTTTCTAACAGGAGGAGACTGTGACGATTGCGTACGAAAAATTCGGCATTTATGACGTGAGCACATTTGGTCGTGCTTGAAATCCACGAGGATTTAGCAATTTTGGTTATTAGAGGATGATAGTATGCGAGAAATGATGAACGTGGGCGAAAACCGTGCGCAAAACGGAGTTCGTGTGCTCCCGGAATCGCGAAACGAAGTTTAAAATCAAAATTTTGACGAAAGTGACGTGGGGCGGTACGCCCCGGGCCAAGCCCTGAGTTGGGGCGGTACGCCCGGCGCCCTATGTCGGCAAAAATTGCTTAAATCAATGAGATTGCATCCAGAAGTTATTTTTTTTCTTCTACCTCGATCATTCACGCTCAAAAACTCCACCAGACCAACTTTTCATCATCTAAATCACATTTTGAAGCCTTTTGATCGCTTGGATCTCACCAGTGATCGTATCTACAAGTCTAGATCGTTGTTTTAACCGCAGATATCCGTCAGATTAGGTAATGATCCGTTTAAACTTTCTGGTTCGATTTTGATTGATTAGATCTTGATTTTGAACGTAATGACATAGTTAGGATTGTTGATTATTGCCTAGATGATGGCTAGGATTGATTATAAACGAAGAACACGATGTTTTAACGGTTAAATTCTTGTTTTGATCCGTTGTAATGCCCGATTTACATGAAATCACAATTATGATTATAATGGATTAAACCATTTGATTGTAACAATGTAGGTGATTGGTTTGATTAATCTTTGAAATGCAAAGGTTATATTCAAGTGTTTCAAACTAATCATAATTATTAACATACTCATTGGAACGATTATCTGATGTTTATGATAACAGACAGATCAGTATGTTAAACATGGTTATTAAACCTATTCAAATGCTACATCGTGATATTTCATGATATTTGGGTAATCAATAACAAGGATTAATCATTTCTAAGCCATTAATCTGTTTAGAAATTGTTATAGCATTATAATCAACAACATTAACTATTTGGTTAATCTAAGATTATTCTGATTAATCAAACATGTCATCAACTTCATATTAGGAACCTGAATCAGTGTAGGTTCCTACATTATCATACATTGTATGATATAATATTAAATTAACTAATTAATTATTTAGCACCAGTTTGATGACTTTCAAGGCAATGTCTCTGACATTGAACGTTCAGAAAGATCTAATCTATAATTTAAAACATAAACAACTCATCAAACATAAATAAATGCAGACTTACACTATTATCATCAGTCTGCGAGTTATCTTGCTATCTTGAGATATCAGGTGAGTTTCGTACAACCCCTTTTATTTTTAATCTTTTATAAACATCGGGGAACACTGTTGAACTTTTATTGAACATATGATATGTATCACTGTTATCTGCGTGATTTCATGTGATTGTTGAGAACTTGTGGATTTCATGGGATTTTGCCTGGAGAACAAGAACACTATCACAGACTTAAAAGTCCTCATTTTGAACTGTATCTAGTGAACCCATGTGTGGCCGAACGGGGAAACAATGACAGTACTATCGGCTGACCACCCATTTGCTGGGAGGATTGCATCTTCCCTTGTGTGAATGTTTGTTTCCTGTTTTTAGACTGCTTAATGTTGTGATAGACATTAAGATAATGAGGCATTAAGATGTTACCGACAGGTAGTATCTTGTAGAACAATATCGTCAGAAAGGAACTAGATACAGGTCCCATGGTTATTCTGAACTGAACATTTTGAGAACTTTTAATTACATATCATATCATATTGTGGAACTTGAACTTACGAACTCACCAGCTTTGTGCTGACGTTTTCAAATTAAATCTTTTTGCAGGGAGACAGTGACACTCGGTGAGGCAGCACTTCAAACACTAGTAATTAAATAAGTTAGTTGTGTAATAAACTAAGTTGTAAACTATGATACTGATTGTAATGACGAAACCCTGTAATGTATTTATTTTAAGTTAATCTGTGTGTTGTGATACCGGATCAAGTAAGTCACCCCTCATCTCTGAGACATCACCACTATGCTTCCGCAACCTTCTCAGTGTGACATGTGACATCATCTCAGGTGACGAGAGGTGGGGGTGTGACATGAAGACATGGTGAACTCAGGAAATCAGAGTATTTCAAATTGTGGAAATCAAATCTTTTCATAGTAGTGGGTGTAGGTAAGAATGCTTAACTATCATTAACATCAATGTCATATGCGGCTTAGTATGTGGTGGGACGGCGTCTGGGCGGGTCGTAGGCTCGATTCAGGGGTATGCCCTATACATAAGCATACCGAGCTGGATGATACAGGTGATGTTAATGAGGTTAAGGTTGTTACCGAAGAGGTTATCAATGTTATCATGTGTTTCAAACTGTTATACATAGTGCTTTCAAATCTCAGGTGATCATAGAAGAAAATGGTAGGTAAAATGCTTAATTATTATTAACAACAATGTCCTATGTGACATAGTATGTGGTGGGACGGCGTCTGGGCGGGTCGTAGGCTCGACTCAGGGGTATGCCCTATATATAAGCATACCGAGTAAGATGATACAGGTGTTGATAATGAGATTAAGGTTTTACCTAAAAGGTTCACAAATCTATTTTTCAATAACTAAACTACATGAACTCACCAACCATGTGTTGACTTGATCTTTTTGCATGACTTCTCAGGTGATGAACAGGTCAAGTAAGAAGTCATTACTTTTGGACTAGGACTTCTAATAGAAGACTTAGTGTTTCGGACCTGCATACTTTTGAAAACATCATTAAACAGATTATTTTGTATATCTTGTGTAAATACAAGATAGAAATTTATGATGTTTATGGTAGATTTACATTGTTAAATTATAAACGATACTGATGTAATTTAACTTTGTAATTCTATTCTATTTAGCATTTTCTCATTTATATCATGTGCAATGTAAACAATCTGATCATCATGATTATCACTCACGAAATCGCACCCCGGGAACCTTCCGCCCGACGGGGAACCCGATCCAACCCCGCCGGCTCGGGGTGTGACAACAAGCGTTTTAATTTTAATATTTAAAATGAGTATAATATTGTTATATAAAAAATAAAATGTTTTCCTTCACCGTCTTTTGTTCGTTATCGTGTCTTCTTGTTTATCATCATGTCTTATTATTTTTTTCTAAAATAATAAGCTTTGAAAATAATAATGATGAAACAAAACAATCACGTACTTTTAATATATAAATTATGATGATAAAACAACAAAATTGTCTAATACGTAAAAAACAATGGCAATATAAATTCAAATAATAAAATAGTTAAACAAAATGATAAATACATATGACACAATGACCTGAATATGTATTACTAAAATAAAAGGTTTTAAAATATAAAATATTAAAATAATACAATTGTGTACTTGTAACATAAAAAAATAAATAACAGATTTATTTAATATATAAAAAAAATAAAAAAATACGAAATGAGTTCAAACATATAACACAATTATGAATCTTCTACCTATAATAAACAATTAACTTAAATGACATTTTTCAAATTCTTAAATCACTCAATGACACTTGTCAAATTCTTAAACCACTTTTGCCATATTTCAAATTCTAATAATGTTATCTAATTCTTTCTCATATTAAATGCTTATATATTCACTTTCATATTAAATAATTAAATTTAATACAATAACTTTTTTTTAACTAATGATTTTAGTTATACATTTTTGTATTAATAATATTTTTTTGATATATTATAAATCAAATATTTATACTAAAAAATATATTTTGAAAATAAAAATTATATAAAAACAATTTTTCTAAGAAAAAGCAAAACACAGATTTTAATTTAAAATATGAAATGTTAAAAAATAAATTAAATTTAATCATATTTTATCTCAAAAATCGTTTTTTAAATACTAAATTTATTTCAATTACTATATAATATTTTTTATACAATCCGTGTAATACACAAGATATTAACCTAGCACATATAATACAATGAGGATACATATAACACAATAACATAAATGTAAGTTGTATAACAAAGTGATGGACAAGTGATAATAAATGTTTAAAATTGTTAGAAGTGTAAAAAAAATGTTTGTTTATTCTAATAGTAAGCTATATATATATATATATATATATATATAGGAAAGGGATCATATAATAACCCTCATTAATTGCGGTAACCCATTAACCCTGGCAAAAAACGCTCAAATCGCAAAAAAAAAATTTTCATGGTTTTTTTTATGCAAAAATAGGGGGGGCTCCTTTTTTAACCGTTCGCTAATTCACAAGCGTTAAAAAGTTAAACGAAATGTAAGTTTGCGTTACACTGCGACACTTAAATAAATGTTCGCAGTGTAACGCAAACTTACATTTCGTTTAACTTTTTAACGCTTGTGAATTAGCGAACGGTTAAAAAAGGAGCCCCCCCTATTTTTGCATAAAAAAAACCATGAAAAAAAAATTTTGCGATTTGAGCGTTTTTTGCCAGGGTTAATGGGTTACCGCAATTAAGGTGGGTTATTATTCACTCCTTACCCTATATATATATACATACATATATATACATACATATATATATATATATATCTTTATATTATAATAAACAAAAATATTTTTGACGCTGGTCAAATTTTCATGTTTATATTGTCACTTGTCATTTTTTATCATTCTACTCAATCCTCTCTCTTATTAATTATATTATCTTTTCTAATAAATAATTATATTATTAATGAGTTATAATATTATATGCATTTTTCATGCAAGAAAATAGTTTTTGATAAATTAAAAATCAAATATATTTTATTAAAAAAACACACTTTAAAGGAAGTTCATAAAATATGAAATTTTCTAAAAATCAATTTTCTTTAAAAATAAGAAATATTTTAAATTGGTATTTTAAGTAAATAAAAGTTTTGTAAAAAAAACAAGATCAGTTAAAAAACAATTTAAAAAAATTATGTATAAATCATAGTTTTTAAATAATGGGTTTTTTCGAAACAAATGATGTTTCTTATAACAAAATGTTTAAAAAGTAACTATTTTAAAAACCAAAAGTTAAAAATGTGATTAGAAAAATTACATTTTTAGTTATTTATGTTTAATGATATTTTCAAATTGAGTCAATTAACTTTAATAATTATTTAAATTGTACATTATTTATTGATTTGTAACAATTAGTTTTAGATAGGAAAGTAAGTGAAATTTTTAACATCAGTTAGTTTAAAAATCATTATTGTTACAAATTAAAAAAAGCCAAGTATCATTGCCTTAGTTGTTGAAAATTTTAAATTATTGTTTTATCACTTAAAATACTTATTAATACGTAATTTAATTAATTTATATCAAAATATTATTTTATAATATTTAATATTAAATTCGTATAATACACGGGGTATAATCTAGTAGGAGACGGATACAATATAAAGGGGGTTTAACGTGAGAAGGATAAGAAGTATTTATAACCCTTGATCAAATTAATCAACAGTCAGGGTCTAGTGGTCCCCACTTTTCATTTAAAACACGCGTGAATTAAGACTTGAGAGGCAAAAAAGTAATAGCCTACATTTGTTGATTTTTTTTGTGGGTAAATCAAGTTCCACCATTTTTTTATAAATTGAATAAGTTTTAGATGGTTAATTGTTCTTTAAAAAAAATTACAACATAAAATAAAGAATTTTATTATCTTTAATTTGAGTATAATATTGCTACGTTTTTCTTTCCTTTTTTTACGTGGTCCGTGATTATTGGTACGTTATTATCAGTTCATCCGTGATTTTTACATTAGTTACGTGATAATTGGTCCGTGATTATTCAGTTTTCCCTTAATTATTTTAATTTTTATACGTGATCCGTGATTTGTTACATATGGTCCGTGATTAGTAGTCCGTTATTACTCAGTGGTCCTTGTTTATGTCAGTTAAACGATGGTCCGTGATTTTTTATAACGCGGTCCGTGATTTTACACGGACCATTATACCCCTTACCCAGATTACACGTGGCATATTCTTGTGGCTTCCTACGCTTCTCACGTTAATTTCCTTTGTACAATAATCGGCCCCTAATCTAGTGTGTGTGTGTGTGTGTTATATAAGGAGATGATGAAATGTTGACCTTTTCTTATTGACTTACATTAATAAAAAAAGAAGAAAAAACCTACACTTTTAGATTTAGTTTAATGTGGCCTCAAAGTAATAAGATGTAGCTATTCGGTTAAAGCTATAAGAAATGGTTAACATTCGAACCACCCCCTATATATATATATATAGTAAGGATATTCTAAAAAGACTTAAAACCTTAAAAAGCCTAAAAAGCCACAAAAGAATGACATGTGGATTAGAAGCCTAAGGATAAACATGTCAAAACAAAAAAATGAACTTACACATGCAATTCACATGCAAGTCACATGCAAATTTCTCTCATTTTTTTAAACGCTCATAAATTTTTGTACGTTAATATTTTTTTAAAAAAAATTACACTATAAAATCAAGCGTCTTTTACCTTTCTAAATAGTATAATATTAATATATTTTTTTAAATAAAAATAATGACTTAAACCGAGTTTTACAAACTGTTCATTTTATGGTGTTTTTCAAATGTTATTTAAACAGAATCTTATGGTGTTTTTTTGTAACGTATCTCTACATTTTATGGTGTTCATGTTTTATGGTGTCTTTCAATTTATTTATGGTGTTAACATTTATAATGTTTATGATGTTTAGAAGTTAATGAACTAAAACAAACCATTTTATAGTGTTTTGAACACAAAAAAACACCATAAACACTTTTATGGTGTTTTTTTTGTAACGCATCCTTACATTTTATGGTGTTTTTCGAATTATTTTATATTGTTTATGATATCCAGGTGTTGGTGAAAATAAAACAGGGCATTTTAGGGTGTTTTTTTAACTTAGTTTTATGGTGTTTACGTTTTATGTTGTTTTTTCGAGATATTTTATTATATTTATGGTGTTAACATTTTGTGGTGTTTATGGTGTTCAAATATTAATGAGATCAAAGCTGAACATTTTATGATGTTTTTTGTGTTCAGTGTGATGAACATCTAGAAAACACCATAAAACACAAAATTCATATACATCAATTCAGGTCGGTTTTTTTTTATATAGCAATAATATACTCGTTGAAAAAATTAAAAAATGCAGGATTTTATGGTGTAATTTTTTTTAAAAAAAAATAACGTATAAAAAAGTTATAAATGTTTGAAAAAATAGGGGGAAGTTGTTAAAAAGTCAGCAATGGCTAAAATACCAATTATACCCCTCCAACCACTTAAATTCCCCCTTAATTCTCTCCAATGATGTGGCACACTTACAACCATTCATCTTAAAAATCAATGACTTAGGTTTCTTCCTACACTTTTTATAGTTTTTCTCCTTTTTAGCCTAACACTATATACATATAGGATTCGCATCATATAATAACACACCCTTATTGTATTAACCCGAAATAACCCACCAAGATCAAGCCGAATCTTTTGTGTTTTTTTTTCAAAATCTTTATTTTACATGTACAAGAGTATGTTCTTTTATGTGTTTGTGCAAACTCATCACCGTTTAGGCTCTTACGTTAGTGTAACACAAACTTACGCTTACTTTAAATTTCAAACGGTGATGAATTTGCATAAACACATAAAAGAACGTACTCTTGTACACGTAAAATAAAGATTTTGAAAAAAAAAACAAAAGATTCGGCTTGATCTTGGCGAGTTATTTCGGGTTAATACAATAAGGGAGGGTTAACAACGGATCCTTACCTTATATATATATATATATAGGGGAATGTTCCGTTGTTAACCCACTGTAATTGTGGTAACCCAAATAACACTGCAAAAAATGCCCAAATCTTTGATTTTTTTTCATGGTATTTATTATACATATTTAGGGGGGGTTTTTTTTGTGTTTTGGCTAATTCGCAAGGCAAATCGAATTTGCGTCGGTGTAAATTCGATATGCATTTCGCAACATTTAGAAAAGTGCAAAAACTTTTTCACTGATGCAAATTCGATTTGCATTGCGAATTAGCCAACACACAAAAAAGAAACCCCCCTAAATATGTATAATAAAGATCATGAAAAAAAATCAAAGATTCGGGCATTTTTTGCAGGGTTATTTTGGGTTACCACAATTAAACATGGTTCTTATTTGAACCAAATCCTATACATATATATATATGAGCCGGTTATTGTACAAAGGAAATAAAAGTGAGAAGCGTAGGAAGTCACCAGAATACACCACGTGTAATCTGGATATGGGGTATAATGGTCCGTGTAAAATCACGGACCGCGTTATATAAAATCACGGACCATCATTTAACAGACATAAATCAAGGACCAACAGAATAATCATGGACTACTAATCACGGACCATATGTAACAAATTATGGACCACGTATAAAACTCAAAATAAGTAAGGGCAAACTGAATAATCACGGACCAATTATCACGTAACTAATGTAAAAATCACGGACCAACTGATAATCACGGACCAATAATTACGGACCACGTAAAAAAACGAAAGAAAACCGTAGCAATATTATACTCAAATTAAAGATAATAAAATTCTCTATTTTATGGTATAATTTAAAAAAAACGATTAATCATTTAAAACTTATTCGATTTATAAAAAAATGGTGAAACTTGATTTACCCACAAAAAAAGTCAACAAATATAGGCTATTACTTTTTTGTCCTTCAAACTTTAATTCACTCAAGTTTTAAATGAAAAGTAGGGACCATCAGATTCTAACCGTTGATTAATTTGATCAAATGCTAAAAATACTTCTTATCCTTCTCACGTTAAACCTCCTTTGTATTGGATCCGTCTCCTATATATATATATCTATATCTATACTTCTATACTTTATAATAAAAGAAGATTTTTTTGCTTATGTGTCATCACTACATCAATTATCATCTTAAATTTGACATATGTCATTAACACATCAATTCTAAAATCAAATTTGACAAATGTCAATTATCTATTAAATCTAATTGAAAATTTGAAAATATCTAAAAATTCATTTTAATAATAAAATTTTCCCCCAGTCCTATTTTTGCGTGAAATCAAACCGTATGTTACTTTTTTTATTTTTTTATCAATTATGGCTATGGTCTTATTATATACATCTATCCTTTTGATCTTATTTACGTTTTTTTTTTGATAAATTGACAAAAATCTTATTAGTAAAAAACGAAGGAAATTTAGAATGAAAATGTGTAAATTAATTATATAATTTTATTTGTTCAATTTATTTATAAAGAAGTTTTAACTTTTAAGAGATTTATAATTTGTATTTGTAGGTATAAAATTTATTTCTATACAATAGATTGTGTAATTCATCATAAATATATTTTAGTTGTTTCATTTTTTTTACCCAAACCCGTGTAATACTCGGGTTTATAACCTAGTATATATATATATATATATATATATATATATATATATATATATATATATATATATATATATATATATATATAAAATTGGGGACACCAATGAAAGAATGAAAAGTGTGTGATCGTTTATAAACAAGGCCACGTAGTAAACTCCAAAAACGCAAATTCAATTTTCAAAACCAACCAATTTCCTTTCACCGGAGGGTGGCAACCACCATCACCCTCAACCTCCACCCACCGTTCACATCAATTCAAATCGGTGGTTCCACCGCCCATGATGGCCGGACAATCTCGCAAATGGATGATTCTGATGGCCACCATGTGGATCCAGGCATTCACCGGCACCAATTTTGATTTCTCTGCCTACTCATCTGAATTGAAGAACGTGTTGGCGGTATCGCAGATGCAGCTGAACTATCTGGCCACCGCCTCTGATTTGGGGAAGGCGTTCGGTTGGTCGTCCGGATTGGCGCTCATGCACCTGCCGTTGTGGGTGGTTATGTTCATCGCAGCTGCAATGGGGCTGTTTGGTTATGGGGTTCAGTGGCTCGTGATTCGTCGAATTGTCAGTTTGCCTTATTTCGTGGTGAGTGCATATTATTCTCGTATTCATTGTCGATATATGTTCATCATGTATCATGCATCCATGCATACATGCATGATGGATGCATGTATGTTAATGACCGATTGTATGTGGATTAATAAATCCAAATTCCTATTTGTTGATAGTGTTTGATAGTCTTTATGTGTAGGTTTAATTGATCCCAAGCTAACCATTTATGGGTTATTAATTTTGACATGTTACACAACAAATTTTAACATTACTTTACTTAATTCTTGTGAAAATAACGTAAAAGCGTTGGGTTGATCGGTTAATTAAGCATAATGAACCGAAAGTCTCATTGGAAGCAGCCCCTCTATTCGTACATTTTACCCTCCTCAAACAGTCAAACGACTCAAACTCTGCCTTAGCTTTACTAATGATAGGATTTATTTGGATGTATTAAGTATGATGATCATATATGTAAGTTACTGATGATAACTTAAAGATTATAAGTTTAAATCCTACTTCTAAATTACCAATTCATTTTTCTGCTCTTAGTTACAATCTTTACTACAAAGGGTAGCAATAATAATAATGAACTTCATATCATTCATTGCTAATGGAGTTCATATCACTCATTGCAGGTGTTTATACTATGTTTGTTAGCAGGATGCAGCATCTGCTGGTTCAATACCGTTTGTTTCGTCCTTTGCACCCGAAATTTTCCGTCAAACCGGCCATTAGCCATCTCCCTAACCGTAAGCTTCAATGGAATGAGTGCAGCCCTATACAACCTTGCAGCCGATGCAATTGACCCGTCTTCATACACCCTTTACCTTATACTCAACGCCTTCATTCCCCTTTTCGTATCATTTGCAGCCCTCGTTCCGATCCTCAGGCAGCCCGTTTCAAGCCCACTTCCTTCAGATGTAACGGGCCATGATCGGTTCATATTCATAACCTTAAACATATTTGCTGTTCTCACTGGCATCTATCTCCTGCTCATTCCTTCGCGTTCATCTCAAGCAAAACTCTTCTTTTGTGGTGCCATTTTCCTTCTCATTCTCCCGTTGGGGATCCCAGGCATCGCGTATGCTAGAAACTGGTTTAAAGACACCATTTACCCGAAAATTCTTGGGAATGGATCAAGTTTTTTACTTGTTGATGGTGATGATAACTGTGAAGATGTTGGTGGTGGCAGTAGTCATGATGGGATTGTTGTTCTACCTGCTAATGAAGATGACAAGATTGAAAATGGTGTGAAAGGATGTTTGGAGATGGTGATAAAGAGTGATAGATTGGGAATGTTGGAAGAGGAACATGATGCTAAAAGGCTCATTTGTAGGATTGATTTTTGGCTATATTATTTAGGTTACTTTTGTGGTGGGACTATTGGGCTTGTTTATAGTAATAATCTTGGCCAAATTGCACAATCACTTGGATTGGAGTCAAGTACTTCCACCCTCATCACACTCTATTCGTCGTTCTCGTTCTTTGGCCGGTTACTTTCGGCATCACCGGATTTCTTGAGAACGTAAGCATATATACGAGGTTACAGTTAGTAGGGGTGTTCATGGTCTGTTTTTACGGTTTTTAGGTGGAACCGTAAACCAAACTGTTCATAACGGATTTTGAATAATGAAAATCAAAACCAAATCATTAAAAATAAAAACCAAACCATTATCAACGGTTCCGTTTATAGTTTGCACTTTTTGGATTTGGGCTTTTGAGCCCGTTACAAACAAATCAAACCGAAATGTTTTATGGTTTGTGGTGGGCTAATTATACCATATGTTTATTAATTATACTGTTTTACGATTTAAGACGGGCTTTTTTTTGACAAACTAATCTGGGTTGCTCTTTTTGATCCCAAGTGTTTAGTAGTGTTACCCAACCAGTCTATATTTCGGGTTCTAATCCTCAAATAGCAATTGATTTCTACATGTGTATAGGAAAATGTACTTTGCAAGAACAGGATGGCTAGCCGGTGGGCTCGCGCCAACAGCAATAGCGTTTCTGGTTCTTTCACTGACAGGAACCAAGCTAGCACTCCAGATTGGAACTTCCCTCGTAGGTCTAAGCTCAGGCTTCTTTTTCTCTGCAGCCGTGTCGATAACATCTGATCTTTTCGGACCCAAGAACGTTGGCGTGAACCACAACATTCTGATCACCAACATCCCGGTTGGGTCAATCATTTATGGTCTTCTTTCAGCTCTGGTGTATGACAGTAATGCAGTTTTCTTTAGGACATCCTCAGTTTGTATGGGGAGACACTGCTATTTTGCAACATTTGTTTTGTGGGGTTGCATTTCAGTTTTGGGGCTATTTTTTACTGTTTTGTTATTCCTAAGAACCAGACATGCTTATGATAGATTTGAACATAATCTGATTAATGTTGAATCATAATATATGTGTAGAACAACTTCTAAATCCTCTCTCTTTTCTTACCATAATATACAATATATTATGATTTCACTATCCAACGAATGTCACTCGAATATCTAATACATATTTAACAAATGCGTATCACTGACGACTGGCAGTCGCTCAACGATATTTATAGTAAAAGGTAAATAAAAATTCTCATATGTTTACTACATTTTTGACCCATTTACTTCACATGTTTCTCCTTATGCTCAAAATCAGCAAAAGTTAGACTAAAAAAGCCTTTCATATGCATAAAGATCAGTTTTAACACCCTAAGTTGATTTAATATGAATTATACATAAGGGTGAAGTAATTAATTATACATAAAGATCAAAAAAATAAAAAATAAAAATAAAAACTTTTTTTTACATAGGGAATTTTAAGGTTTTTTCAGCTAAAAAGAGTTTTCATTTTAAATATCCCCTATAAAATGGAAACCACCTTGAGTTGAAAAACCTTATAAAATCCTATGTAAAAAAGTTTTTTTTAAATGTTTTTTTATAGTTTTGTAACATTATTAGGGTCATTTTATATATATATATAAACACCAACAAGAATTTTTTTTAAAAAAATAAAAAATAAAACAACAATGTAACACTGACGTAATTCCTTCTTCCAGGCATGTACAGTTGTGTTACGTCTGTGTTATATCGTTTTTTTATTATTTTAAAAAAAATCTAGTCGGTGTTTTTTTTTTTTATTTTTTTCATAAAAAATGACCTTAATGATGTTATCAAACTTTAAAAAAAATGAAAAAAAAAATTAATGGTTTTTTTTTTGAGGTTTTCTCAATTAAAAGAGGTTTTCAAAATAACCCTCCTACACACACACACACATATTGAAAACTTGATCTTGAAAAAAAACCACAAACACTATGTTTCCGAGTTCATTTAAGGAGAGAAAAGAAAGGAAATGAAAGGAAATGAGAAACATTTTTGTGTTCCTTAGTTTCATTTAACGATGGAAAGGAAAAGAAAATAAAACATGTTGTGTTCATTAGTTTTATTTAATGGAGAGAAAATAAGAGAATTGAAAGGAAACCTATGCAAAATTACTTAGCTTTTATTTCCTTCCAATTTGGAAAGAAATCAATTCTTTTCTTTTCCTTTTCTCTCATTTCTTTACCTTTATTTTTCTTTCTGTTCTCTCCTTTAATAAACTCGGGAACACGGCGTAAATTCACCTTAGTCCTACACTCAAACACATACATACGTAAATCGTCCTTTAAATTCACTCAATTTACGGATGTCGTCCTTTATTAGAAATAGTTACATAAATCATCCTTAAAAATGATAATTTATAACGGATTTCATCCTTTTCATTGATATAAAGGATGATTTATGTTATGTAATTAAAGGACGATTTATGTAATATAAAGGATGAAATCCATTATAAATTTTCATTTTAAGGATGTTTTCTGAAACTATTTTTAATAAAGGACGACATCTATAAAATGACTGAATATAAAGGATGATTTGTGTAATTTACTCTTATAAATATTAAAAGTTATATGCGTTTTTATACATATTTACATATTTGTTTTTTAATATGTAAAAACGACATTCTGTAACATTATGTAAAAAACCACAAACACTCCGAATATTACATTGGTTTTTTTAAACTCAGGCTTTTTAAATTGTTATTTTTCTATGTATATATTATCTATAACGAATAACCAAAAATACCAATAAAAATATAAAAAAAAAATTATGGGTAAATACAAAACGTTTCATTCTTTATACAAAGAAACAGTCTCTCATAAGCTAAAGCCATCTTCCGGGCAGTAAACATCGAACTTGCGAATCTCCGGCAAGCCTTCCCTCTCCTAGCAAGCCTCACCGGACCTTCCGCCACCACCGTCTCCAACACCTCCACCAATGAGTCGACATTCGGTGAAAACATAAAACCGTACTCGTCATCAACAAGAATGGTCCCTTTGATGCTGGGAAACCGAGATGCCATCACGGGTTTCCCAGCCATCATCGCTTCCATGAGGGTTAAGTCGAGCCCTTGCGGTCTAAGGGTCGGGTTCACAAAAATATCAATCCCGTTATAGAACCCACGAAGCTCAGATGGGTTCATGGACCCCAAGACTATGACTTGGGGTCCTAGTTCCATGTACCTTTGTTGCCATGGTCCGGACCCAGCCACAACCAAATACACATTTGTGTAGTTTTTTATTAGTTTTGCAAAGGCTTCATACAACAAAGGGTGTCCTTTATCTTTCACTAGTCTCCCAGCCACCCCTAGGACTAAACTTGCATTATTGGGCACACCGATTTTCGATCTGAATTTTTTCCCTGACTCGGGATCTTCGCGAAAATCGTTGTCGTTAACACCGTTAACGATGACGTGTACCCTTTTACTCGGGATTTGGTACACGTCTCTAAGCATTTCGCCACAGCTGTCACTTATCGCGATGTGATGTTGATAGTTTCTAAAGAATCGAATTTCGTTCAAAACTTTCGGGATCATGAGTTGTAGGCTTGTGTTAAATGATTGAGAGATTTGCTCATGAGGTCGTCTTAGAAGATCTTGATAGATGCTTGATGTAACGCTCTCTAACGCTATACCATGCCACGAAACAGCTAGATTCGGGATGTTTCGTGCTTTATAATGAGGTAGCGCGACGCTCTCGGTGTGGATCACATCAAAGGGGCGTTTTTGGTTTTCGTCCTCGTATTGTTCCCACGCCTTGTTGTACCGCCATTGGCCAGGTTGGGCATCCTCATGAAAATGCACAATGGGGGTGTTGGTGGTTTTAGTGTTGATCAGGCTGCTGACATCTTCGTGTGGTGGTGAAGTGAAGATGTGGACCTCGTGTCCACGAGTAGCTAACGTGGTGTACAATGTATACGCATGACGCTCCATCCCTCCAGGTGTTGTCCCAACTGGCCATTTTCTGGTGAAAACAGCTATCTTGAGGACAACAGGTGGAGGGATGCGAGAGGAGAAACTCAGGTGGTTCCAGGAGAAGTCAGCTAAGCGGAGGTCGCCAGTGAAGTAAGCGGTGGCGGCGGTGGTGGTGGAGGAAAAGGTGTTGCATATGGAGGAAGGAGGGGTGTGGAGGAGGAGGAGGGCTGGGATGGTGAAGAGGATGACACAGAAGAGGGTGGTGGCTAGGTTAGATTGGATGGAGCAAATGGGCCTCTTGGTTTTGGTGGTGGTTAGAGCCATGGTGGTGGTGGGTTTGGTGGTTTGGGTCTGTTTGAGAATATTTGGTCTGGATTTTGTTGTTGGGAACATGGTTCTGGTGGGGAACTGGGGATATAGAGAATGGTGGGAAGGTATACAAGCACTTAAGTTTTGGTTTTTACTTTTTGTTAGTGCTTTTCTCACGTTTCTTTTGGGAAAATTAAATGTGTATTCTTGTGACTTACTTTTTTATTTTTATTATTTTTTATTCTTTTTGACTTGTGATATATATATATATATATATATATATATATATATATATATAGAAGGTTCATGAGAAAACTCCTTATTTTGAAGAAAACCAAGAAAACTCATACTAAACAATAAATTTTTTAATAAAAAATTTATTAATTTTTTATTATAAGGATAGAAATGTTATAATACGCAAAATTTTTTTGAAAAAAATATGTAAATCATGAAATTACATATATGTAACTCAAAAAGTTTCGTGTGTCACTTATCAAGTTACATATATGTAATCAGTATGTGTAACATAGTGATTACATATATGTAATAACCTAAAATATATATTTTTTTCTATTTTTTTTTCTTTTTTTACATTTCTTATCTTATAATAAAAAGGAAATAGAAAAGAAAAAATGAAAAAAAAAATAATTGGTAATGATTGTGATTAGTTTTCTTAGTTTTCTCCAAAACGATGGTTTTCTTAGGAACCCTCCCCTATATATATAGATATATATATATGATTCGAGTGTTAATATATCACACAAAAAGTTACTCTTAAGTCTTATCATGTGATATGTTTATTATTATATTAGTCTACCATGGACGCGGCATTCTAAATATTAAAAGAATATTCTTAACAAAAATTAGATTTTCATTACAAAAAAAATATAAATAAATAGAGAAACTACTAAGATATAAATAATCATATAATCACGTAACATGTTAATTTTCCTTTATATTATAAAAAATATAGCAATAATGTATTTAAATTCAAAGAGAAAAAAATATTTGTTTATGGTATAAATTTTAAAAAATATATTAAAGTATAAAAAAATTATGACAGTTAAAAAGAATTGATGGTTGTTAATATTATTATTATTTTATGTGGAAGTATGATTATATATTGAATTCGAAGTATGGTTATCATGTGCCTTAAAATTTATGATATTTAAACTCTTAAACGAAATTTATTAAATTTATATAATCGGAATTTACTTTAAACAAAAGTTACTAAATTTATATGACCAAAATTGACTTGACCCCTGACCCAAAACGATTTGATCCGTATGATGGATTTTAAACGCAAAAGTTAATCGCAAATCTTTTTTCTAGTGTTAAAACAATGAAACAGAAGTGACAGAAGTGCACAAGAGATATGAAAGAATTTGATATCACATAAGAAATTTATTGGATTATTTTTTTAATCAAATTTCTTGAACTTTTAAAGGTAGAAATATTGATTTAAAAAAAATAATTTCATACATGATCTAATACAAATCCAAGTATTGATTCCTGAAATTCTCCAGGTATTTCAGAAAGTTTTTTTTTTTTTAAAAAATTCAAATCTATCAATCTATCATTTTCTCCTTTTAGACATGAAGCGATCCTGAAGTGAATTACCATCGACCCCATTTTCGTCCAATAATCTTAAATAAAATTCCCAAATTCAAGTCTTTAATTTAGAAAATAAATGGTCAAACATTGTGAGTGCTTATGTGCCTGAAATTGGAGACGCCAATTTAATTTTAGGCAGATAGTAAAAAGTTTTGTTTTTTACAAGTCTAACCCCTATACTTTTATTTATATAATAATAACGATGATGCGTATTCAGCAATTAAAGGATGCTATTATTGCTTCGCCTTAAATTAAGTACCCATGAAAAGTAACTTCAATTTTACATAACTTTTTTCAACATTTTTGTGCCTTTTAACTAGTTTACTTGTATTAAAAAACAAAAATTAAAGTTGGAATCTTAAACCTGTGTATTTCGTATACATGCATGTTAGCCTAGGTTTTTTTTTTTTTTCCTTCCCTTTATTTATTTATTTATTAATTTATTTAATTTTTAAGAATTTAAACATAGACAGGAATCAACAATCGAACAGATTTGAAAAGAACCAAACTTACCTAAAAGTTAATAGTTTCATCGATTCGTAGTAAAAAGTAAAAACTAGTTATATACACAAATCTAGCTTTGTAGAATGTAAACAATGTGAAAATGAACAGTGTATAAACCCTTTCAAAAACATTAATTTAAAAAAAAATAATATAGCAATACTCACTAACAAACACAAACTTATCGCCAAATTAGGCACGAGCTAATCTAGAAGATGTTTTATCTACACATTTACGTTTTTTTAAAAAGAGCTGCTAAATTAAATTTATTTTATGTGAAAAAGTATGACTATTCTACTAATAGTTGAAACCTAATCAGGAGAGATTACGGCATATAAGTATATGCCAATCTGTTCACGATGGAACACGACCTCCTAATAATGTTGATAACCTTTTTTTTAAGTGAGGTCTACGGTTTAAATAAAAGCTATAAACAAGTAGTCAGTAAATTAAAATTGAAACATGCACACAATTTGCATGACATAACACTAGACGTGAAGAACAAAATAAAAGTTTTGTTCTCTTGTTTGATTTTATAATTTTCTTAATATTTTATTTTAGCTAGTCCGAAAATTTAACTAGAAAAAAATAGAGGTTTGATAAATATGAAATAAAAAAAATAGAAAGTCATCATCAAAACACAAAGAGGGATTCAAACCCTCGATGCAAAGAAAGCATACAACAATTAGCAATCCACCTTTCATTCACTCACTCATCCCTCCCATATTAAAAAGATAAATACTAGATTATATTAAACATCAAGTAAGAATTAAAAAAAGTATTTCTTTCAAAATTTTAATTGTTATTATATAATCAACAATTCCATTTAGATACATAAAAATTCAAATAGAAAGATAAATAAAGAAGGCATTCTTGCTTTTATTTTGTTTTAAGCAAAATTTTCATAATCAAACCGAACATTAAACCAAACATCTTAATACTTGTAAAACATTAATAAAAATTATATAATTATAAAAATATTTAAACAAACATGATTAATGTTTAGATAAACGTAATCATGCTTTAAAAAATAGAGTTTAATTTTAATGTTTTATCATTCGAATTTTAAAGGGGGGAATCCAAGCACCGTCTAGTTCATCGGCTCGACAGGTTCAACTAAAGATAGTCTAAAGACATCAAACCGATACAGTTTTATTACCAGTTCCTAGTCCAACAAGGCGGTCCAGTCCGCTTATGAAAACACTGATTCTAAGTGCCCTTTTGGATTGACCTAGTCAATACTCAATACACAATCACGCCTTTTATTGTTTCAAAAAATTTTATTCATTTTTCATTTAAATACAAAATACTCTAAATTGACATTTTAAATCCATGTAACAAATTTTGTTCTGAGGTGTTTATCAAAGTGAAAATATATATTTTCTTTTTAAATCGAAAAACGAGGGAAAAGTTTTTGACATATTTGAGATAACATACAAACAATATAGTTTCTTTTTTATTTTATTTTTTACTTCAGAAAAAGGAATAAGAAAGGAACGTAAATACAATAAACTAAAATTAATTAATCCAACCAAAAAAAATACAGAGATTTTCATCCTATTGGTAAGACGGCTGACTGCATATCCTTTTTCCTAGTTCAAATCAAATTGTCAACTTATCAACAAACGAATGGAAATCTTTTATTATGTTATGCTCGTATAACTCAACTAACTTTTACCCAACAGAAAAAATCAAATTAACAAAATTATGAAACTTATGTTACATTTTTTTAATAAATTATTGAAACTAAAAAAATTGATAGAAACTATTTTTTGTTCAGATTCAAATAGAAAAATAGACAGATTATAGTTTTCAATTTTTACCCTTCCCAAGCATACACAACATCTAATAACTTATGACTTTGTGACGGAACCAATCTTTAACCATTAATTTTATACAATACATACGCTTCTAACATTAATTTAATACAATTATTGAAAAACAAGTGCTTTAGGTCGGTTTAAAAAAGCGGAAACGAGCCTTGAGGCGTTTTCTGTTAGACTCACGAGGCATAAGCCTCGAGGCGGACCGAGGCGTAAGCCTCGAAACAATATTGAAATATAATTAAAATTACAAATATATTTAATAAAAGTTGCAATTTAACATAAAACAAACAATAAAAGTGTCACAATTTAAACATCAAAATACTCAAAAAGGACTGATTAAAGAGCTGATTAAGCACCTGAGTTGATTGAGGACAGAAATCAAACAGAAATCAAAATCAAACAGAATCAAAATCAAAAAGAAATCAAAGGCACCTGAGTCGATTGAGGAGTGAGGACCGATTGAAGGCTAATTGAGGAACACCGCCTTCCGCAACCAACTGATGACCGCCGACCACCACAGAACCTCCGACCACCAGTGAGAACCACCGAAGACCACCTAATGAGCGCCGATTTTGTGAGATTAGAGGAGTATTACGTCTGATTGAGAGCAAGTAGGGTTTCCCTATTATAAAGTTACGTAAATGGTCAAAAAAGGGTCAAAAAAATACCAAAGAGGTCAAATTAACAGGTCAAAAAAAAAATACTTGTGGTGAGGCTTAAGCCTCACCGCCCCGCCTCTACGCGCCTCGACACACCTGAGGCTTAAGTTCCAAATTGCCCAGCTGAGGCTACGCCTCAAACTCCTTTCCTGGCCGCCTCAAGGCGCGCCTCACAACGCCTTTTTAAACCATGGGTCTACCCAAGGTAGCCTAGCCAGGTGACTATGCATCCTAAAAATCTAGTGACCAAGGTGCAGCAAGGATCCTTGGTTTTGCAAGAAAATGAAGAATTTAACAAAGAGCCAATTGTGCTTCTATGTCAAGCATGTTTCACTGCAAATAGTCACATAATTGTGGTCTGTTATCTATTGCTAAATACCTACAATGGTGAAGTGTATGCTTACAAAGGCCAAACATGTATTTCAGCTCATAGGACACTCATAACAACATAAGGATCAACAAAATCAGGTTCCAGCAAGATTTAGAAGTTTGGCAAACCTGATACAGCAACATTAGCCACATGCACACAATTATACAGAGTGTTGCTTGCACAATAGCAAGTTCTTCTCTTAAGCATCTGCACATGATAAGAAAGTATTAGTCACACGAGTTGATTATGCCTCAATAGAAATGGCAACAATGGGTCAATTCGAGTTATGCTTTATCTCTAAAAGGTCAACTTGGCCCAGCTTGCTCAATGCAAATACAACAACAAACATACCCAGTCACGTCCTACTAATCAATAGGGACTAGAGGTGTGGGATAAACGCAAACCTTACCCCTATCCCAATTAGATAGAGGAACTGCTACTAAAGAGACCCTCTGCTCATAATTGCCACAATTTTTTTTTTGTTTGTTACTATTTACAGACAGTGGGCATAAGCCAAACATAGCATAAACACACAGAAAGGCTATATTATAACAATCTAACAGACAATCAATTTCACACACGTAACACATAAAAGACATCAAAATATCAAATAAGCAATACATTTAAGCTAAGGTGTACATAATACTAAGTTAAAACTTGAATACTTAAAGCTAATACCATATAACCTTTATCCATCAGAAGTCTAGGAAATCTAAAAATTTAGAAAAATCTAAAAGCCTCTAGGATTTATCCTACTTCTCGAATAACTCCTATCTTGGTTTTAAAAAGCTCGAGGCGCTCTGAGGCATTTAGACCTCAAATGCCAAGGTGTAACCGCGTAAGGCATGAGCCATGAGGCGAGAGCCTCATGTACATGAGGCGTTGCTCTGTATATAACAAAATAAGTTTTATCTACAACTAAAAGATGCATTTGTCTTGTCCTTTTAACATATTAGACTTTTTTTATGATGCAAACCATAATGAATCTCGAATCCCATTGTTGTTTATACATATCCCCTCCTACATACCCAACTGCTGATCAAATTTGACCCATAAGTTCATAAAGCACTGCCTCAAGGCCCTGAAGCGTTAACGTGCTTGCGCCTCACGCCTCAGGCGCTATTTTTAAAACCAAGACTCCTATCACAGATTATGTCATCAGAAAGGTTCAATTCTTACAAATCATGCTGGCTCAAAGCAAATACGATCTCCTCAAATTGTTTTAAATCGTTTTGTTAAGAAAAGATGATTAAAGAAATAATTTTGTTCTGTTAATCATACTTAGCAAACTAATTATTTAAAGACCATTCAAAAACATTGTAACAAAAATGTGTGGCTTCAATAAAGAATTTGTAGGAATACGAGATGGCATTCTACCCCATGAGCTGTCTACATCATAGTCCATACTAGGATCCTTCACGTTTATGCCAGAGGGGTAATTTTGGCCATCAACATTATCGGTTAGCTCTTGAGAATACCTGCGTATCCAAGTTCATCTCATCGATTATACAAACACCAACATAACTAAACTTATAAACGTCTTTCATATATTCAACAGGTATACTTTGCAGTTCAATTATAATTTATTAACTATGTGGCTTTAGTACTACTTTTACTCTCTCTGTTCTATTAAATAACCAAATTTGGCAAATTCTCAAGCTGAAAGATTCATGTTTGCCCGTCAATATTATTAATCCATGATATTGATTTAGTTCACAGATGCCTTAACTTTATCATAGTTAAATGGCATTTTATGCATTTGTTTCAAAATATGAACACCAAAGGTGAAAAAAAGAGAGGGGTAAATTTAAATTTAGAGGGTTAGACACATCACCCATCAACACTATTATCCGTTATTTTATAATATAGAAACAAAGAAAACTTTTAAATATGGTTATAAAACATATAAAGATACATACAAATCTTTTGAGAAAACATTTTAAAAAAGACGTAGCATTTGAATACAGACCCATTAGACCCCTTTCAAACCATACGATTTTCAGCTACGGCCAATAAGTTGATAACTAGCATGAAAGCTATAATCTTACAAACAAACTTACCTAGCATATTCTCACTATTCAGTAGGGTCTGGGGAAAGGATAAATAAAAACCTTATCTCTATCCCAGAGGCTGCTCCAAAGGAGTCCAAAGCTCAAAGTTATCGTTTGAAGTTAATCATCTCAACGCTTTTAATGTCATTTTCACAAAATAAGTAAAATAACTTTAAAATAAGTGTAATTTTACTTTTTCCTCTTTGAGGGCCCAAATAGGCACTATACACACCTTACACTGTACCGCAATGCTCATGAACAACATTTCTTAAAATAAATGAACTCACACAAATGATTCTTAAAATAACAAGAACTGAAGTACCTAATTTTATCTTTGTTATTGATCACACAAACACCAGCAGCACCCACCTGCAACTTTGACACATTGCTCCCAAAATCCAAACCACCAAAATCTGCAACTGAACACAACAACTGGCTTGAAGAACCTGCACTGCTACCATTCTTACCACTTTCACTTCCATTCATCATATTCATGTTCAACACTGCAGTCGATACTGATTGAGATTCCACAGGCTTTCTTGAACGGTTCCGACCGCGATGCATATGGCGCTCACAGTATTTTGATTCACCATGAGCTTCTTTTGAGCATCTCCATTTCTTACCATCTGTCCTCTTACACCTCCCTGGCTCAGGATCAAACTTCTTTCCATAATATGAACAATATCCCACTGATTGATTCAATTTTTAGACAACAAATACACAAAATCATACATGAACAGGGAGAAATTACGTAAATGTTAATGTAATTACGATATGGAATCAACTTACAGGTCGGATGGTGTAAGAATCTAGCAGATAAAGCCTCGAAGCTTCTTCTAATTGGAAGAATAAGGTCAGACGGAACAGGCACCCCTGAAATCATATATTTGTATATTAGGGCTTGATGTTCCAGCTCCTGCCACTGTAACGCCGTGAACGGTGGTCGGTACAAGTCTCCGGCACCGCCATAAGTCATCGCCACCGTCACGCTGCCGCTCATTTACAGACAACTGCAATAAACCGCTCATTTATTGTATGTATGCAAAAGGATCCAGGGTTTGGTTGTAACCTAGTTAAAGAATAAAAATTTAAAACAAATAATTTCTTAGATAAAATATATGAAACTAGTAATTTACCCGCCGCCTCTTGCCGCGGCGTCGAAACGTCCACTAATTCGAAAATTAAAATTATGAATTAGTTAAGTCATTTTTAAAAAAATGTTAATCAAAAGTGAAAACTATCGCAATGTAGCTAAAATATCATGTTGTTGTAATAATTAAAATTATGAAATCCGAAAATATATTTAAAAAAGTAAAAATGCATAACATGTAACACGACCATAAACATAAACAAAATCGATTTTGATTAATATTTATGACAAAATATATAAAAGTAAAAATATATAAAAGTTGAAACAATCGAAAACATAGACATACTCGATTTTGAATAATATCTATATTGAAAACTAATCATGAAAAATCATTACAATACTAACTTAAATTGTACCAAAAGATTATATTTTAAGAGAAAAAAAAGGACACAAGTAAACGATAAAAATTCTCGATGATGTACAGGCACGTTATAAGCCTGTGAATAACGCACAAAATTTGTGTGCTCGTTTGAGTTCGAAATTTTTAATGTACGGGCACGTTATAAGCCTGTGAATAACGCACAAAATTTATGTGTCGGTTTGAGTTCGAAATTTATATAAATGTTCTTGACGTAATTGCGATCAAATCTATATAATTATTATTATTATCCGATAATGTAAAACGTGTTAAAATCATGTGAATATTAAAAATATGTGAGTAAAGTAGAAAAGAGGCTTAAAAAATAAGAGTTCAAAGTTCAGGGTTCAATACTTAAGTTTTGAATTAATTCAAGTTGGAGATTCATGTTTGAGAACCTTTTGCAGCAGTCGATTTCCTCATGAGCATTTTTTGAAGTGCTTTGAACCACGAAGTTGGTTTTTATTATATAGGTAATACAAAAAAAAAAAAGGTAACCAAATATTACAATAAAAAGAGAAAATTATTGATAAGGTTTATGTGTTTTGCTAGTATTTCACTCTTGGTCTCTATGTTTCATAAATTACTCATATGGTTTCAAAGTTTAGACATTTGTAACATATATAGTTTTTAAGTTATCAAATTGCTCTCATATGATTGGTCAAATTATCTTCACATAATGACTATATGTGTTTCAAATGTTTAAAGTTTGGAACCATATAAGTAATTTATGAAACTAGAAACCAATAGTAAAATACTAGCAAAACATAATATCTCGATAATTTACTCTAATAAAAATTTAAAAAATGAAAAGTCGCGTGATTCAAACCCGTATATCCTCCAAAGTCAAACTCAAGCTATTACATCACACCTAGGCCTACATATATGTTTTAGTAAAAAACTCATGTTCAAAAACCAAAAGAAAGATATTTAATATGTAGTGTCACCTTGGGCTGTTATTCGGGTTTGGGTTGATTTCTTGAGTTTTGGGTTCGGATAAGTTTTTTCGGGTTTGGGTAAAAACACACACATACTACCAATACTTTTAAATGAGTTATATGTAATTAAAGAGGATAAATCATAAGTGATAGAAAGATTTTAAAAGATACGTATATTGTCTTCTACTAGCATTAATGATTTAGGATGTTTATTGGGTTGAATAACAATTTATTTAGATCGGTTTTATCCAGATTTGAAACTTTTAGGACCCTATATGAATCCTACCAAAATAAGTAATATGTTTATATAATCCAAATTCATACAAATAACCTGAATAAACATAAGTTTCATATCTGAATAACCTGAAAAAACATGTTCTATTTGGTTTATTTTGGTGGAATTAGATATTCAATCCAAATACACAAAATTTTGTATAGCTGACATCTGGTTCGAATAAAAAAACAGTTATCCGACCAATCTATCCTAATACCCTTATAAGAATTTGGATTGATTTTTTCGATTTCATATATGATTTAGATTTTGGTTTTTTTTTTTTAAACATCTCTCTTGATGATCGATTATGGAAAGATTGGTGCAAGTTTAAATCATTATAAAAATAGAATTAAGTAGAATTTAGAAGCAAAAAAATTGTTTAAAAAACATTAAAGTGAAATGTATAATTGCATAGGACATTTTGGCCAATAAAATTCCCTACTTTGCAATATGTGAAGATAGTAAGACAATGGTATATATTTATTATGTCTCTAGAGATAGACGGGTTGTGCTCATAGTGACCATCAACTAAAAGAATATTTTCTATAATTGTATGCATATAAAGTATAGACGATAAATAACACAATGTGTATAAGAAAATACATGCTAAAATACTATTAATAGCATTAAACATAAGTAATATTGACAAAATTAGTAATATTGACTCTAATGCAGGGTAAACAAAAACATAAGAAGCTCTGGTGCATTTAGAACAAATCCTACCCCTTATGTTCGCGCTACAAATTTGGAAATTAATACCTGTTGAAGACAAAAGATGGAAACTATGATTGATTATGATTATGAGATCAAATGACACAAACAAAGCAAATGTGGTGGTTGATGTGCTTCGTCACAAAAAATAGGTGAAACCCATACATATATGTGTTAGTGTGTTACGCATACAAAGTTACATATGGATCAAATAAAGGAAGCAAACGACGAGCAATAAGAGAAGAAAATGCGAAGAAATGTGAAATGATGGGAATAGTGAGACAATTGTTACCATGTGAGGATGGATTGTCAATAACAAGAAACAAACAAAACAAACAAACATACCCAGTGTTTTCAATAACAAGAAACTGGATGTGAATTCATGCCATTGACAATCTAAGGAACATGACATAAGTCGAAATCTATGATGCACCCAAGATATGATAACATGTATCAAAATTTAAGAAACATTTACTCATGATCGACGATGATGAGGGATTACATGGAAAGATGTTTGACGTCTACAAGTGAAAGGTCAAACATAAAAAATCTTCAAGCATTTTTGAAAGAGTTTCTAGGAGGCTATGGGCACAAGACCAAGTGTAAGTATCATGTATCACCCTCAAACCAATGGTCAAAGTGACTCAAAGTATCCAAACTTGATCTAAAAGATATGTTGTGGGCATATGTAATCAAATTTGATGGTAATTACTGGTTAGTATTAGAGGTGGCAAAATTTACCCATGTCAGAGGAAATGAGTTGGTTTGGTTAAACAATTTAGTATAATGGGTTAAAATGGGTAACATCATAATATTGAATGGGTTGAGATGGGTAACACTTAAACATAATGCGGGTCAAGACGGGTAATCAAAAAAGCATGTAAATGCAATGGATTCAAACATTTAAAAATAATTAATAACATATTTGATGAGAAAATCACTAAAAATTATCTAAATTGACTATTTGTTTACTTATAACCCTTCTTAAGTTAAATTAAATTGATGTTTTTTAAGAACAATCCATTTAGACCCGAACTTATTTTGCTTAAAACCCGTTTTGACCCGCACCCATCCTGACCCGAACCCATTCTGACCCGTTACCCAACCCGACCCAACCCGACCCAACCCGTCCATTTTGCCAGACATAGTTAGTATAGTCATGGAAATTTCATACAACAAACAAATATTAAAGTTGATACATTAAAGACATTTTATAGTCGTAAGTGTTGAACGCATATATGTTTGTTAGAAGTGGGCAGATGAAACTAACAGGACCAAAAATGATAATGAAAACCACAGACGTGGTTTCTTGTATTTACAAGAAATTACATAATGAAGCATCTTTTCACAATATAAGATAATAAGAATGCCCGACTAAATTACATCTCCATATTCATTAGATACATACACAGATACACTTTATCTCCGTGTGCTAAAAAAAAGTTTTTTAAAAAAAGAGGTAAAATCTAGTAAAAGAATCACATACAATTAAAAAAAAGGTAAAAGGGTAAAAAGAATCACATTTATACATTCCTACACATTTATGATGATACATGAACTATAAAATACATACTTGTAATATTCTGATATACATTTAAGAGTAAATTGCACTTTTGGTCTTTTATGTTTACACAAAATTTCAGAGATATTCCTTTATGTTTTAAAATAACAAAATCAATACTTTAAATTTTCAAATGTTGCAAACTCGGTCCTTTCTCCGTCAACTCTGTTAAGTACCAGCAAAATAGGGCATAAATGCCAAAAAAATCATACAAGTAATTGAGTAAATTTCCCTGTTGGCCCTTTATGTTTACATTAATATTCAGATATGGTCATTTATTCTGTTAGTACTTAACGAAGTTAACGGATAAATTACCGAGTTTGCAACATTTGAAAACTTAAAGGACTGATTTTGCTATTTTGAAATACAAAGGACAATCTTTTAAATTTTGTGTAAACATAAAAGGACCAAAAGTGCAACTTACTCTATATTTGATAAGTGACGTGAATAAATACACAAAAAGAGTATTTATTATCGTAACACAATTCCAGTTGTGGGACACTTGATGCCAATGCAGAGTTAGCTATTGATATTGACAGTAGTTAATAGTAGCAATTCTTTATTGGTTGGAAATGTCATAAATTGCAACCACATAATTGTCTCCTTGAATGGAAGCAGCAAGTACAACTCTCCAATTTCTCAAATTATGCAACAAAAATGTCAATTTTTTTAAAGAACACAGACCAGTAGAGGTGGCCAACGTACCCGGAACCGGAACCGACTGCCCGAACGGGAACCGGTGGGTACGGGCGGTTCCGGGTTTTCAGAGAAATTGGAACCGGAACCGGTTCCACCCTTAAACCGGCCAAACCCGAACCAGAACCGGCAAAAAACCGGTTGGAACCGGTCAAAAACTGGAACTGCAACCGGTTCTTGACTTTGTTGACCGGAATCGCTTGGAACCGGTTCCGGTTCCAAAAAAAAACCCGGTTTGGCCACCTCTACAGACCAGGTCTTGAACAGTTAAACCAATGCTTCTTTGGGCTGGGCCGTTTAGTTGGGCTTCTTCAAGCCAGTCCTGGCCCAAGCTAGGAATGGTACCAACTTACCTGTTATATTTCTCTATTTAAGGGGAAATTTCCAAAATATATACCTATATCTTTATATATAACTGCCTCATGTAACAATGTGTCATTAGCCCCATGATATTCTTTTTACAGCTTCTTTTAAATTCAATATTATTGCTTTATCACTTGTTTAAAACTTTAATATCATTTTATACTGCTTACTACTAACTATTTTATTTTATTTTTAATTCGACCCATGTGGCCATGTAATACAATGGTTTTTAACTAAGAATGGTTATATACCAACAAGCCTGTATTGTTATATGGTCATGCCCGCCCCATTTGCGGTGCATGCATATAATGTATATATGTGTGGGCCCTAAAGGGGCAAAAGTAAAAGTACACTAATTTTAACGTTATTTTAGTTATTTGTGAAAATGACGTTAAAATCATTGGAATGATCAACTTCAAACGATAACTTTGAGCCGGGGACTCTTTCGGAGCAGCCTCTCTGTCCCAATTGGGATAGGGGTAAGGTTTGTATCTATCCTTCCCCCATAGACCCTACTGAAAAATGGGAATATACTGGGTAAGGTTGTTGTTGTTGTTGTTATATGGTCATGGTTGGGTCAAATCTAGAATGAAATTTTAGTCTTTCCGCTCAAATTATGGGATGAGTCTTACAAACCACTAATAATAAATACATCTCAAAACCCAAAAACAGGATAGAACGAACCATATAGGTGCAGACTATCAGAGATTTCTTCGTTCCAACTGCAATGCAAAACGATCAACTGCAGCCATTGCACGAGATGCTGCACCAATCGAGCCATCATATCTGCAAAAAGTTAAACAGGTCAATTTTGGTTATGTTTCATCTTACAGGTAAAAGGAGGCCAGGTCATAAAAGCTGAAAGTCAACCAGAGCCTATTTGTAAAAATTGTAATGCATACAAGTAATACAATCTCTTAAGCATATCTTATTCAAGACTTTGATTACTATTTTAATTATTCTAATTTGTAAACATTAACACGCTAATAATTTATAGCAAAACTAATGGACAGTACTAAATATGAATCGTTGAGTCGTTTAGACCCAAAATTGTTGTAACCCGTTATCCAACATATGATATTTTCTTACAAGGCGAGAAAGAGGAAAGATGGCGTCCTGTAGACGATAGCACCTTCACCGGTAGGCTTTGATGAGCTGATGCACCTTCCACAAAACCAACTTTCATGTATTGATGTGACAACATCTGCCACCAGAACGAAATTCCCATAAATATGGTAAAACATTTTACATCATCTGTATTTGGCAGGCAAAACATTTTAGTTTTTAAAGTGAATGGAGAAGGTTAAATGGGTACGTTAACTTCATAAAAGGTGAATTTCCCAAAGCATGAGTTTTTTTATATATGGATTAGAGATAAAAAGGTTGTGAAGATACTAACTTGAATGAAATCATGGTCATGTAAAAGCAAACAAGAACAACACCACAATTTTTTTTTTGATGACCGGGAAACTTGCTTACGTGGTAAACCCCTGGGTCCCCCCTAGTATCCGACTAACGAAGGAAAACTTTAATATGTTGTTCCTTGATGTAGCAATTTTTAACTTTACATATTAATGGGTCAATTTGGATTATATATTATTACCTTTAATCAGTCAAAATGTTAACGCTAAATGCTATACATGTAAAAACTCGTTAAACAGGTTTCATGTTATCCTATGTGTATTCAAATCCACAAAAAACTCCTAGATTGCTATACGGAAAAAGTTGGATTAATTTGTAACAACAACATTTTTAAAATTATATATAGCACATTCTCTTTAAAAAGTTCACAACAAGCCCATTTTGCATCCTCTAGGAAATCTTTATTGGGAGCCAAAGACAATATTGATGAACTTAATATGCAGAAAATAGGTAAAGCAATGAGACTACTGAATGAATGAATAAATACAAGGGTGATGAAATATAGTGACTTATGAATTATGAATATAGTGTTTAATCTCTTTGGTAGTCTCGTTTTGAAACTTACATTGATTTGACTCAATAAAAAAGCTTTCACTCTGGTAATTGCCTCGTTTGACGAAATTCAAAAACTCACCCACTTCAATTGGATCGGCTTCTAAGCCTTCTTCTTCTGCACTATAAACATCAAAATGAAATTTTCAAGAGGTTTCTCATAACCAGGCACAATTTTGAATCACCACTGATAAACCATACAAGATAGGCAAAACGATAGAAAAATAAATAAACACTGTCAATGACACCTATTGATTTTTAACTGTTTTAACAAGCAGCAATAATATATGATTTAGACTTGGAGTGGCATTTTCAAAATTATTTGGAAAGAAGCCATAAGTTTCTTTTATACCATCTAGTATCATAACCTTGAACAAAATCAAAATTCTCGTTTCCATTTGTTCTTTTGAATACATATCTTTTTCCAATGTTTAACATGAAAAACAAAATGGGCTCCTTTTGCATTGGTAGCGAATAGCGATAGGAAATATGAGAGGGTAACAGATAAAAATTGGAAAAACAAATATGAAACAGTACAAACTGATAGATCTCGTGTTGGTTTCGGATACATATTCACCACCAAGACAAGCAATAGGATGACAATATCCAACCAGAGATACGTACACACCACTACGTTAGATGATCAGGTCTATGAACACAACCCAACGCGACATGGTTGAGCTAGCATAGACGAGCGGAGCCAATGTAAGTCATAAGCTCATAATCCAATGAGATAAATTAACACACATTTTCAGCATTCTAAAACACTCTCCCATTCATGAACTTGAGTTGATTATGTAAAAAAGATAAAAGAAAACTACCAGCACCAACGTACACTAATTAGGGGACTATAGAACTAGCGAATATGCAGAAAATACAAGTAAAGAAAAAAAAAACATAACAAACTAACTGCTTAAACATGAAGAGCTTCATGTTGTGGACGTGAATGCATGATCCTACATGAATATGATTTCCAACTGCCCTCATAGAACCTGATACGGCTGACCCATATTAGTATTGACTCATTAGCTGCTTCCGACCCGTCGATCCATCTCTATTTTCAACAGCTAACGATTTCGGATTGGTGTTTTACCGGGTCGTTTCCACTGTTATCCTCTCCGGTTTGAAAGAAGTTTGTCCTCAAACCTAGAACATTATCATCAGGTGGCGTTTCAGGATGTGTTTCCAGCGGGTATCCGATGATGCATAGCTTGAAACGAAACTGTGACCTGCATGCATACTTTATCGTGTGCATGATTTCAATTGAGCTTCAATTCAGCATTTTTCTTCTGCACCAATTTTGCTAAAGTATTCTAGTTTAGCAGTGAAAAGATCATGTGATGAACTAGGGGTGGCAATCTTGACCCAAAGCAAGAGAAATTGGATGGTTTGGGTGAATAATTATTGTTTTTGGGTTGAAATGGATAACATCATTACATAGGATGGGTTGAGATTGGTAACACCTTAATACAATATGGGTTAAGATGGGTAACCTAAAAACTATGTGAATAAAATGAATTCAAACATGTAAGAATGGTCAATAACAAATTTAATGAGAAAATTATTAAACATTATCCAAATGCACTATTTGTTTCGTTTAACAAATTTCAACTTGAATTAAATTGATGTTTTTTAAAAACAAGCGTCTAGACCCAAACAGATTTTGCTTAAAACGCATCCTGACCCAAACATGTTCTAAACAGTTACCCAACCCAACCATTTTGCTAAGCTCATTATGAACCAAGAGTGGTTGGCGATTCTAGAACCACAATTGGGTCATCTCCTTTTGTAGATGTTTTCTTCGCTTTGCTAGTTGGTGTAGGAATTTGTTCTGGACTCTCTCTTCTTCTGAAAGAAGGGCTGTTGCTTCCAAGACCAAGTATCAAATCATCAAAAACATCAAATGTAGGTTCCTCCTCTTGAACAACAATCCCACAAAGAGCTTTTCGTACAAACAAGCACAGAAGCACTCTTCAACATCGGGCTTGGTTCCATCTGCATCGTATGTGGGTCTTTCGCTTGACTCGTTGTCACACAATTCCTTATCTCCTTTTTCTTGTATCATGGCTGCAAGAATGATGGACACACCGATTGAACATCCTTTTTGTATTTTTTTCAAATTGCAAACAAATCAAAGAAGAGAGTTTTGAAGGATGGTGAATTGAAACAGATCGCTTCGGCTTTGATTGATGCCAAATGAGAGGAAATTAGAGTGAGTAATGAACAAAAAATAAACAAATATATATAATTGTATAAAAGGATAGATGTTCGTTTCGGATACTGATTAACCACCAAAGCAAACAATAGGTCGACAATATCCAACCATTGATTTAGATGATCGGGTCTAATAAATAATAACACCACCCAACGCGCCACGATTGAGCTAGCATAGACAAGACAATTTAACTCCTAATCCAATGAGATAAATTACCACATTTTCTTCATTCTAAAACTCACTCTCCTATTCATGAACTTGAGTTGATTACATAAAGGAGAAAAAATACCTACCAGTGCCTACGTACACTAATTAGGGGACTAAAGTACTAGCTAATATGCAGAAAGTACAAATAAAGAAAAAAAAAACATAACAAATAAGCTACTCAAACATGGAGAGCTTCATGTGGTGTACGTGAGTGCATGACCCTAGATGAATATCATTTTCAACTGCCTCATAGAGCAACCCAACCCGGCTGACACATATTAGTGATTTAGTGTTGACCCGTCAGTTGCTTCTTATCCGTCAATCCGTATCCATTTTCAATGGCAAACAATTTCGAGGTGTGGTGTTTTACCAGGTCGTTGCCGCTATCAGTTTGGTAAATACAGTACGGTGAAAGCAATTTTGTTAAACGAATACAATAATAATGACAAACTTTCTTATGGCATGAAAATATGGCATCTGTTCAGGAACATGCAAGAAATATAAGTTACCTTACTGATTAGTGGGACTTTACTAGGTATGTTTGCTTGTTTGTTTGTATGATATATAAGTTAAAAAAATTAGTGACATAAAAAAAAAACAAGTATATTATGCCTATAAATTAAATTGAAAAGACCAGCAATTAAAGAGTTGACTAGTTATTATGTATTTATCAATAATTATAGACAAAGGGATCGCTAATATAATTTTATCTGCACATGTAGTTTTACTAGCCCATGCCATACTATCGTTCACCTATCATGCCATTCATTCTCAAGATATTAGATATACATAAACACTATGATTTGTGTGTAGATATTAGATATACATAAACACTATGATTTGTGTGTGTCAAGTTACTAACTTCATAACTAATAGGCAGATAATGTTGAGAGAAAAATATATATATTTCTTGTTTAAATATAGATGTATGATTATACTTCAGAAGCGTACATGGTAGACAGTAGCCGAGAAGGTCCAGTTGGATCATAGTTGATTAGAAGAGCAGCCTTCAAAGGCTGACCTGCAATAACAAATCAACAACACAATAATTTACATATAAGCATTGTAAAAATCAAAAGATTGCAATGGCAGAACATCCAAACAAATAGTGGTTGCTCACCAGCAGAACCAACACTGTTACATGCCCACTTTTCCCAGTTTCTGCTCACAAAAGCCCAATCCATTCTGGCTGGTTTCAAACTTCAAGTTGAGAGGTCAAAGAACAGTAAAAAACAATAACCTGTAAACAGAACAAAAGTTTTGCTTGTTAAATGAATGAACACAGAACATAAAAACGCATGTTTGCCAAACATCTATTGCCCATGGTGAAACATTTAGAAAATAGAAAAGGCGTGCAATTGATCCAAGTAAAGATCATACAAGGTAAATTCCAGATTTGAACAATGCAAAAGATGCAATCAAGAAGAACTTTCTTCTCAAATGTTCCTGAAGTTAACCCATTTACTACTTGGCATAATAAGATATATATTTACAAACATTGGTGTGTGTGTGATAACTCTATTTACATTGCGATTCTCACTGCTATCATAACCATATTTTGTGTTTATACTATGACTAGCTGTCATTGGTAATTCTTTTGTTTTAACTACAGGAAAACATACAGGGCCTGCCAATACCCTACTAAACAACGAGGTCAGGTAAAGGCAGCTTGTGTTGGGCATGTGACCTTCAAGGGGGTTAAAGGCAAAAAAACACTAAAAGCTAGACTCAAACCTGAGACCTCAAGGTACTCAAGTGCTTAGCTTACTCCTCTGCCACATTCTTAAAAGTTTGGTAAGTGACTAAGTGGTTTAAGCTAAGCCTAAGTTAACTTAAACTCGGAATTAACTGCACATATCTCCATTGAGTGCACATAGAGGCATAGAGCTCCATTCTTAGCTAGAAATGCCAAATCCGATACTGATAAACCTAACACCACTTCATAACTGCGTCAAATTAACTACTTACGAAAGTGGTGCAGTGGTTAAAGTGGAGAAGACAGTCTAGAGGTCTCAAATTAAATTGGGCGATATTCTTTGCCCAGGTTGCTGTCGGCCGCGTTGGGGACAATCCCAAACTATTGGAAAATTAACTACTAGCATTATTCCAATTCATAACACGCTTATTAAAAAAAATAAAAATCAACAACTATCATTATTCCAATTCATATGAAAGTTCAATCCCAAACTATTGCAAAATGTCGTTGCTTTCTGGAAACGAATTGGAGTATTAGAATATATTGTAAGATCGCATTTCAAAACTAATGAAACCTCCTGTAGAATTATGGCAAAATTAGCGTGTGAGCAAACAAGGATAGATAAGTTGAGAACTTTACCGTCGGAGTGTAAAGTTTGACTCCGGGACACACCGGCGAGACAGCAGATTCCGGCAGAAATAACCGTTCGGATTTTGAAATTAACACTTCCTCTGCTTTGCAAACGAAAGCTAAACCCTAAATTATCATTTTAGCAAACATGTTGAGGAAAAGTCTGAATAGAGGCTGTTTCGGCTCTTGGAGTAAGGAGAGAAGTGCTGAATGCCGGTGAAATGCTTTTTGAGACTTAATGGAAATTGATTTGGGCAAGATCCCACGTCCAAGAGCTGATTCTGATTCTAGGGTTTTTTGGGAGTTTATGTGACGAATGACGATGAAGGCAGGGAGTGCGACGAAGCCTATTGTTGATCCGTTGCTGCATCAAATCGGTACATGTCACATGGTGTAAGATACAGTGATTGATGCAAATCCTCTATCTTCTTTGAATGAAATGCCGAGTGATTGAGATTGCGTCGAGTGACCTAAATATCGTGTTGTAAAATAGGGGTTTATCTGCGCGTTGCGACAGTAATTTCGATTGAAGAAAAAAAAACATGATATCTATCCAATTAAAACTCTGCCGTAATTATTATTGAGTCATACCACTTTGTCATTATAAATATCTGATCACAATGATGATGAAAATATCATGAATATTTAACGTAGACCAAAAAACTGGCCGTAACGGGTGTTACTATGTTAGTTCGTCCTAAAACAATAGGTTGAATCGTCGCAAAAGCAAGTGTCAACTGTAAGAAATACAAATCCAAATAGAGGCGCATAATGTTAACAATGGGTATTTAACCACGATAGCGGTTACAACATATTGAATATCAAAACGCAAATAAAAAACCAGTCGCGACAGTTGTTAACCAGTCTTAAAACAATAACTGAACCGTAACAAAAACAAATGCCACTCTTAAGAAACACGAACCCGGATATAACCGCACAATATTAAAAATCATATGACTAAAGTAAAAAAAAAAGTTAATGTTTTCATAATATCATTTTTTAATTTTTAGGTTATTTTATTTTGAAGAATCGATAACTGTTGAGATTTATCTTGCGTGAAAGAAGAAAAGACAAAAAACAAAACAATTTGCAATGTTGATGTTTATGTTGCCTGAAAGGAAAAAAAAAACAACAAAAAATATCAGTAGGTCATGCAAGACTCGAACCAGTGCACACATGTATAAGAGATAGCTGTATTTTACCAGTTGATATACCATCTAAATAGCATTCCTTTTCTTTCTCTAACAAACTTATATAAAACAAAAAACATAAAAAAATATTATTCCTGTTCACTATGTATAGTAACTAGGGGTTACTCGCGCGTTACCGCGGGTATTCCGTCTCGATTCCGTGTATTAAAACGTGAATATGTGTTGTCACTACGACGTAAAGCTTTAATGGTAGCCATTATAAATATGTCCGCTATGCCGATATGAGTATTTTATTATGATATCGTTAGCAACAGAAGATCTCTATTAAGATTAAACAATCATATCGAATTGAGTATAATTTTTTTCTCCTTTAAGATTAAAAAATTCTATCGAATTAAGTATGATTAGTAAAACAAACCATAAAAAAAATCATTTACGTTTTCTAATTATTATTATTTTAATACTATTATTTAACTTTTAATGAGTATTTAATTATTATTAGGTAAATATTATTATTAAATCTAAATCGTTCGTCAATTAACTACGATCAAAATAATATACAAACGATACAAATATTCGATAATGTACAAGCACGTTATTGGCTTGTGAATAACGCGCAAAATTTTTGTGACCGTTTGGGTCAAAATATATATAAACGTTCATAAGGTCATTGCGATCAAATTAATATAATCATAACTGCTATCCGATAACTTAATCAAATGTTAAAATCATGTGAACATTTAAAATATGTTAGTAAAGTGAGAGGGGACTTTAAAAATAATAGTTAAAAGTTTAGGGTTAAAAATGAAATATTCAAATTAGGTCAAAACATTTGGAATGAGTTACTAAAGCTTTTGCCGCAGTTTGTCTCTTTTTTTGTCACGGTTCCATTCTTTTTGTAGTGATTGTTGTCTTTTGTACCGCGGTTTCGCCATTCCAAATCTAATTTTTTGCTGCGGTTTATTATTAGCCGTGGTTGAAACTAATTTTTTGCTGTCTTTTTTCCCCATAAACAACAAAAAGTTTTAAATAGAAATTTATTATTATTGCTCACTCGAAATGATGGCAGTTTGTAAGTGGTGACAACATCATGAATATCAAAACGTAAACAAAAAATTGGTTGCAACTGCTGTCAATCCATCCTAAAACAGTAAATCAAATTGTGTGCAAAAGTTTTGACTATTAGTTATTTAATTATTATTATTTAGTAATTATAAAACAATTAGTATATTAGTATTAAAAATAAAATTATTTATTAATAATTATTTATTATTAATTATTATTATTACGGCTTTGAGCAGCCCTTTTTTTACCAAACATCGGTTATTGAATAATTATTTATATTTAATTATTATATATATTAATTTGCAAATATTATCCCTTCACATAAACACTATTTACTTTTTCACACACACCACACACACACCCAACACCACACACACACCACACACACACACACACATCTCACACATGGTGGCCCCAACATCTCACACACACACATACAGATATATATATATAGTTCGTATCATATGAAAACTCGGTCTTAAAGAGAAAACTCTTAAACCTTATCTGGGTTGTTGATTTGAAATCTTGAATATTAATTTGCAAATATTCTCCCCCTCACATAAACACTATTTACTTTTTCACACACACCACACACACACCCAACATCACACACACACACACATGGTGGGCCCCAACATCACACACACATATATATATAGTTTGTATCATGTGAAAACCCCGTCTTAAAGAGAAAACCCTTAAACCCTATCTGGGTCGTTGATTTGGAATCTTGAAAGTAAACATGTGGTCTACATGAACCCACATCAAAACTGATTTGTTTATCCAAAACCTAATTTTTTATTCAAGTTTAATGTGTACAACATACTTTATTTTCAAAAGTCCAAATCAATGGTCCAGATAGGGTTTAAGGGTTTTCTCTCTTACACCGGGTTTCACATGATACAAACCCTCACATAATCACTAATCACTACCGCGTCTAAAGATCAAAAGATATATTTCAATACTTTTCAATTAATTTGAAATTTTCGTTTATAACCCTGAACTTTGAACTATTATTTTTAAAGGCCCTCTCACTTTACTCACATATTTTTAATGTTCACATGATTTTAACGCGTCATTAGGTTATCTGATAAATGTTATAATTATATTAATTTGATCGCAATGGCCTCATGAACATTTATATAAATTTCTAACCCAAATGGTTACAGAAATTTTGTGCGTTGTTTACATGCCTATAACGCATCCGTACATTATCGAATATTTGTATCATTTATATCATTTTGATCGTAATTAGTTCACAAACAATTTAGATTTAATAATTTTATAAACCATGAGTATTATATATACTACATATATATACGATTTACATTTAATAATTTTATAATATTTGTATCATTTATAAATTCTACATTTACGCAGGGCCTTTTTTTTAAGTCTTCTGTGATCACATTTTTTACTATTCTTAATCTTCAACCCTTAGTTTCTAAGTTTACATTATAGATGTTGTATAGGGTATTTTTGTGCATTTTATTGTACACGATTTTAACCTCATGTTCTGTTGGTTTTTTTTACGTCAGTATATCAGACCTCGCCGCAACGCGCGGGTCCTGTATACTAGTTAATATTTAATTAGTAAAATATATATATAGTAATATATCGGAACATATGTTTTCTTTTATCCTATCTACACATAGGTCCAAACTATATTTTTACTAGCAAGGATGGAATATCATGTTTCCTTGTATTTACAATATATTTTATTGCACCAATGTTAAGTATGATACTTTTGAGCTTTGAACTATGTATTTCTTCGTCTTTCTCTTATCAGTAACAAGGATGTTTATGTACTTCTAGCGATCGGGTTAACTAAGAGTGCGCTTATCATGTAAACTTTTTTCATACAGAAATATGTTGCCACCTTCTAGGTTTAGTTTAATTTATAGACAAATATATAATTAAGTTGTGTCAGGCCCTTCAAAAATTTCCTTTGATAGTTTCACAATTACTCCTGATGATATTTAGATCAATGCTTCTAAGAATGAACTCTTGTTAAATAAATAAACTTGGCTTTTATCAAACCTAGTGTTGAAATATATAGGTAATATTGTTAGTTTATGTCAAATTCTATCTTATGCAAGTTGGTTATGTTGGTTGTTACTAGAGGTGCTCAAACCGGTTCGGTTTTCAAACCGGTCCGGTTTGGTCAACGGATGGTCAAAACCGGTTTGGGAGATGAGGGATGTCAAACCTATAGAACCGGTTTGGAGGGTTTGAAACCGGTTTGAAGGGGTTGAAACCGGTTTGGAAGATAACAAACAAACAAACAAACATACCCAGTGAAATCCCACTTAAAAGTAGGGTCTGGGGAGGGAAAGATGAACACAAACCTTACCCCTACCCCCATAAGGGTAGAGAGGCTGCTTCAGACGAGACCCCCGGCTCATGAAAACCTTTTTTTTTATTTTTAGATATAGTAATAAATAAATAAATAAATATATATATATATACACACATTACTATTATTATCATTATTCCTTTTTTTTTCAATCAAACACACCACAAGAACAAAGGCAGAACGAATACGCATACGCACATGTATAAGTATTGAAGCACAAAAGGCAGTCATGCAATAAATCAACATAGTATACGAACGAAAACACCTAAAAAGCAACGAACCATAGACACATACAAACTACCACATTCACCCTTGCAACATGCATAAAAAGACATAAATCACACATACAAACTACCACATTGGAAGATGAGGATGTCAAACCTATTACAAACCGGTGGTTCGGACCAGTTTGAAACCGGTTTAAGATCATGACTGGACCGGTTTGAGAACCCAAACCGTTTTTTTTTTATCACCTCTAGTTGTTATATGTTGTTATGTGAGGATATTGTTACAACTGATTAAAGAAATGATGGGCTTGATGGTTGGCATGAAGAGTTGCAGTGTAGGCTTCCAGCTGGGCTTATCTGGGCTACCGAGAGACTTGGTTGTTGACTGATTAGCATGTGTTAATTAGCTATATAAATAGAGAGAGTGAGAAAGCAAGAGAAGTAAGAGAGTCTCTTAACTTTCACTCGTTAGTTCGTAGGGTCATCTCTCTTACATTTCATTAGGGTTTCTCTGATTTGAGATATTGTCTAAGAGATTTGTATGTGTATTCTGATGGATCGTGTTGATCTAATTATTGGTTCTCTGTTTGTAGTTACATAACGCCCCATTTGCGGTGCATGCATATAATGTATATATGTGTGGGTCCTTAAGGGGCAAAAGTAAAAGTGCACTAATTTTAACGTTATTTTAGTTATTTTGTGAAAATAACGTTAAAATCATTGGGATGATCAGCTTCAAACGATAACTTTGAGCCGGGGACTCTTTCGGAGCTGCCTCTCTATCCCAATTGGGATAGGGGTAACGTTTGTATCTATCCTTTCCCCCCAGATCCTACTGAAAAGTGGGAATATACTGGGTAAGGTGGTTGTTTGTAGTTACATAGAGTTTATTGTATGTTGTTGTGAGTCTCGTATTTTAGGATTTGTGTATTTGTTCTTAGATTGAGTTGTAAAAGAGTTTTTTGGTTTTATATTTGATGAATCATAGATTCATGTGAATTTGTAAGTTGTTGATATCTTCGTTTGATTTCCGACGCAAAGTTCTTCATGTTTTAAATCTCTTCTGATAGAATTTCCAAGGCAACAATTTTGTTTTTCAAATCATACTCCATTTTTTATATTTGCCTTTTTCATGCCCAACCAAGCTTTTAGTGACCATTTAATCACTTTCAATTTTCATGATGAGAAATCGTCTGCTTGATTTTCTTGAATTGCATCTCCAGTAGTTGTGCAATGCGTATTGAATTGTTTTTAATATCTATGAAATTACCCAAATCAATTTGATCACTATTTTAGTATATAATCATATAGTTTTTCTGATAATATTTAACAAGGTAACTATCAGTTATATATGTGACATCAAATTTTCTTAATCTAAATAAATAAATATCAAAATTTAAATAAATTCTACTGGCATTTAAAAGTGAAAATTTATATTGACATACAAAATCATATAATTAAGAATTATTGGATTTAAATACTCCTAACTTTAACCTCTTGGCCGGTAATATTTCCAACTGAGAAAATGTTTATTGGCGCTCCGAACTTTCAACTCATTTTCTGTTAGCACTCCATAACAGGTGCCAAATCATCAAAAAATTCAGTATAATAGAGTGTCAATGGAAAATGTGTGTTGAAAGTTGAGAGTGCAATAAACATTTCCATGAGTTAAGAGTATTGTCGGCCAAAAGGTTAAAGTTGTAAGTAGTTAAATCCGATAACCCTATAATTAACACAAAAAATGGAAATGTAATAAATATTTCATAATACAAGTCAACTTGTTTCTCAAATCCTCAAAAAACCTTCAATAAAATTTGAAACAAAAATCTTGGCACCAAGAAAGCCATCATCTTCTCAATTCTTATTATCATCACAATCAACTCAGAAAATAACAGAGCATTTGGATGAAAAAGACTAATCTACCCCTATGAATGTACGTTTAAAAGGGTCATTATAAATTGTTGCTAGCTCTTAGCATGAGATGAACCAGATTTGCAGACATCATCGCGGCATACTGGGCAGATCCTGTTCAATCAAACAAAGGAAGACAAATGATACTGCACAATGTTTTGACTTTATTTGGGGGTTCTTCTTTGACTATAAGTCATTTATCTAAAATGACTTCAAAATTTGTGAAAAAGGAGCATGTTGTAGATTGAACTCAATGGGACGTTCAATTGTGGCATTCAATTGCCAAAATATGAAATTTTGTAATTACTATGAGATATTCAGTCGTGTAAAGAAGCATCATCATGATCTGAAAACATGTAACAATGGCCAAAACTTGAGGTGGTAAATCGACAGGTCAGGTTGGGTAACATGCTAGGTGTTCAAAACTTTTTATTAATAGTCAATGTGTCAAATGTAATAACAAAATTTTATAACATACCAATAATAGTCAAGTTTTCCAAAAAATATGATTTAGGAAGTTTTATGCACATAGAATACACTTTAGATTGTTACCTTTCAATCGAATACATTTTACCCATTTGACCGGTTAGAGATAAAACACAATTTAAATTGATCCGTTCACAAGTAAATACCATCTATATTCATAAATTGAAAACCATCTTAAGTTGTAAAAAACCATGGAAAAAACCATGTAATTTTTTTAAAAAATTTTTCTTTACATGTTTGTAACATTATTTGGTTCATTTTTATAAAAATAAAAAATAAAAAAAAGCGTCAAGCCAATATTTAATAAAAATCAACAACACCATGTAACATATACGTAACATCTGGGCGCAACGTTACGTATGTGTTACATGGTGTTATAGAATATTTTTTTTACCAGTATTGGCTCGGCGATTTTTTGTTTTTTTTTTATAAAAGTAGACAAAATTATGTTACAAATCTGTAAAAAAAAAGCGCATGTTAGATGGGTGTTTCCATAGTTTTCACAACTCAAGGTAGTTTTCAAAATATCCCAACCATTTTCGACCGGTATTTCAAGGTAATACAAGTTTTGCAATGGTTCGTAACTCGTATAACTTATTCGTGTGCTAAAAATACAAAACATGACTTAATGATGGGAAAAACATAAAGAATGCAAAAGAAATGAACCTGTGAACGTTCTTAAGCCATTGATCTATACAGCTTTTATGGAATTCATGGTGGCAAGGAAGTATCCGAACTTCATCTCCATCCTCATATTCAACAAGGCATATATTACATCTGTTTAGATAAAAGCGTGTGTTTATCCAGTTTAGATTACTTACACTTGAATATGAAACTAACAAATTATTACTTTCTGGATATGAAAATAACATAAAATACACATACTGTGGCTCCTCTTGGTTAAAATGCTTTTGCAAATTGATATACCGCTTTACAGAAAATGTCTCCACAACTTGACAAGGAGCAGGAAGTGATGAAGGTTGAGGTAACAAAGATAAAGATTGCTCATTGATGTCATTCATGGCCTAATGAACATTACATACAAGACATTCAACTTACAGAGAAAATTAAAAGACAGGAATATTGAAGGATTATTTTTAAAAAATAAAGGTAATTAATTACCTGGTAAATAGCTTCACCCATATGAATAACGTTTGACATGCCAACAACAGAAATGGTACCATCAAGTGGGGTTAGATTTTTTAGATGGCATGCACGTTGTTGTGTTTGATTTTGACCAGACAAGCTGCAAGTCCTCTTGTGACCCGATTGGGTTCCAGAACAAATCTACAGCCAATGATGATGAAAAAATATCAAAAATCACAAATGGCAAAGCATGGAAAATATTGTAGTTATACCAAAGAACTAAAACCTACATCCAACAGTTAACTGAAGTTATGATAATCACTTTTGATAAAAGCTTGGTTTTAGAAAGTAAGAATTGCATTGAGGCGACATGGTTTAAAACCAAAGCATAAAATCACACCGCTTTTCGTATGTGAAAAAGCAAGGAGCTTGTTGTTGGGGTTGTGAAGGCTTTAGGATTGGGCTTCAATGTACCGCTCTTTTCATAGCATTTTATAATTTTTTTTTTTATATTTCTCATATGCATTTAACATTCGCGCCGCATTTGTGGTGCACGTATATAATGTATATATGTATGGGCCATAAAGGGGCTAAAGTAAAATTGCACTAATTTTAACGTTATTTTACTCGTTATGTGAAAATAACGTTAAAAGTGTTGGGATGATTAACTTCAAACGATAACTACGAGCCGGGACTCCTTCGGAGCGACCTCTCTATCTCAACTGGGATAGAGGTAAGGTTTGTGTTCATTATTCCTCCTCAAACCCTACTAAAAAATAGGAATATACTAGGTAGGTTTGTTTGTTATATGCGTTTAACATTCTCTACAGAAAGTTAGCTATAAATAAGCTTTTAATATTATTTAATACATAAATCATCTACATGTACAATTTTAAATGTCTGCTACACAACTATATAATAATCCAGACATCCTTATAAGCTATCAAACTAAGATTGGTGTGTATATTTAATCAAATTTTTGCATGATTCTTCAAAATCAAATTATTTGACCCTCAAATATCATAACCATAATAATAACAACATATAACCAAATACTCAATTATATTTCATATAAAAAAATATCCAATTCCCCCACTTAAATCAACATCAAATCTATTCAGAACAACACTTTACTGATTCCTGACACAATTCTATACACTAAACATGGACAAAGCTTAAGCTACAGACTCCTGTAAACAAGTGACTACTAACGAAAATGAAATTGAGATTGAAATGAGAGAGGGAGGAAGATTAAGTAACCTGATCATCGATTTCACTAGCACCGGAACGACTCCGGCGATGGCCGGCGATCACTATCTGAGGATTAACAGTTTTGCTGTCGCTCGATCCCATCTCCGTCGGTTGATCGTCTAATTCTGCAGAAATTTCACATTCCGGATAAACAATTTATAGAAAGAATTTGAAATCCCAAATTTCTGGAGATGTGAAAAACGGAAATGGTTATCCACCGCTGGAGAGAAAGGCGGATTCAAAGTGTAACCCGCTATTTGTGTCGATGTCTCAAATGGTTTACGAAGTCTTAAAAACATATTATTTCTCAAATGGTTTACGAAGTCTTAAAAACATATTATTATTATCCTTCTGAAATATTTATATGCATTAAATAAATAAATTTTAAAATTAAAAAATAATAATATATTATATATTTTTTGAAGTTATTTTATAAAAATATAAAAAATATTATGTATAATACAGTAATATTATTGATTATTAATTGTTAAACATGTTTGTATTTTCAATGTTGGGCGTAAGTAAGAACAAAAAAACAAAATAAAAGAGTAAAAAACCGAAACCGACAAAAAAAACCGAAAACCGAAAGGTTTGTAATAGTTAAAAACCGACTATGTTGGTTTCGGTTTTAGCCAAAAACCGAACCCTGCACACCCCTAAATCTCAATCATGTAAATTTAATTTAGGAGGTAGTTATGAAAACAAATTATCATAACTTCCCCACTATCTCATCTATCACTTTTGAATAATTATTATTTTTTGTAAAATAAATTTTACTAAATTGATTTGATTATAGTAGTATTGACCGTAAGACGGGTATAAAACTAGTTATTAACTTATTATTGTTCTAACAAGAAAAGTGGTCTACGACAAAACAAATATATTTGTATAATCTTCCCCCTTTCGTCCAAACCGAATCCCTAACCCATCTTCTCACATCAAACCCTAATCGAACGAACATTCAAAAATGGTGTGCATACGCAAGGCAACAATGGACGACCTGCTTGCGATGCAGGCCTGCAACCTGTTCTGCCTCCCTGAAAACTACCAGATGAAATACTATTTCTACCACATCCTCTCATGGCCCCATCTCCTCTACGTCGCCGAGGATTACGGCGGAAAGATCGTCGGTTACGTGCTCGCCAAGATGGAAGAAGAGACCACCGAGTGTCACGGCCACATAACTTCCCTCGCCGTCCTCCGCACCACCGAAATTGGGCCTTGCTACCAAGCTCATGACCGCTGCACAAAACGCTATGGAACAGGTCCGTCTTAGTACTTTAATTTTCTGTAATTTCAGTCTAGGTTTTAATTCAATGTATTGGATTGTAGCAGATTACATGTGATCGTAGGTGTTTCATAAGTTTGATAGAATTACTGAATTAGCACTTGCACTTGTGTGTTATTGAGACTTTGAGAGGATATATTTAGGGTTCTGGACAGGGTGTTGAATTTGAAAATTAGTTGCACTGCAGTGTTGGATCGTCTAATTTGATAGCATCTGGGACCTAGGTAGTTGAAGATGCTAGGTAGTGCAAAGGGTAGTGCCTTAATAAACACGGTCTTTTTTAAGGGAGACGCACATTTATATGGTTTGGTTTAGGCTGTTTTCAGGTCTTTTTTGGGGTTTATACATGTTTAAGGCTAGTTTAGGGTAGTTTCAGGCCATTTTTGATCTTTCAGACCTTTTTTTTGTGTGTGTGTTATTTGGCTGGAATCCTCAGCTAAATACCTTGATGGACACAAGGCATTATTACTGCGCCTCGTCTCGTGTTGCTTGGTCACTTAGGTGGATGCTTTGACGACATAATATGTGACTCTGCAAGGAAAATTGGATGGGTCATGGTGTTTTTCCATTGGTATGCTGGATCAATGTGAGCTTATGAATAGTTTAAGCATCTTTCAGACTATAAATTATGTAATGAAATTGATCCAAAACTCCTAGAGATGTGAATTGGAGTAAAGATACAATTACGATGGCTTTCAATTCGCTTGACCCGTATCTTTGTATTAAATATTTTTTTGGTTGGCTTATTTGATTTCTTAGATAAAATTTAACACAGATTGCACCATTTATAAGTCAATGGTTCGACTTGTCACCTCTAATAAAGATGTATTATTATTTTTAAACACCCAATTTGCCAAAGGACATATACTTGTTTCTTACATTATTAGTAATGAACTTGGTTTTAAATTGCTACGCATGATGCGATACTGCATTGATGCACTATCCATTTGGCAGCACAACCTTTGTTGCGATGCATTTACAAGATGCAGTCCTGTTGCGCCTAAATTCGCAAATTGAGTCGAACGAAGGATGCGAGAGAGAAAGAGAAAGTTGGGGGAGATGAGGGAGAAGGTTAGAAATCTCTTGCGATGAAGGAGATGTTGTAGAAAAGATGAAGGAGATGGTTGTAGTCAAGGTTTAAAAAAGCGGAAACGAGCCTCGAGGCGTTTTCTGTTAGCCTCACGAGGCGTAAGCCTCGAGGCGGACCGAGGCGTAAGCCTCAAAACAACCTTGAAAATAATTAAATTACACAATTACACAGGAAGATACATAAAATATATATAAAAATCAATATTAAATAAAAAATTGATAAAAGAATACAATAGAAGAAATTGATAATAGATAAGAATGAAAAAAGATTGTATAATGAGATAAATCGCAATAATTAGATTGATGTGAATAATAAATTATAGTAATAAGATAGTACAGGTATAATCGCAAGTAGCTAATTCGAATGGTATAAGTATGTATGCAGATATTTTTAGCAAATGGATGCAGGAATCCTAAGATTTGGAGGTGTTCATTAAGCTAGTTAAGATTTCCCTAAGCTCCCGACCAAGCGGGGGTCAAGGGGGCCGCGCCCCCTTGCGGGGTCCTAGGGGCAGCGCCCTGGCGGGTCCAAGGGGCAGAGCCCCTGGTGGCGGTCCCGCTGGCCAGTCAGCGGGCGGGGGTCAAGGGGGCAGCGCCCTTGTGGGGTTCGGGGCAACGCCCCGAAACCTAAACGAAATGCTAGATTTATTGTATACGCATGCTTTAGTTCAATTAGGTTTCTTATTTTACCTAAACGGGTGAAATAAGGGTCAAAAAACTCAAAACAGGTAAAAAAAAAAGCCCAAAATCAAAAAATACCATCTTTAGTGAGGCTTAAGCCTCACCGCCTCGCCTCACCGCCTCTACGCCTCAACACGCCTCGGTCCGCCTCGACACAACCGAGGCTTAAGTTCCAAATCACCCACCTGAGGCTAAGCCTCAAAGGCGTTTTCTGGCCGCCTCAGCCGAGGCGTACGCCTCGAGGCGCGCCTCACGGCGCCTTTTTAAACCATGGTTGTAGTTGGCCTGTTGAGAAGATGAAGTTCACGTTTTTGAGAAGGCTGTAGTCGGTTGCGGAGAAGATGAAGTTCTTGTTTCTAAAAAAGCCTAATGTGTATGACTTTAAAACACCTTACCTTTAAGTAAATCTTTAATATTCACAATATTACCATATATACATTTCTAAAGTTAATGAACAGTAATAATAATTTAAAAATAATAATAATATAATAATATATAACCTTATCTTTTTGATTTTACGGATAAATGAGGCTTATATATAGTTATGTGATGCAAGTTTTGGCATTTTTTATTTACCTACAAGGCTACAATTATTTTTAAATTTTTTTCAGTTTTGATTTAAAGTTTTACGACGTATAACAACTTTATGCTATATGAGTTTCAGTTTTTAAGATTATGTTTTTATTCCTGTTAAATATGGGGTTACTGCCGCAACGCGCGGAGTGACCCTCTAGTTTCTTAACATGCACGTACATTTTTAAGTAAATTTTTTTTCTTTTTTATTTTAAAATCTTATGCATAGATGTCTTGTACATTTATAGTTAGGTTTATTTGCATGGTACACAAAGCAGCTTTGGTGGTACCTAAGGCTTTCTTTTGTATTTATCTATTTTAATTTCTTATTTTTTAATAAGTTGACAAATTGAAATATTATCCATAAATATTTTTTTAGTATTTTTTTAACAACACACACATCGCATGCGTGATGCGCTCGCATCAAGCATCACACATCAGATTTTGAGACCAAACGCATCTGAGCTCGTCTCGCAATTTAAAACCAAGGTAATGAAGTACCAAATTCTTGCTTCTTACAACTATAATACTCATATTATGGTTGAAATTTCTTCTAAATAGTATGTGCTTGGTGCAAAGTATGTGCCAATACACGTTAGCTAAATAGATTACCAACACTTAATTTTAGTTTTTCGATGAAATAGTTTAGCTAGTTGTGCATTGAAGATCCACTTGGGATTAAGAGGCTATCTCTTAATGATTCATACCTTTTCATGATTAAGAGGTAACCTTATATCTGAATGTTTAAGGGGTAACATTAAGAGGTAGCCCTCTTAACCATTCAGACTTAAGGTTACCTCTTAACCATTCAGAGGCTATGAACCATTAAGAGATATCCTCTTAATGATCATTAAAAGGTTAGCAAACAACCTCTAACTCTACTTAAAGTTGGCGGTTGGCCCATTTGATTACTTAGAGATAGGGCATTACACAAATTGTACCTTCTATAAGTTGATGTTTTGGGCTGCCATCTCTAATAAAGATGTATTGAACTTTTAAACACACAATCTTCTGAGTTGAATTTTGTCTAGAGACATATACTTTTTCTTACAAGTACTACATTCTTTTTTTATTAGTAAAATAATCATATCATGGTTTGAAACTGAAACTAAAATACTAGGTGTTTGGTGCTGAGTATGTGTCACTGCACGTGAGAAAGAGCAACCGTGCAGCATTTAATTTGTACACTGGGACCTTAGGGTACAAGATCCACGACATAGAGGCAAAATATTATGCAGATGGAGAAGATGCATATGATATGAGGAAACAGTTGAAGGTAAAGCATCAGCATCAACATCAGCACCATGACCAACACCACCACCACCACCACCATCATGGTGGTGGTTGTTGCTCTGGTGATGCAAAAGCTGAATGAAGAAGGTATGCTTTAGTTTTAAAAGGATCGTTATCAATCTATTGTGGTGTCACTTGTTCTGTGTACTTGGTATTTGAGGTCAACAGTAACCCATGATTAGGGTGATAACTTTATGATAAGATGCATTTTATTGTTCTGTATACTTGTTCTACTTTTTGTTCAATAAATTGTCGTTTTTGCTAAGTGCTTCATTCCATATTTTCAAAATAAGAAAGAGGGTTTGATATGCCAAAATGTTTCTAAGCACTATTCTTTAATGTAAATAAATCGCAATGAATTCTTGCTGATCGCCAGTGAATAGTGATCCTGATACTACTCTAGTCTTGCGGTAGAGGTGTTGGGTCAACCCAAACTAAACCAGTTCATTTGAAATCGGTTCGGGTTAAAAATCAATTTTTGGTGGAATTGACCGGGTTTGAAACCATGTTGAAATCGATGAAGTTTGGGTTATATGCCGATTTCAACATATAAGGTTAGAAAGCGTATGTCAAATCTTTGGTTGAGTCAGATTGGAATTGTTTATCCCTAAACCAGTTTAAGAATCAAATCAGGTCAGGTTTGGTCGTTAGTTTTGGTTCTTACATTGGTTTTTTTACCCATCTCTAGTTTGTGGTAGGATTTAAAAATTAGATACGACAAATTGGCCCATTTTATGTATAAATTGGTTGAGCTGCGTCGTGTTTTATTTATAATTGGTTGAATGGGTTAAAGCTAAGATTTAACTAAAAATGTGTTGTGTTCTCCTATTGCCAATCCAATGCTAGAGTTTACCTACGTTGCCTAAAAAAGAAAGCTACATGAGAGAGGGAGAGGGAGAGGGAAAGGGAGAGATTTCAAGTTGGTTATTAGTAGTCTTAATTTAATCATAGTAGACAATGTTTTCCAACTGTACCAAATTCAAAAATCGGATGACATCATAAATAGTAAAAATTATAGAATTATAAAACATTCAAAAAAAAAAGCAGAATTAATGTTTGAACAAATAGGATCATGTTTAAAAAAAATATAAGATTTGGTTTTAATGTTTTGTCATTTAGATTTATAGGAAAAAAATCCGGTCCGACCATCGTTTAGTTCGTCGCTTAACCAATTCAATTGATAACTAACCGATCTAAATGAGAGTGGTCCGGAGGCTTCAAAAGAACCGGTTTTAGTGAAGGTTCCGGTATAGCAATGAAAACACTGCATGCAGGTGATGAAAATATGGAATGGTTGTATTTAATCTCTCATGCATTTGTTATATTTGCAATTAAGCTATAAAACTTGTGTATTACACAAGTGAATTAAAGAAAGTTAAATAATAATTTATAATTATTTAGTTAATGATACAAGTATTACACACATATATATAAAAAATTAAATTTATATTAAATAATTAAAATGTATTGTTTTAATATTATTATTTTTTTATTAAAAGAGAGAAACATGATAAGAAGACAACAGAAATTAACACGTATCCTCTCATTTAATACGAAAAAAGTAAGAAAATAAAACTAAGGATACATAATAGAGTGCCACATATCTCTTGAGTTATTTGTTATTAGTATAGATTTATTTATTTATTTATATCTTATGTAAGGCTATATATAATAGCAAGTGCCTTTAAAGTTTTACATACAGAGAAAGAATATTGAAAAAGACGACAACAACAAAAACCTTACCCAGTATATTCTCACTTTTCAGCAGGGTCTGGAAGGGAAAGGATAGATACAAACATTACCCCTATCCCAATTGAGAATTTGTGATAGAGAGATTGTTCCGAAAGAGTCTCAGGCTCAATATTGAAAAAGACCTCAATCTTTAATTTGTATTCTAAATAATTCTGTTAACAAAAGTATTTATACGACTATACAAGTACACATCAAAATTCAAAATGGTAAAAGTTAGATGGATTGAGCCCTTGTATGTTTATTAAACTAGTGAGTCTCTCACATGTTGCAGCAAGAATTATGTTATGATTAAAAATATTGGAATGTAAACACGATCCTATGAAAAAATCATTTAATTAATTTCGCTCAAAACATGTTTCATCCTTATATTTGTGCTTTAAATTTATACAAATTTTGACCAAACTGATCAAAAATCATGTTCAAGCACAGATTCAAGAATAAAGTCCTGGCATGCTTACAACCCTTCACAACATATGAATGCTGTTCACTTTTCACCAACGTTGACACTGATGCGCCGATCTCATCTTTTAAATAATTATTCTACAAAAAAATTGGCTCCCTATTTCTAACATCTAACACTTCAACAGCAGAAGTTAAACAAGTATAAAAACAAAGATTGTCTTGCACAAAAACCGCAGTCTTTTTCACCTTAAACACACTCCAATATCTACCATGACATTTCTCAATAGGAACCTATTTCTTGTTTTACCTGTTGAGAATCACAGAATTGAGGGTAATCACATTTGCATGGTCCTTTTCTGACCTACAAACAGAAACATGGGAAAATTAATCACCATTTTGTTGCATTTACTGTAATAACATCAATGATTAATAGAGACGGCAAGATGAACAGATGGGCGGGTTGGGTATTGGGTTGAAACAAATTTAGGTTAAAACAAGTCATTATACAGTTCACGATTTAATGGCCCGGGTCAGATTGACCCACAGATACTTTTCTTCGTACATTTCTTTTTTCTTTTTTCCCTGCAAGTAACTAATGAGTTGATTATTGTTAAAAAGATAATACTATCACAATTATATTATAGATCTTTAAATGGAACTATTTATGAAGCCATGTTCATCAAAGAGAGAATATTGGCAACTTTCAACCTCTTCAACCCATTTGACCCATTTGAGTTAAAGCACATCCCAAATAAAAAAAATTCTTAAGTTCTCTCAATTAAAAAGATTTACAAGTTATAACATGTTCCAATTCTTCACAAAGTAATCCATGTAAACTCAATAATAGGGACAATCCTAAAAATGGATAACCTACTACATATTCTATGCATCTTTACCAACTTTTTATCTTTCATTTTTCTTAATAATAAAAGATTAAAACTAATGCATTAGCATGACATGATATAAGTAAAGCAAAGCAACTTAGTTTACATACCTTGCGAAATGTAAAGGAAACTCTTCTCGAGCCCCTTCTAATCACAGTATCCTTCACCATATCAACCTACAAAACAGATTTAATTAGATGCAATACCCTCCATTTTGGAAAAATATCAAATAATCAAGATTCCCAATTGACAAGGAACAATATTACCAACAAGATGAACGGCTCAAAATGGGTTTGAATTGAAGATGATCATTTTCAGTTTAGGTTTGGTTAAGTTAACTTAACTTGCAAACTAATTTATATCCATGTTTTTTTTAGCTAATATGACAACAAAAACAATATTATGCCAACAATTAGGGTGTAAATGAATCAAGCCGGTTGATAAGCTACTAGAGATCGGATCGGTAAAAACCTCAAACGAGCTAAGCCTAAACAAGCCCGACCCTGAAATATGGCTCGTTTAGTTATCGACGTCAAACTCGAGCTAGCTAGCAAGACTAAATGAGCTTTTTATATACACACACACACACACACTTATATATATTTTATTAAATAAGTGCTTATATATATAAATAATTATTTTTATACATAAAATTGTCATCATCATCGTACTCAGTATATCTCATCATTAGCAAAGCTAAGGTAGGGTCTGAGCAGGGTAAGATGTAGACAACCTTACCTTTACCCAGTATATATAGAGAGGCCGCTTCTAATGAGACCCCCAGTTCATGATGTCTTATTAGCCGACTAACTCAACGCCTTTAATGTTATTTTCACAAAAATTAAGTAATATAATGTTAAAATTAGTGCAATTTTAATTTTGCCTCTCAAGAGCCAACATATACATACATTATATGTGTGCACCGCAAACTAGGCATTATACATTAAATTATGATAAATATAATCGAAATTACATACATTATGTTATATATGAAAAATATAATTATAAATATATTTAAAATTAATAATTAAATTAAATTAATTACTTAACTAAATACTAAACGAGCTGAGCCGAGCCAGTAATTTTTCTAACAAACCAAGCTCGAGCTTCAGAAATAAAACTTTAGACGAGCCGAGCTCAAGCCTTAGCGAGCTCGGGCTCGACTCGTTTACACCCCTACCAACAATAATTCAAACCAGTGAATAGACGTGGCCTAGGAGGTTATAGCGTTAAAATAGCCTTTGGGTCACTTTTAACCCCTAACCCGTTTGACCCTACTTCAGTTAATTTTTTTATTCGACTCCTTTGAGATAAAATACAAACCAAATCAACTCATTAATAAATAATCAGGTTAAAAATGCAACCTCGAAAAAATTAATGATCTGTTGATTGAATAATTTCATAGCAACAATAAAAATACTAATAAGATCAGCTGAAAGTTTGCATAAAATACCTTATGGTGAGGTATATAATGTTGCCAAGCATATCTTCCTTCTCCGGAAAGCAAGAGCATTGATCGAGGGGGAAGATAAATAGCCTTCCTTGCATAATTTGAGCTATAATCAGAATTATTCATATATCTATCACCAACAGATGCTCTAAACTCCATAATGCAAGACCCTGATAACGAAAGGCTGTAAATTGAGCCCTCAAATGCTGAATGAGTATCTATATGTGGGGATAAACCCACGCCAGCAGGGTATTCATTAACCTGTAGCAAAAAAAAAAAAAGAAGAAAGAATGAAAAACAAGAAAATATCTTATTTACTTGCAAAATATGGAAATAGAAAGTCTTTATGTACATTCCTTAACTTACTGATGAAGGCGGCAAAATGGGAGGGCTCATTAACAAGTCAAGACGGGTATTTTTTGGTGCTGGTTGGCTTGGGTTGACCCAAATAAGGCTTTTAATCCTAGAGTGAAAGAGTCAAGAAAGTTGAAGGGTCATTTTGAAAGAAAGTGAATTTTTTTGGTTAGAATAATAAGTTGGTATTGTGTTTTATATTTGGTATGTTTAGATTTGGGTTGATTTACTTTCCTGGTAACAGTCTCTAGGTATATTGGTGTTTAAGTTTTGCTTTATTATAATAAGGGTTAGGGGTTTTTTTTTTGTAAGCTTCAAGCTTTTATAATACAAGAAAGAATCGATCTTTTGAGATCAATATCATTTTTGGTGTGCAATTTTGGGCCTGATTTCCGGTACCAAAAAACTTACGGGTTCAAAATATTATACAATTGCAAAGATTGTATCATTTCACTAAAATTATAATTTTCAATAAAAGGATTTAGGAGCTTTCATGTGCTGAAAATACACTTTTGGCAATTTTCGCCCCATAAAAGGATTTAGGAGCTTTCATAAACAGGTAGATATGATCTAAAATGACTTTAATAGCCGTTTATGTCCCCATAATTTTCCTTTCTAATATAGAAATATACGAAGTAATAAAGTTAACTGAAAATTGAATAATTGCAACTAAAATTGAAAGAATATACTTCAACCATCATCTTTATTTTCTTCTGTTGGCAACTAGTTATGATTAAATTATAACAGGACTTTAGTCATACTTTCTGGAATCTGGACTTACACAAAAAAATATTCACTGACAATTATTTTCCATGCATGTGCATCATCAATGTATAATTTTATAAATAAAAAATACCGTGAGCTGGTCTAGTGATATGTCTGCAGCCTCGTGAAGCTTCCTAAACAAAGGGATTTTTTCAATTATACATTCAACAAATGATGGAAGATCACCCAATTTTTGTTGTGTGTTAACATTTCTTATCTGCACCAGCAAACATACGAGACATGATCTGATCAACACTCGATATTACAGTTGGTTTAATCATCAAATTGTTATGCAATGCATCAATTTAAATATAACAATCATCTTCAATGAACAAAAACTTCAAGTATGCTGTTATTGTGTGTAAAAATACAGTACAGTTGTCTTAAAATTAAAATTGGTTTTTATAGCATGCATTTAGGGATGTTTATAATGTAACCACATTTGTGCTACTCTTACATTTGATATGTGGAAAGAGATAAATTAGATCACGACAACTTTTAAGCAAATTGATGATTATCCACATTTTATACTTTTATTTAGAATCCAAATTGGTGGGGTTGGATGTGCCATTAAGAACTTACATCATAGCAAAATTCATAACCGTAATGTTGAACCCTTCTCTTTGCAAGATTATGCCAAGGCCTTGCATCAACTGCAGCAAGCAATTGCTGAAAATGTTTAAAAAAACAAGAAGAAAAGAAACAGTATTATCTTTACGTTATACACAATTTGCAAAAAATGTTCAGAACGCAGGGCAGAGGTGGCCAAATGGTGAGTTAGGTAACGGGTGAGTATGGATCAGATTGGCTCGGTTAGGGTGAATCAACGAATGCTTTTTCTTTTTCCTTTTTCCTTTTCTCAAATTATTTAAATGGCTAATATTTTAAATATGATAAAAAAGATCATAGTATTACAATAATACCGATTTAGCAACTTTTAGCTAACTTTTTTATATGTTACTCTGTTAAAGACAGAATTATAACCCAAATTACCTGCATTTGTTTTAGATAAATTGGATAATAAACAATAGTTGTATATAAAGAGAAAGCAGAGATGATTTGAACCCTCACCTCCTCTTCTTGAGCTGAAACAAAGTCATGGATCAAATAGATTCCTGGAATATTCATTTCTGATGCTTTTAAAGACACCTGAACTGTATCAGGATCTCTGACCTAATAATGAAAGAGGCCATGTTTAATATATACAGAAACAAGATAGATATACCTGAATTTTCACAACAGTATAATCAACAGAAACAAAAAAAATTGCCATCTACAAAAGTATATGAACAAAAAAATAATTTGCATCAACAAATCACCATGAAGTGTAGATAAATGGAATTCAAGGCCCCTTTGTTATGCCGACCACCAAACTTCCCTTTTATCCTTTTTAGTAGACATTGTGGATTTGTGGTAAACTTTGATACTCCCCCTTGTTAATATGGTAGACATTGTGGTAAACATGGTATAAGTGACGGTTTCAAACTACTTACCTATGAAAGGGTAAATTTGCACTAATGAGTCTAAGGATCTAACAAGAGAAACGAGTTGAAATTACTTGTTAAATAAACTTGGATTATTATCATAATACTATAGTTATTTGAATTATATTTAACAGGTTAAAAGCTTCTCAAATGGTAAAAGAAATGTCAGTGGGTTGTCACAACTATATCTGATCTGCACAAAAAAGTTATATGTTTTGAGTTTTGACATGAACTCATTTCAACATATTACCCTACCAGCCTATTTCAACACCTCTAAAAGATAGTATTTAAATTTAGGGTTAATTCCAAAAAAAACATCAATGTACTTTCACATTGCAATTGTTTAAAGCCTTCAACTTTCTTGTGATTGACCAAGTCCTCAAAATTTTTTTCTTAAATCAAACATATATAAAACATGACTGGTCAAGTTCTCAAACTTTGTTTGATCTATGAAACAAGTTTCTACTTCCTAAACCCCTCCAGTTTGTCAAGTTTGAGAACTAAGCAAACTTTGAGAACTAAATCACAAAAAAAGTTGAAAGACTTAAACCCTTACAACATAAAAGTATTATTGCCGTTATTTTTTTCAAAATTAACCCTCTAATTTATTAACTTCCTAGGTGATCACAAAGATTCACTTATCATATGGATATAGAAGAACAAATATATGAACCTAGAAGGCTTCAAATCTGATTAACTTAATTAGATGTAGTTCATAGCATCACCAAACTGTAACAATAGTAAATTGCAACTGCATTTCCAGCAGTTATATAGATTCCATCTACATTCACATTCGATTAGCAGGAAAAATTACACAGCTAAAAAGTTCTAGATATATTGTAACTTGTAAGACTAGTTTCAAATTCAAAGGGAAAGAAAAACATAATATTTCAGCAAACAGCATAATACCCAAACTAGTAATACCTGGCAAGGTGGTCGTTCAACCGAATAACGAATGTGCAAAAAACGACCTCCAAGATCATGGCATGGATTCTTGTCCAATGCCTTAAGCGCTGACTGTGCAGAACTCTCATCATAATATGAAACAATAACACGACAGCCACTTTCATCAGCAGGGTATACTCCTTTTACGGTTCCATACGCGCTAAATGCTGATGCAATACAATCCAAAGTAAGTCCAACAGCCGGACCACAATTAGCTACATAAAGGTTACAACTTAGCTCTTCATGAACCCCCTTGAGGCGTGCAAATTTTGGCAAACCCATATGAAAATTCTAGTCAAATTCTGCAACCAATTTAGGACAGATATCAGTTTTCTTTAAATTAAAACTGTATAAACAGACAATCATGGCAGATAATAAATATAATAATATATCACATAACTAAAATCAATGTGGTGTTTTAAGCTTAATTCTGAATTTCAGAAATGAAACCAGACAACCAGTCATCAATGCAATGAACCCGATTGTAACGATGATAAAGGCCAAACAACTACGTTTTGGGCCATCGATTTACTTTAAACATGGTTGTGGAGGATCTAAGGGGATTGCACATTGCATCATCAAATAATATTTCCATCTATTGAGTGGAACCTAATTCGGGATAATGGATTTTAATAACAAGAAATCTGTCCGGAAGCAAACAAGATAGGGATTCGAGTTTGAAGTTAAAAATCAATTAATATGCAAACGAATTCAAAGCTAGCCAAATAATCACAATCTTGTATATATAAAAACAAAATTAAGCAGTTCTGAACTTCTGATTATTTAGAACCTTCAAATCCAGCCGGCGATACCCAAGTCCTCGAAGTCGCAGGTCTGGCCGTCTGGGCACACCGATTTGAAAATAGAACAGAAATAGGTGTTATTCCCCATTGTTTTAGAAATACTAATGTTTTTTTAATGCAAAGGTCTATCACATTCAGGTATAATGGCGGGTGGTAACCAATATCGATTCCTAGATTGTCGATCGTATCCCCTAGTGTATGTGAACCCTGTGGAACAAGTAAACCCTAGTCCCCATTAGTTCAGAACCTGAGATTAAGCTTAATATTCCTCACATCAGGTGGTATACATCAAACACTGGTCTCCAAGAAGAAGGTCAAATCCAAACCACTAAGCTAACTTTGCTGAATTTTAGAAATACTAAGACCATGCACAGCGGTAAGGCCGCTAGCCTTAGCGGGATGGCGGGCACCGGCGGGAACACCGCCCCCCTCCCCCGGCGGGAACGAATTTGTGGGTTGAGCGGGTACCGCTCCCCGCTCTACCCCTCTCACACAACCGGCGGCTTCTCTCACAAATGGGGAAGTTTTTCGATGGGGTGACCACTGCGGGGTTTTAAGATTTTCAGTGGGGTGATGACGTGGCAGGAAATTTCGGTGGGGAGGGATTTTCAGTGGGGTGACCACTGTGGATAGTCTAATGGTAGATTTGAAAAATACATATGTAATAGCGGTTAATTCTAATAACAACCAATAAATTGTAAAAAATTAAAATAATCATATTTATATATTTAACAGGAAAAAGATAATTTCTCTTGAAAATAGACTAAGTTACCTTTATACATTTTAAACTTATAGCTAGAAATAGTTTTTAATTAACATTGGTTTTCAATTAAACCCTTATATATGTTATAATTAGATAAACGATACATAATCTTTTTTTTTTACAACCAACTCTTTTAGACTTATGTTATTAAGTAAATATTATTTTTGAAAGAGTATATTGTAGTGTAGAGATGGTTAATGTGGCTAGCTAGTATCTTCACTCTTACTTTCTAGGTTTCATATGTGTTTATTAACAAATTGAACTTCTTTACGAACACAAACAAACATATATTATTTAAAAAATAAAAATCAATATTCTTAATCTCAACATTAGATATAAACATTTACATAAAATATAAAATTAAGCACTTGATATAAAAATCAAAAAATATTTATCATAAAACAAAACAAAAGTTAATAATCGTAATTGAATTTATCCTAAACAAATATTCAAAAGCCTTAGTTTCAAATTTCTATGTTATTGTAAATATGCAAATTACAAATGATTATATTTATAGCTTAAATTTTATTATTTAAGCAAAAATAAAAAAAAATGAGAATATACAGCATATTTAATGAATAATTATAATAAACGAACACAGACAAAAGTGAACGAACATATTATCGAACGTTTATGAACAAATATCTGTTCAAGTTTGTTATAAACATACGAAATTTCTTATTTGTGCTTGTTCCTTTATTAAACTAACGAACTTAAAAAAAATTCATGTAGAATGGTTCACGAACTTTCACTAAATATTGGGTTCTTTTACAACCTTATGAAGGAGGAGTCACACCCTGGTCGCACCCTTGTGTAGACTACACACCCAACGTAAGCCAGGCGTGACATGTGAAGCGTGATGGAGGTCACGGGGAAGATGGCATGAGGGTTCGGTAGTGAAAAAGTAGTGGATGATCGTGTGATGAGTGAGTGATAGTTACACATGTGTACGTGACTTGTGGGTAATAATAGCAGTTGTCTATGTGACGCTCACGTGAAGTAAAAAGTGGGTGATAGTTACACACAACCTAAGTGAATACTTGATGGGAACCTATGACAAGAGTGACCTTGGAGCAGAGTGCACACTTGTTTAAGAATTCTGAATTCTTAACCAAGCGAGGGTCAAGGAAGTCGCTCTTGATTGAAGATCAGAAAGAGTACGTAGAATAGATCAGTTAACATCCACTTGAGCCTCTCTAAATTAGGTTTTTTTTTCCCCATAAACTCTTTACATTTGTTGGTTATAGGGGGTCGCTCCCACTTGCGGGGTGTTAGGAACGGCGCCCTTGGCGGAGTCCAAGAGGCAGAGCCCCTGGTAGCGGTCTTGCTTTACTTATTTCTTATGATCGAAATCGCCTTGACCCTAGATTTTGACCCGCAAAGTCACCCTCCAAAACCAACCGTCGTTGACTGTTGTGCGGTTGGTTTGTGTTAAACACATAAACTCGATGCATAGAAGATTCATTCGGAATTCGTATCTCAAACAACATCTATTGGATTATCCCATTATCATATTTCTTGAGCTCGAATAACGTAGAAATATTGATTTCGGATGGTGATTTCAACACACGATCCGATAGATTTCCAAGCGTTATAGCCGAATTTCTATAAAAAACTTGCAAATATTTAGAAAAAATTCGCTAACTAATAACATAAACGTCTATTACGACCCCAATTACAATGTTCTAATTCAATCATTACGAACATTTTTAGTGGTTTGACCCGGCCTTAGGAACCCAAATCCATTACAAAGTAAGCATAAGATGTTTCATGTTATTAACTATATAACATAGCATATCATTTACATAACTGATATACAACCCAACTAAGGTGACATTTTCGTGGGCGTAAAACAAACCTCTTTACCTATACAACATCGACTAGGTGTCGCTGTGACAGAATCCGCATTTGTGTCGTCACTTAAGCACGCTGTATACGAAGCCTTTCAGCTTTTAACAAACTCAATTTCCCCTCAATGTTGTTCATCTTATCAAGAGTATGTGCCTTGAACTTACACTAGATATACAAATACCAGTTATTTTAACCCCCGGAAGGCTGTACATTGCCATGGGAGAATTAGGATCAACTGATACATCCTCCTGACAAATGTCTCCAAATCTAGTAAGTATGTTGAATGCCAAGTTTCCAAGAACACGCGAATACGCTTCCAAAATCGCATACGCGATATCCTGTATATGTTTTCATGATTAACTGGTGATGGTAAATTTGTAATAGAGACAACAATTTGAACCTATTAACGTGTGACAATTAATGAATCGATTTGGGTTGTGTTTTGGTAAAATAAAAATGATTTTGCTATGTAGTTTAGGGCTTAGGGCCAAATGTATTATTAAAGCCGCTTAAATAGCTTAGCTAATTAAATTGTTTTTATACATAAACTTTCTTTATATAGGAAAATATTATTTTTTCTAATCAAACTTAATTAACACATATCTATCTATTATAATACTAAATAATAAAAATTTTTGAAGACACTTGTCCATCAAATATATAAAGTATGATTGTACTAATTTTCTCGATTCTTTCTC